>RPOG01000040.1:600000-977500 GCA_008086565.1 Thalassoma bifasciatum
GCATCACTGCCATGCAATGCTAAAAACACAGAGATACCAAAACTTGGATGCATCATTGTAAAAACTCAGCAAACTCTGAAATGAATTACCTCATAGATACAAGCATGCATTGAGCCAAACACACACACACATGCAGCGGTGTGAGTTTAATTATGGTTTCAGGTTTCCATGAACATCCAGCAGGCCTCAGGTTCAGCCAACCTCCTCCCCCCAGTGCAGGAGACAACATCAGCCAAAACCAACACACTGGCAAGTGTGTGTGTGTGTGTGTGTGTGTGTGTGTGTGTGTATCTGTGTGTGTGTGTGTGTGTGTGTGTGTGTGTGTGTCTGTGTCTGTGTGTGAGAGAGAGAGAGAGAGAGAGGGAAAGTAAAAGAGATGCACAGAGAAAATAACTACAGTAAACATGAGTGTGCACATGTTCACACTTAAACTAATTTGCATATGAGTGTGTGTGCACGTGTGCTTCTGTTTGCACAAAGATGGCAGAGTCTCAAACCTCCCCAGATATAAAACATGACTAATGTAACTTGGGAACCAATTCTTTTCTTCCTCATAATTCCCTCCTTCTCTCCTTTCTCCCTGCTGGCTGCAGGCTGAAGTGCAGTAATTTCCCTCAGTGTGAGATTTATGAAGTGGCTTAAACTCAGTGCAGTGTTGGTGAAGACTGTTGGAGAGGGAAGGAGACTCGTGTTTCACAGCATGGTTCCATTTAAAGCACATCAATCCTTAAAATAATGCTGACTAGACAATATCATCGGTCATTTGAAGCTTTCGGATTAGCAAAGAATTGTTCTTTGCTAATGGTGAAAGCAGGATTAAAGTAACAGTCACATGTTTTTGTATGTTATATTCAGTTCATCCTTGTTATACTACTGTATTACTATACATCATTATGATACTTTATCATTTTACTTCCTTATTCACTTACTTCTAGGATTGGATTTGTTGGAATCACTTTTCAAAAGTATCTCCCCACACACACACTGGATTTGTTAGCTCAACTTATTTAGTGAGAGTGAAGAAATTTCAGTCTTTGTAATTGTATAATTGCAGACAAAGGAGTTCCCTCTGGTTGACTTTGATCACTTTGACTTCAGGGAAAACTTGAATAATTTATCATGTTTGTTCAATAATGTCCTGATCCCGAGACAACAAGCTCAAAGAGTTGTTGTTTTCACTGCCTGCTCCATGTTTTGGTTGGTTTGCATGACTGTGTCTCAGTTTGTCCGGTTGCCTGGTTTTCTAAACAACTTTATTGTCGGTGTGTGGTTGGACTAATGACGTTCTGTAACGCTGTTTGCATCATACAGTAAGAACAAAACACATGTTCATGTTCTTGTGTGTTTCCAGGCCTCTGTCTTTTATTTTCAGTATTTTTGACATCAATGAACAGACGCAGCTCTGACTCACGCTCAGGACTTGAATAGTAAGCAGGAGAAGCAGCAACTGGATCAGTGTTTACAAGGGTGAGATCTGATGGACCCTGTGCCGTGTGCTGGTTGTTGTTTTAAAATCCCTGCACAGCTTTGGTCAAACAGTTTCCCCTGCATGTTTATTTCTATTACACTCTCACTCACATGGCGTCCTCCCATCACTGTGGAGGAAATGAAGGTTTGGTATCAAGCATGATCAGATCCTGGCTTTGTGACATGAAGTGATGAAAGGTGTGGAAATACAGATGTAAATTGGTGATTTTTTGAGGAGGGGGAAAAGGGGACAGAAATGTCATGGCATAGATTCAGGGTGGTCATAAACCTTTCACGTGACTTGTACAGCCCAATGTTTAAGGACCCCTGACTCTTGTAGGCTTTGGATAGCTGACAGAAAACAATGAGGTATAACTGTGAGTTACTTGTGCAAAAAAGAATTGGTGATAATAAGGAAAACAGTTTCAAACCGTACAAGACTTGAGGTCACTCCAGTTATAAAATGGTTTTTCATTTGTCCCTGCATGACTGGAGGAAACTTTGGCAAAGCAAACTTCTCTGCAGCTGCAAATCATTTGTAAACCTTTTAAATGTGAATCATAATAAGATTGATCAAAATTGCATTTATATAAATGTATGGGGTTTGTCAAATTATTGTTTTGGTTTTATGTGGTTATTATGTTGTCTTCAAGGGTCAACTTGAAATTTAGACAGCTCTACTTCAGTCCTGACAATCGTACCTGGCCATGAACGCCATCCTTGAATACTGACATCACGTTACAGGCCATGTGAAATGCAGTGGTGGGCCGTGTCTGGCCCGTGGCCATAAATTTGAGACCCCTGGTCTAAACTGCACAGGAACAAATGTTGCTTATTTGATTAATCAAGTGGTGGTCTTGGCTTTTTCTTGACAAATTTGCAAGCCAACTATATGAATACTGCTGCTCAGGCAAGTTGACAGGTTTGCAGAAAGAGACTCAATAATCTCAGAACCAGCGATAAATGACCTGCTGGTCCCCCACTGTTGCTGGGCCTGCTGCCACTGACTGTGCTGGACTGTGTGCATACCATCGACTGTATAACAAATGGATGTAGTCCATACAATGTAACCCATCTGATTTTGATACAAAGTTTTGTAGACCTTCATCCATGGGGTCCATATTGGTGCACAGGATGATAGACTTGTTTTTCAGACCTTAGGAGTTAAGCTTTATTTTTTAGGTTTTGAGTTATACAACAGACAAATTTGAAGAAATATTCAAACCAACTTACTGAACTTTTACAGAAATAAATCAAGATTAAATCCACCAGATATCCTTTACTTTCTGTGAGACCAACAACACCTTAAACTAAGAGTAATGAAGACCACTGGCTGAACCAAGTTGTTTGTTAATTAAAGTTTAAAAAATGTGCTCTTTTGACTTAGGTCGTTTTCACACCTAACCAAGTGGACTCGGTTGGATTGAGGACCTGAAAGTTGCAACATTGTTGCATTTATCACATGATTCAGTTCTGCCTTCGCACTAGGATTTCTGAAGCGCACCAAACCTTTTGAGTCGCATCACGTGGTTGAAAGGACGCTCATTGATTGAACAAAGAAGGGGGGGAAATTCCCCCCCACCCGGAACAACAACAACAAACATGGAGCAACATATGTTGGGTTGGATGCTGTGTCTCATGTTAAGTGAAATGAGTGAAATGTGCGCGAGACTTCCTCTGCCCAAGATGCACATTGCGTCACAACGTCATATCCTACATACATGTCCCTGCGTCCTGTGTTTTGGTCTGCTGAGCTTTCACACTGTATGCGAACCAAACCAGAGATCACTTGCGAGCGAACCGAGACCCTCGCTTTCAGGCAGACCAGAGTTCGCTTTTTTGGTCCGCACCAGAGTTAGGTTGAGCTTTCACACCAACCCAAATGAAGTGGACTATCTGAGGAAACGAACTCTGGTCTGTTTTAAATGGACCAAACAGCTCTGATGTGAGAGTGCCCTTCGTGTGTATGTGGTCTCCAATGTGTCTGCGACGTACCATCAGTGGATCCTTCAAGAATTGAATTTTTTAAGTCTACATGGGCTTCATATTTATCAGATGGGTGGTTGCCCTCTGGTACAAACGGATGGTTGCTTGACCATGCAATGATTTTACTATCTTGAATGCAGAGTAGTAGAGGAGATGACAGTCATAGTGCTAGGGTATGGTTCAAAACACCCTGAGACTTTAATAAACACCTTGCGGGACAAACTTGCTCATCTTTACTCACCCACTCCCTGATACAACCTTTGACTATAGGGTCTTCAGTCTTTGGCAACATTTTTTAAAGCCTAAAACCAGAGCCAATTATTTTCTCTCAGACTGCTTGAATTACAGCAGGCTCAGTTATTAAGGATTTTCCCCCAATGATGCCAATTAAAAACCATTTCCCCCAGGTCTGAGGTCCAAACTTTGTTCTTCAGCAGGCCTCAAAGTCCACCCTGCTCGAGTGTCCTCTCCTGTGAAAAAGGAGCCCTGGACTACAGTGAAATCTGTCAGAGCATGGGTCCTGCCCTGACCTACAGTTTAAGAAACTCTGTCTCTCTTCAGCACTTTCAGTGTTTCTCACAGTTTTTAGGAGGAACACCCTGGTGAAAACATCTCTGCCAGACCGCTACATGTGTGAGCCAGACAGGAACAAAGACAAGTCAGGTTGTGGAGGCAGCAGCACCACACCCTGTGAGAAAGCCAGCTTGTTAATGAATTGTTTAGGCCCAGCAATAGGCAGATTTTTTTTGCCAAATGTATCCCCCATTTTTCTCCTTTTTTTGTTATTTATAGGTTTTTCTCATGAAAAAAAAAATGTGGAAAAAGGTCCAGATGTCTTTTGGTGGTACTTATTCTCAGATTATATGCGTAAATAATGAGGGAGGAGGTGATGGCTCTGTGGGTGGAGGACGCATTGTGACCTCTCTCAGATGAAGCTGACCTCCTGTTGACTGGCAGATGTAGGTCAGAATGACAGCAGCAGACAAGGTCAATCCAGGGTTAAAGACAAGTAGGGTGGGTCTCTTTTTCCCTGCCAGGAAAATAGCAAAGATCACATCTGGAGCCCCTCCCTCATCTCTCAGGAATGGTTTTCACAAGCTCTCAATCACTTGTCAATATTGGGATTAATAGTGTCATTTAAAAGCCTTGTGGAGGGGCACAATCATGGCTACCCAACTGTTTATTTCTTAAAACTATTTCCAGGTTTAAAAAGTTGAGAGTTGTGCACTTATTATGATGGAAGTGATAAATAAATCCCATAATTTATATATTTGGCTCAGTTGAGGGCTGACAAAATGCATAAATGATCTGCTTACTAACTAATAAAGGCCTAGGCTGAGCTGGCCTGGAGGAAACACAACAGAATGGTCATAGTCAGATAAAGAAAGTGTCCGGAGCAAGCAGCTAACCGTGATGATAAGGAAAGAAGACAAGGAAGTCTGAACTGTTTGATTTGGCACAGCTTGGTCTGACATTGGGCTGGGCGGCTAAATTAAGGTTAAGAGAAGAAAGCTGGGAAGATAAATGTTTGTGAGAAAGAGTCTGAGACTGAGTGATGCTAACCAGAGGTGACATCCACACACAACCAAGCTCAGGAGAAGAGTTACAGCACTCTGGAGAGCTTAGTGTGGGTGCGCAAGTTTTACAGACCTGCCTTTGAATCCACAACCTCAGTGTGCATCTGTGCAGTTTATGATCAACAATCACTCAGAAATATGTCTTATTGCTATTTAAGACACATAAAGAGGGGGTATTGTGCTTTTTAGGCTTTAACCCTCTGGATTTACATTATAGGAAAAAACATATTTTTCTCACACTTATGTTTTAGAAAACCTGTATTCAGCCTCTGCCTCAATTGTTTAGTTTTTCCTGCTGGCCCTTTAAGGCCCCCTGCTCCACAAACACCCCCACTACCTCTGATTGATGACCTCATGAGTCCAGCAAGTTTTGTTAAGAACTTGTGCTACTTTTAGATCAGACCATTTTGAGCTCTTCTGCAATACCAATATGTGGCAGTTTGAACATCTGCTCAGGTTTACTGTTGAAATCTATATTCATAAGATAGGAAAGCATTATTCCCCTTCTTTGATATCATTTGGTACTGACTCAACAAAAGGTTACGCCGTTCCACTGATAATTTGTAATGTTTCCCTCAACAGGTGTGTGATTAGTTTCTGTACACTTTAGAAAAGCAGAGCTTGGATTCCAGTTGCGTATGGTAGGGAAACCAGCCCATAATACTTCTGTCTGCCTGGCAATCAGCCCAAAATAACAGTCTGGCCTGAGAATAAAGAAGTTAGAAATCTGAAAGACTTCGTTTCACCTCTGTAACTGTAACCAAAGTAACAGTTGTAATTGATGTTCAGTGTGTACTCACTGCAGGAGCTAAGGAGGGTTGAATTATTTGCAATGATACTGAAAAGATTATGTTAAAGTCTTGATGAGATAGACAGAGATTGGTTTAAGTAGTGAACTGTGGCTCAGGATTATATTTCAGGCTCACATTTTGGATCCTGGCCTCCTCCTGTCCATACAAACACACACTTTTATACACTCAGAGACAAACATTACGTGAGTGTGAGACAGTCTCAAAAACTTCTCCTCCACCAGTGTCCCAACATTAGTAACTCGACTCAGCACTACCATGTTTGGGGTGAATTACACTCCAGCTCGTCATGGTCATATTGATTATCATCAAAATCTCTGCAACACAGACCTTTTTATGAAATCAAAGTCAAACTGTCTAGCTTAACCTCAATTACATAATGAAGCACAGACACAAAGAGCGGGGGGAAGCTGTAGGTCCAATCCACAGGAGACGGAGTCAGAGAGAGATGGAGGAGGCTTGATGAAATGTGATAGCGAGAAAGGTTGTAAAATTCTAAGAAGGTTTTTCTCAGCAACTTAACCGTACTTGGTTTTTAAGACACAGAATGGTGTTAGCTGATGCAGGATGGAAAAATAATAGAGGGATTTTTTGAGGACAGACTACCAAGCCAAAAATTAACAGACAAAAGTAACAAACTAATGACAAACACTGTTATGTTTCCAAATGGCAACCTCTAATCTAAAAATATGAAGGCTATGGAGCAAAATTTAAATCTTGGTCCAAAGCTTTTTTTGGCAGATACAGCACTGGGGAGTTAACAACAGCAACAGCAACAACAACAGCAGCATGCTTGTGACAAGAAGAGGGATCCCTTGAAAGAACTGGAAGAGCTGAAAATTCAACTCAGCCTGCAGAAACGTGTTCAACAAGACAACAAAGAGATACAGGAGTCTTACAACAACAGCCAGGAAAGGTCTGCTGCTGAGCTTCAGTCCGAGAAAGAGAAGAACCTGCTTCTCCAGGAGGAACAGGACAGCCTCAGAGTTTCATACCAGGAGCTCAGTCAGAAGTATGAAACTGTAGTGGCCGCTGTCCAACAGCCGGCTGAAGTCATCCAGCTTAACCCCTTACTGCCTGAATTAATGAAGTGCATTCGATACAGTCTTTGGTATGTGTGGAGTATAAATCAAATGGCATTAGCGCTATACAAAGCTCCTCTCAACTCCATCAAAACCTGATGTTGCAAATCGGGTATGTCTCAAATTTGCAGCAACCATCATCAAGGGGTTAATGAAGAAGAGTTCAGGAGTACCAGCAGATCATTTTCACTGTGGCGGCTGAACAGGACAAGAGGATGGCAGAGGAGCTCAGCACTGTAAAGGAGCAGACAGCGAGATAGACTGAGGATCCGCTAACACAGCTCAGCCCAGAAACCTCAATCTCATGGTGGGGATAGAGACTCGAGAGCTTCCTCAAGCAGACACAACCAGCAGTCAGGAGGAGACCATCCCTGAGAGTGAGGAAGTCCAAGAGGAGACTCAGGAGCAGATCATGGAGGAGTCGTCTGTGTTTGAGGACCATGTAACAACACAAATTCTTTAGCCTGGAAAAGATTCAGACACTCTGGGGTTGAGGACAAAAAAAGAAAAAGAAGCAGACAGTGTCAGTTCCTCTGACTCCTTCCCACCCTCTACCACTCGGTACCATCCCTACCAGTACTCCGGTTTTCCCCTACAATTTATCACCTAATTGGCTGTAAATATGTAAAATAGTTTTTAATTGCAAAAGAAGATTAAAAAATATATGAAAATACATTTTTATACAGTATGTTGTCGTGTTAATAAGGAATAGGGCAACCATTATGGTTTATAATTGTAAGATAGAGAGGTTAAAAAAAGTGAAGCTTTAGCAACACATAAGCTTCTAGTTTTCTATCATGTGTAAATGGCAGGTTGTGTCTTTGTGGGCAGGAACAGATTGTACTATTGAGGGTAAGAAGCCAGGGAAACATGTCACACAGATGAGCAGCCCAATAAAAAAAGAAGAAATTTTCAGGGGGAAAACCCCCAAGGCAATTAGGCCTTTCAATCAATGATTTGCATATCCTTTCTGATTTTCCTCCTTAAATACAGTTGGCCATGTTGCGGTGCTGTTATAAAAAGTGAAAAATGGGCAGGTATTGAAACAGATAATATGACAAATATGTATTCTGCATGTTAACATATAAAGAGTATTCTGCTTCGTCATATCTTAAACATGGATAAAAATAAAAAATGATGGCTGCCTATACTTAAAGTGCAGATTTTTGAAGTGCTCAGTAATCATACGTCACACAAATCTTTGAATCTTCTTTCCAAGGTCCAGTGGACTGCAGGTGACCTCATGTTGCATAACCTGCTCAGACAAACTCAGCTCTGTGTCATGGGATTAAAAAAATATCCATTTCACATGGGGACCCAGTTTTTCTCTTTTTTCCCTTCTTCATATCAAACGGTTAGATCACTCGTTCTCCGCACAGACCTTTATCATCCTGCCTGGAGGATAACAATATTACTGAAGATTGGTTCCATAAAAACTCCCCTCTGCTCCCAAATATAACCTAATTTTTCTCCTGTCCTATCGCTCTGACGATCTGGAGGGCTGCCTGTGTTGAGTTAGTGAGATTGACAGGTTGGTGTGTTTGGGGGGCTGAGCTGCTTTTTGTGTTACCACACACTGTCAGGCCCTGCTCACATAACCACATTAAAGGTAAAAAGAAAGATGGACAAGGAGGGGTGGAAGTGACGAGCGCTGGTGTGAGTTATAAGAGGAAGAGAAGGGAATGGATAAAGTAAACTAAAAGGTTTTAGAGAGGACAAAAGAATGTTGGCAGTGGTCCAGAGAATAAAGGAAAGCAGTTTTCTTAGGTTTTGTGAATAACCTTTCAGCCAGCTTATCGTATTTTATACTTTAATGACAAGGTTAGACTATACATTTCAAGCCTAAGTACAGCCTGAACCAGCAGACCGGAGATGTGTAACTACATCCTGTGTAGTGTGTCATACTGAGTCACAACAAAGTGAAGAGATGTTGCTGGGAGCATCCTTCATGACTGAGGGCCCTGGTCTGTGTGGTAATGACTGGAATTTTCAACAGGACAACACTGCAGTTCACAATGGCTGCCTGACAAATTACTTCTTCTTCCAGAGGAGTAACCTCACTTTTTGGAGCATCCTGCGTGTCCCCCTGATCTGACATTGGGATCATTATGGGATGGAGTGAGAGGGAAGTTTACAAAAATGGACGTCAGTTCCAGACAGTGGATGCCCTCTGTGAAGCCATATTCACCACTTGGAGCAAGGTTTCCCTTGGCCTCCTGGAAACACTCACAACAAGCATGCCAAGACCAAAACTTTTGACGTGATCATCAACATTGGTGGAGCTCCTTCTTACAGAGTCCTTTTTTTAAAACTTTTGTTTCTCCTAGAGGGAGTTTGTGGGTCTTACAGTGCGAAATGTACATTTTTTTCAACCGCTCTTGAAACTTTGACCATGAATGTGTCACTTATTTTGCATGTTTAGATGGTGCACAATTTTGGAGAGGCCATGCATGTGAGAATGTGCCACAGGTATGCTCCCTTACTAATCATGATAGCATGACACCTGTTAGTTTTTAAGCAGGTCATAAAGTTGCACAAACTTTTCTTAAATCATGTCAAGTGTTTTGACAATGTCAATGTCAATTTTATTTGAGCATTTGCTGACCACACAAACTCCAACAGTCAAACTTCAACAAAGATGTGTTTTGTGACACTGAAAGAAGGTGGTGTTCAGCTGCAGAGGATGAGGATACAGAAAGTGTGAAAGATTGGATGAAATGAAGTGGCTTTAAAAAGTAACCGAGGAACATAGTGACAGAGACACAGCAGAGGTAAGAAGGATGGGAAATGGGGCAAAAGATGAAATAGAGAAGGGGATGGGAGTTTGGGAGCAAAAGTGGGACAAGGAAATAGAAACCATGTGCAGGCATATAAAAGTCATGTCAACCTTTCACAGAGAGATGGAGCAGCATGGTAGAAATAAGCTGCTGAGTGAAAAAAAAAGATATCAGGAGAACCAGTGGTTCTTCCTTTTTTCATTTTCCCTCTCAGTGAGATACCACAATCGGAAAGAAGGCCAGGGGGTAAAACACACATGGAGTCAATGCTTTTAATGATAAATAAAGCCTAAAGGCATCTGTGGTTTGTGCTTTTGAGAGAAAAAGCACAACATCATTAAGACCACAGCGCTGACACACATTTCTATGATAGTAGTAAATCACATTGATGAAATATATCCTGAGATGGCCAAGATTTTATTTTAGCTAAAATAGTTTCATTTAGTGAGAGATGAGGGTGAGGGATGAGAATGAAGAGAAAGATGTCTGCATGTTTAAGGGAAAGAGTTTAAAAAGTTTCAAGGTTAACTTTGAAAAGTTGTAAAAACTTTAAGAGCTGAAGAGAAAGACGCCTGGATGTTTAGGGTAAATGAATCAGAGAGAACAAAACAGAAGCCTTTCTGTTTTATAATGTCAGGGACCCAGCTGTGTTGGTCTTCCACAGATGTACATGTTGTTATTTGTGCTCAGAGCAGTCTTACTATTGTATTACTTAATTCATGTTTCACAGCAGGTTATGGAGGAAGCACCTAAAGGTTATGGGGTCAAGATCATTCAAACTTAATCCATAGTTCAGAGAGCAGAGCACTACTCCTAGTTTAAACTGATGTCCTTTATACATACTTTTAACTCTATGTTAACAGAGAGCATACAACAGCCAAACAAAAGCAACAAACACTTCAGATGGGTTAAGGCCGACCTGGAGCAGTGGTGAGTGGACTCCTCTGAAAAGTCAGTGTGTACATAGAGAAGACTTGGAATTCAACTGAAAGACAAAAAAAAAAAACTTGAAACTACATAGTACCGTTCCCTAGCATGCCATATCCTGGTGCAAAAGTTATGCTTGCTGATTGTCTCTTGTTAAACAAGCTTGTTTTTTAAAGTGCTGACCACCAAGCAATGGAACATCTAGACACCAAAGCAGGTAATCAGGGTGGCAACCAATTCATTTCCCATCCTGAAGCAACACAGAACAACTTGTCTGCCCCCTGTGGCTCCATATGTATGACCTGACAGTACATGTAGTGATTTTGAAAGTGTGAGGCCGGAGTCCCTTGGGTGCGCCAAACAGTTCCAGGGGAGGTGCGAGAAGTGGCATGAACAGTGTTGCCAACTTTGCAGCTTTGTCCCTATATCAAGTGATTTGTCAGACCCCTCTTGTGACTCTTTTTTGAATAGATAGGACCAATGACAAATCTTGACACTTTTCTAGAGTTCGGAGACTCTGACTTCCTCCCCTCGATGAGCGTGGGTGCTGCTGTGAGCCCCTGCTCAGTCTAAATCACTCGCAGTCCTCCTCACTCACCTGCACAGCAGTTCGTCTCAGCTGCAATCAGAGCAGGTGGCTGCATGCACATGAATTGCATGTGTGCTTGTAACTTTTGGGTCACTTTAGCCAGTCCCAAGCCCAGATAAAAGAGGAGAGCTGATGATTAGACACTAACAAGAACAAGAATGGACGGATGGAAGTTCACTTGTGGTTTCAAACACATTTAAAGTGTCTTTTTACACGCCTTCTGTTTTCCCTCTCTCTTACATACATCCATGACAATGACAAGAGAGAGAGAGAGAGAGACTTCATGTTCTCTGAAGGAAAGCTGTCTTGCACTTTTAAAACCTCTAATCTACGCATTACCAGAAATGAGTCCTTTCAGATTTATCAGAGAGCCAAATGAAATGGTCCACTGGTCCAGGAACAAGTCAGATCAAATCATCAAATGTCTGTTGTGTCTTTTAAAGATGTAGAGGGGAGGGACTTCACTGAATGTTGTCAACTAGGACCGACAGAGTACAATTTCTACGAGACTCGAATAAGTGGCTAAACTCTCATGTGTTTTCAGTTCCTTATATCTGAGTTTGCAAAATTTGATGAAAAACTCTAAAAATAATAAGATCACCACTTGTTATAACAATCTCTATAGTTGCCATGAGGGATAGCTATGATGTGGCTTAAGTTAGAGGAACTGAAATTATATAAAGGGTATATTAAGGGACCTCAAAGAAAAAAATCCCCTCCTAATTTAGTTTAAAAGTTCAGCATGGGTCCATTCTAAATGAAAACAAGCATTTGCAGCTTTAAATTAACTTTTGGATGTATCTGTGCCATCATGTGCTTTGTAATAATAGTTTATATGAAAAGTTTGGAAGAGCAGTAAATGACATGGCACATTTATGTCTTAAAAATAAAAAATGAAAAAACAGGAAACCAGGGAGCACTGATTGGAGTTTACAACCATCAATTGAGCCATATGATGTTATGTAACATTTACAGTCACAGTGGAGGAACATTGAAACACAGGACAGTATTTCAACAGAGCAGAGGCAGTATATGCCCTGCTGTTCAGGAGATGCCATAAACAATTTTTCATCTTTTCCAGGAAATGAAGAAAACATAAATACTAATAGTATGCAATAAAAAATCGGAACATGCATTTTGATTCCAGCTTTAAGGCTAAGTAATGATCTCCTTGACTCATACACAGGGTGAGAGCAATTCACAATGTCAAAGGAAAGCACCGCTCACAGCCTGCTTTGATCACCTCAACTTGTCGATCTGATGACCGGGCTCTGATTTGAGACAGTGCTTTAAGGTTAAAAACGGTCTCTTCACACACTGTGTTAACCTGTGGAGCTTAGGATGTTGCACATTAAACACCAAAAGATCTGCTTTTAACCTTTGACCTTGTAAAGACCCCCTAAAGGATCTGACTCAACCATGACGAGTCGTTCTTTCAGCTGAGTCACTTCCACACGCTCAACACTTCTGGGAACCCTCGGGAATTAAAAATCCTAATTTGTATTTTGATGTACATCTGTGAAGGCTCAGGGCACAACTTCACTGTTGAGCCGTCTTCACTTTTATGAGCTGGATCTTAACCTCTTTAGACTATGACTGAGCTGTCAGTACATATATTTATGCTATTTTTCTTTACAGATGTTAAACCTGCCTGTCTAATGCCCTGGACGCTTACAGGTCAAAAAATGCAGATTAATTTGCCATAAAACTATTGATAGGCAGCAACAAAAGGATCAGAGCTGCTCATTGGTGTGACGGGTGCATCTCAGTGACCTCTTCTGGCTTTTCCGCTTACTATGTGTTGTGTGAAGATGCAAAGATGCTTAACATTTTTCATTTTCCACATAAACACAGATGTAAAATCATTGTAAGTTAGTTTAATATCAACAGAGACAGATGTTAGAGAATAAAACTTTGTAGAAAACCATCTGTGTTAATGCTAAAAAGATGAGCATTTTGGTTTTTCTGAGCCTGGTTTGAGTTAACGCATTGGAAAGTAAAAGTTACATGGGCAAACTGATGGTGATGAAAGTGTAAATCAAGTTTAACACAGTGTCATGTGTTTCCTTTCCTCTGCAGACATTTATCACTGTCTGCCCACTGCTGAGAGGTGAGATGACACAAATGGATCACTCAGACTCCTGCTGGCACAAACTGACGGCTCCATCGTGTGATTGGCACCAAAGGTCAGCTTAAGTTCATTTTGACCACCTAATGAAACCTCCCTGTTTTGTTAATGGTCTATAAATTATACAGTAGACAGGTCATTTTGTGTCTTACACAAGAATCTATGTAACTCTAATACAATAAGATTGATTTCACTCTTCATTTCACAGCCACTGAACAGAGATCGGATGTAAAAGTGTTTTAAAAAGAAAACAAAACTCAGGGTGTGCCTGCTCGGGCTTTGACGTATTTATTTCACATCTCTCTTTTATTTAGCAGTATTGCTATTCCTGGAAATACACTCTTACTCAATATCATCTGGATCATTGGGCTATCAATATTTATTGTGTATGTGCTGCCTCTAAGCAACAGATACACACACAAAAAGAAAATACGTACTCTCATTCCCAAAAAGTTCTCAAGAAACCTTTCTTATCTGTTGAGCAGTGAGAATAATTTAACTCAGTGTCTGTGCAGACAGACTCCAGTCTGAGGCAGTGGTTTGGTAAGGGAAGCCAAAGGATCCAAAACAGTCTGAATCAATTAATAACAGGGGCGGAGGTCACTCTGTAACGTCAGAACACAGCACATCTGTTGGTTTGTGTGTTGTTTGTGTGTAGATTTACATCTGAATGAATCTTCACCAGCAGTTTTGTGTCTTCTTGTGAAACTTTGGTCATGTAGCTCTTTGTTTTTCTGTAGAAAAGCTCCTTTGATGCTTCAGTCATGCCTCACTTGAAGTTCTCTGGGGAAAACTGGCTCAATAAAGGAAACCACAGCTTTAAAAGCGTGTCCTTGCATTAAAGAGTCTGGAACAAATACAAGAAGATCAATTCCTGAAAGAGGAAGGAGAAAGTCTGAAAGTTGATTCTGGCAAATTATTTGTTCTCATCATCAATTAAGTTCATTATCAAAATGTGACACTCCCAGAAATGTTAGAATTGGAAATTTGCACAAAGAAATCTTGGCAGACATGAGCTCTGCAGCTTTTTTGAATCTCTTGCTTTGAAAATATCAAAATGATTGGATTGTTTGGGTTCACATTGTGTCGAGCCATAAAACTTGGTTTCTTTCGTTTCAAAGAGAAATCCCACAAAAACAAAGGGTTTGGTTGAAGTTGCACAACATTATCATGTGCACATGTACATTTTGAGTTTTGCTTACTAAGCCTCTTTCATTTTCGCATACTGACACAAATACTGTTATGAAATAGTTTTTGTTCTGTCTAAAATATATTAACTAAGTCACAGGTGAAGTCAAAATGATACGTTTTGTTCATTTATGGTGAGTAGATCTTACACTAGTAGTGAGCTCTATCATCCTCGCTCTCAAAGACTCCTAAAAATTTTGGCAAGGCGAGTATGTTTGGACACAAATGAATGTGGAGCAGATCATTTTTTACACTACTTTCCTTTTTTAAGTTCACTTATTACTGGATAAAACAACAAGACAACAATCAAACTTTTTAAACCCAGTTTGTAGCATAATTTAGTGTACAGACAGTGAGCAGATCAACTGTTTGGTGTCAGGGTGCGGTCACACTAGCAATACGTACAGTGCTCAAGCATGCTTCTACCAGTTTGTTTGATTAGTATGACCACAAGTGTGCAGTGCCAGCGCATGGTACACTTTGTTGGCTTTTTCACCCTGCGGAGAGGTGTACTTTGGTGTGGGCATCTTCATGCCCAACCACAAGGACATGATGTCTATTCAATGGCAGATGATCTTCACAGCTGCAACTCTCAACAATCATTTTAAACAACAGCATTAGGTTTTAGAGGGCTGTGTCTGACCAATCTGGCTTAACATTGGGGATGGAACGGTTTATGAAGAAAATCCGAACCGTTCGGTTTTCCTTACGCGGGGCGCATGTTTTTTTTTTTTCCTTTATCTTCTCAGTTTGGAACGTGTGTAATTACGCTCATACGCACGCGCAACTCGAGACGCAAGCGAAGCACAGGCAGCACAGTTGTACAGAGGCATGTGTGTTGTGGATATGGCAAGCGTAGAGGAGAAACAGCCAGAGATAGAGGATGCCCCTGTGGCATCCCATCGGTCTCCTGTCTGGGATCACTTTGGATTTAACATTACCTACGACGACGGCGGTAAAAAAAGTGGTGGACAGAGCACTGTAGAACATGTGTTGTTTATGCTAAGGCTAACACATCCAACATGTTAGCTCATCTGCGGAGACATCATCCCAGTGAACTTTTTTTTCTTTTGTTGAAGAAAAACTGTTTTTTGCCAAATAAAGAAAACGCGTGTTGAAATAAGCAGTGTCTCACACAGCTGTAATGATGTTTAAAATGGCAAAACAGCCTAATTCCCTCTGATTTTACATGACTATAAATGAAAAAAAAAAGGATTAAAAATAATGTTAACAGTGAATTATTAGAATATATGGTATATGGGGTGATAAAAGCAATTACAATGACGAGTAATGTTAGTGAACCCTGGTTATGTCCTGCCAGTGCTCATCTACCAAGTAGCGCAAACGCAACCTGGCTCTTCATTTTATTGATAGACTCTCAGGTTTGAACCGATCACTGCAGTAAAACTGCTGCATGTGGACAGGAATGAACATTTTCACAAACAGCTTAACCCGCGTTTTAGCCTTTAGCTTTTGCTCTATCACTTCTGTTTAGCTTTCTTCTGCTCTTTCCCCCTTTTTCTTTATTTCAGTTCGGCAACAGTGTCCACCTTTAATACAAAATGAATCCAAGAAACCATTTGCAGCAGAGAAGAACACAGACCCTGCCTCGCACTCATAAACTCTGCTGTTGGTCTTAGCGCCGTAAATGGATTTGTGTTCTCCTGGGAAAATCCATACTGACCTTAAACTTATTTTTGAATAGTAGATTATGAACAGGCAGATACACAAGAGTTACACTTTTTCAAGATCACCTCTAAAATCTTCAGCGGGTCTTTTAAGAAATGGGAGTCATCTCAACCCAGTTCCCGGTAGCACAGATCTAACGTCAGCATGCAAGCAGCTCTAAACTGAGCGTGATGCATAAAAACTGAGAGGGATAAGATGCATCATGCTCTCTAACCTTATTAACCTTTCACTCCTCTGATGTCCTCACACAGTCTGACCTGCCTCAAACACAGGGGTCAACTACCACAGCTTTTTGAGACGACAGGTTTGTTAATTTAGAGACTCCCAGCATGGTAGTGTAAACGTGTTGACCTAACACAGCTTTGGATTTAAGTAGAGAGCATGGCTGATTTAGAAAACCTGAGGGAATACAAGGCTTTAGCTCAATGTCACAGCCTTTGAAGAAAGGAAAGTTTCTCTGACTGCAAAGTATTTGAATGTAGCCTCAAGATGTACTTGAAGAAATACAGCTTTAATAATGTTGAACTTCATCTGATTACCTCTTAATAACTGGAGCCTTTACCGCCCTTATGTCCATAGTTGATGACCAGAAAACAAAACCCTGAATGTTTGTGTTTAAAGAGATAAAGCAGTTTGAAAAGTTGTTATTCTGGCTCTGAAACAGCCGAAAATCTTCTCAGTTTATATTCCAGGACTAGGTTAGGTCACATATGACTTTAATAAAGATCTATAGAAATGTATTGGGCTTTTTGGGGTTTTTTTGTATTTTTTACAGTAAGCTGTGCTGTGAGTTCAGCCAGTCATTACAAAAGTGACAGAAACACTCAACAACTTTTATTTCATGTGTTGAGACACACAGGACCTGGCTGTGCATGTGCATGCAGAGCCTAATCTAAAATAGAGCTGGATGTGATTATGACTGAACAATACAGCTGAGGTGTACATTGTTCTATTTATTGGAAGGAAAACCACAACCTACAGTAAAGCATGTGGACAAAGAGGTGCACCTTTAAATCAAAGACACATTTATGTGGTTTCTACTCATGTTCACCAAGTAGCAAGATTTTCCACTTTCACTGTGTGTAGTTTACTGTAAACACCGACAACACAGAGTTAGCTGCTGATTTGTTTTCTGGTAAAGTGTTACGAATAATGAAACACGTGTGACCATTTTCTTTTGTTGTTGTTGCTAAATCCAGATCTAGAATACTCCTCATTAGAAAAGGCTCTGAATAAATCCAGTTCAGTTCTGCTAAGAGTGGTCCATAGAGATCAGAACTAAAAATGAGGCCCGATCATCTAATGCCAGAAAAGACATTTCATAACACGAGAACACAAAAGAAAAACAACTGGCTTCTCTGAATTGGATGTGTCAGAGCCAAAGCTGCATTTACTGACTTGCTGGGGGTGGCTGAGGCTGACACTGAAAATAAATTATGTTTAAACCTCAGTGTTTTGTCATCAAAGCAGCATTTTTATGATAAAGCAATGTCTCACCTTTAAGCCTCAAACCATCCTGTCTGGTGACTCAGCAGGTGTATAAATAATTCTTAAACTGTCAGCATGATAGGAAAGACATGATAGTGACAGCTCCTTTCATTATCATGTCCCAGCTGGTCGCCCACACTACTGGCTTTGAAGTTACAGCTTCATATTGACACAGAGCTTCTTTAAAATGAGCTAAATGTTGTGTTGTGAGACAGATTCTGAATGGTCGAGGCATCATGTCATCGTACTTATCTATTGTTCTGGGACAGGAAACCATTGCTGTGAAGAACACACAGCAGCAAAGGGTTCAGCGAGGCCAAAGCCTGGAAACTGTAAATGACACAGTTTCATTTGTTTGGCATTTGTTTAATTACACACTGCACTGATTCAAGCAGTTTCTTTCACCTGAGAAGATAAACTTTTGAACTGGATATACTTGCCCATCCTGTGTGACACAGCATTCAACACTTGGGACAGCACACCAAAAATAAAAAAAGTACATTGGGTGATGCTGGCACATACTACGCTGGTGCGCTGGAATGATCCAGATGCTTTAAAATACAGGGTCACATGGAGTTTTTCCATAGGAAATGTGGCATGGCTCCTTTTTGTGACTGGCTCCAAATCAGCACTTGGGTCATCTAGCAGCTCAAAAATGGCATCGCTGGATAAATAATATGTCTGTACTATTTCTATTTCTTAAAGTAAAATTATGTTGAAATGTGCACAGAAGCTCCCCATCTGTCATTGCACCTATGCCTCCCTCTCGCCATGTGTGCAGTCATTTGCAGTAACTCTGTGCCAGCTTGCACATACCTTTCAAACGTGCTAAATATAGACATAAAAACACAGACAGGGATCAGTTCCAGGTCTGATAAGTCACATTGTGGGTCCCAAGTGATTACATTTGCATCTCCTCCTCCCGATATTTTGTGCATCCTGATAATCTGCATATTCATGAAGGCAGACACGCTACAGGGATTTAATTTGTTAATCAGCTTTGCATGCGCTGTCAAGATTTTGCATGCACACCTTTAGCAGATCAGGTCCTTAGCTTTGGATATAAGATGAGACCCTTGATATCATTAGTCTTCTCAAGACTTCTGGACCAAATCAATAGCTCAATTCATCAGTGTGTTGATCTAAGACAGAATTTCGGATCAAATCTTTTTTTTTTTTCAGCTCATTTGAAATTAAATACAACTTCTCAAAACAGCTGCACAGTCAGACCGCTCTCTGAAATTAGATTTGATTTTAATGTTGCTTTCTTCATTTCTGGCTACTCAGCACAACAGAGTTGTCAAATACATTGTAAATGAGAAGGATTTGTATGGTTAAACAGAACAGAAAGAAATCCCTTCTGTTACTAGCTGACATTATATAGAACAACAAACAGAACATTGTGCAATGAAGGAGCTTGACAGCAGAACTGTTCAGCACAGGATAAGATTTCATGAAACACTCATATGTTGGACAGCATACTGTGTTGAGCTTACGTAGTTACTGTCACTTCATTACCACAATAGCTCAATCAGAACGATTCAGACACATAGCTGATCTCAGAACTTACAAAAAATTAGTGAGTAGCCTTTAAATTCAGATTTAGGAATCAGTGTGTCTGCTGCCTGGGTATGTCTTTGGACTTCTTCAGTCAACAGAAGAAAATGATGTGTTTAAAAAAATAAGCAGAACTGTGATTTCATTTGAGGGAGTATATTGTTGTTTGCTGTCTCACTAAGATATCTTTCATGTGACAGTCCAAGATCAAATCTCTGAAGACCTCAGCTCAACACACAAACATCAGCAGACTCTCAAAGAAAACTGTATAAAGTGCCAAAGCAGTGACTGTTTCCAGGATTTTTCAACATTTTCAACCACGATGACTCTTATTCAAGCTAATTACTGTGTGCCAACAGAAGTAACCATGTTGCTTATCTGCCAGCCCACACACAAACACACACACACACACACACACACATAGAGAGAGAGAGCGAGCAAGAGAGAGAGAGAGACAATATCTCAACACTGGTCACAAAAACAAGGACCCGAATCTGACCATTTAAGTTGTGTATCAGCTAAAGGTCACTGCAGCTGTTCCTGCCACCCACTGACCCTGATAACTACCTTTGAGGGAAAACACACACACACACACACACACACACACACACACACACACACACACACACCTCCACATCTCATTTTATGAGACAGTAGAGAGGCAGCAGATACTTTTCCACTAGGCTTGTCACTGAGCCTGTTTATCTCTTTCACTGTCTGCAGTGCACACATTGATACAACATTTAGTGCCCAAAACACATAAAGACCATGAAAACAAAAGAAAAATATTCATATATTGACACACAATATTCAAGAGTCATTCATCCTTGTAATCTGAGTTCTCCACCAAGACAGGGAGGCTTCATTCATGCTATTTTCAAAGTTAAAATGTACATAGAGATAGATGTGTTTTTATGGGGTTAGCACAGAATTTAACAGAGGTTTGCCATTATGAAACAACAGCCTCCATGGTTGGTATACAAACCAACAACAGATTTCTTTCAGATTGAAAAGTTAAGTTTTGAGCTGTTTCTTGAAGTATTTGAACAGATTCTTTCCTCACACAACAGAGACATCAGAATTCAGGAGACTGTGCATTCAGGACACCTGCAAAACTGTCTGCCCAACTGCCCAACGTCTATGTGCTGTTGGAGAAATCAAGTCTCTGACCTGGTAGTGAGATGATATTCAGATCACAAGTTCATCCAATCACAGGCACAGCTCTGCTGACTGTTAGGTAGGCGTCCTACATTTGTTAACAAGGAGGCTCAAAGGCTGCCTCTTGAGTTTCATCAGAAACATTTGTTATTCGGTCTACTGGTGGAACTTGTAGCAGTTCAGAATATGGTTGTTTGGGCAAAGTATTTCATTATAATTTCAATTAATTTACTTGAAAGAAGTTAAACCCAAACACCTTTTCAGTCAGGCTTTGTGGTTGTTTCATCACAGCTACAACAGTGGAGCCATCTCTGAACTGGAAGGTCAAGGGTTTGATCCCTGGTCCCCCTGTGCACTCGCTGAAGCGTTCTTTGGCAAGACCCCCAATTGCCTCCAGTGTCTGTGCCATCCATGTGTGATTAGGATTAGTTAATCCTGAAGAGCTCTTTACTCTTTACACTCCATCAACTCCTGAAGGCCAATTCAAGCACTAACATCAAGCTACTAAGGTTCAGTGCCTTCTTTAGGGAACCCCTCAGTGCCAAGGATCTGAACTGGCACCTCTACAGCAACCGATATCCAGACTTTTTTTTTCAGTGGGGCCCATAATTTTCTCTCTTTTTGTGGTGGAGTTGGGAGTTCTACCAGTCGAAATCCTGGTCAACATCAATAACTCAAAAGACCTGAGAGAAGGTTTTATGTTTGGTTTTCTGTTTTGGTTTTGTTGATAAACACACGTTAGTGTCTTGAGTAATACAGTGTATGAAGGTGATGTAAAAAATTCGTTAAAAACCTCACCCTGTTTCTAAAGGGTTATGATTTGGTGATGAAGGGGCATCATTGTTATTACTGTCACCATATGAAGGCAGATTACGCCAACCCGAGAAAACAGCACTTGTTCTTAGAAGTAAATCATTTGTTTCCCAGAAGAATTTCTCCCAAAGGCCACCCACCCTAAATGATATGATTAAGCTCAGTGACTTTAAGGTCGTTGTTGGTCAAGTGAAATGGTAAAAACATGTCTCCTTCAACTTGAAGCACACATCCTACATCCTCCACCCATAATGACTCCAACCTGATTCCACAGATCCTCCTCCAACGTTTACGGCTACAATTTTCTGTGTGATTACTTCCTTTCCTCTAAAGATGAAAATGGTTTTCATATACTCCAAAGTTCATTTTATTTTTCAAAGAATGGTTAGAGAGCCTTGGTATGTGGGTATGCTTGAGTGTCTGAATCCTTTATGTCTTAACCCTGCAGGTGTGTGCGTGTGTGCGTGCGCACATTAATAATGTGAGTGTTTCTTTGTGCAGCAGCTGGTTCTCAGATCCGTTTAAGCTCCCTTTTGCCTTCATGCCTGCAGCTCATTCAGGGTCAAGCTTCTCAAGGATGAGACTTATAATTTCCATTTTTCGCTTTGTGCAGATAGAGCTAGAAAGCTGAATTTATCAGATTGAGCAATGAATTTCTTTGGATTGTCATTTATAGTCTCATAATTGAGGGGTTTTTGAAAATCCAAAAATGTGTGCTTCTTTTTTTGAAAAATCTGAATTGTTATCCCCCAGTTTTGAAGACAAATGTTTTTACATTTCAGTAAAATCTCCGCTTTCATAACAATAACTGTCAATAACAGTTTCTCTAAGACCTCTCCATTATTAATTTAACGACATTAATTTGCATTGAGCAGGGGCATTAAACATAATTAAAACGGATAGATATAGATATATGGTTAAAATCAGGTGTCAGTTTTCAGAAGTGAGGACAAAATAGTGGAGAAAAGACTCTGGTTGCTTTATTGGTGTTGCAGTCTGAACAGCACAGATCAGCATGTGGTGCCTTGGGATGAGCTGTCTCTCATAGCGCACATATAACGGGTTAAACCAAAATGCTCCTCCAGGTCATTTGAGTTCAAGGAACCAGCTGCGGCTATTGTCAGTTGAAGCGTAAAAGTGGTTCTTACATTTTCTCTCAGTGTAATGTTTGCTATGTTGACTCTTGCTGTTTCTCCGCTAATCTGTGATTATGTTACACACAGCTCTGCAGAAGATGGGTTTATCAGCAGAGCTGTTAATTATGACATTGTTACCCAGTTTTAGCTTCAACCCAAAGCCTGACCAATGACTAATTACCATGAAACCTCATGAAACCCCATGAAACCCAATGCACAGAAAGTTCTGATACTGCCTCCCTAAAAGAGACAAAAAGGACAGGGTCACTTTAGTTCTTCTTTAAACTTTTCAAGCAAATGTCAATGCTGATGTATAGGGACACGAGTGAGCTGATCATAAATTTTTATCATCTCTTCTTTGAGTATTTCACTGTAAGTTGAACTAATCAGCTCCATATTTTCTAACTTATGTTTGTCCCTCAAATTGTTGGCATGTTTCTTAAAGCTACCCACAGACTGTTTTTTTTCCTAATTTTATGTTTCATGAACCAAAAACAGTATCCTTTTAACAAACAGTTTTAGATACAAATATAAATTTGGGTGGAGTTTAATCCCTCTCTTGCTGCTGTTGTTGATCCCCAGCCATGTTTGTGAAAGGGCATGTGCAGAGTTATGAAAAGCTTCTTTCAGCCTCAGTTCGACAAGCGAGAACAAAGATCGACGTGAATCACAAATAGTTTCGAAACAAAAGAAAATGTTGATTGTTGTGAAAGGAGGCTGATGAGCGAGAGAGCTGAGACAGATAGGAAGAGACGGTGAATGAGAGGAGAGGGAGGGGTGTCCCTATGACTGAACGTGAGATTAGTTTTGGAGTAGTTCCTGTGGTAATTTTAAGGGGATTTCCCCTCTGAGCCACACAGCTGATTGCAGGAGGGTTTAAACTTTAAAGGGTGATTGAGGAGAGAGAAAAGCACCGGGATAAGAGTGGATTCAACAGCGTAAGAGAGAGCGATGTTTGGATAACCACAAGGGAGGTGGAGGTGAAGAGGATGAAGATGAACGTGAACAACAGCTTGTCATGAAGGAGAAACACAGCAAGGATTTAAGTAATTACGATACTTATGAAGATAATATTGAAAATAACGACAGGATCATTCTGGTAGTGATCAAAGAAAAAATCAGGTAGAGGTCGATCTTAAAGTAAATAGTCCTGTGACCTATTGCGGGACTCATATGTTAAGACTTAAAAATGTGCATTAGCTTGACTCTACTTAACAACATGAGTCTACCTGTCTGCCTAACTCTGCTGCAGGCTCAGATTAGACCGGCGCCAGACTTATGGATGCTCTCAGTGTGTTACAGATGCTGCTTTTCAGGGGAGAAGGCCAGAAGGAAGATGTATGTCCTTGATGAACTGTATAAAACACAGACAGAGTGTTCAAATGAGTCAACCATTCACTTCCAAAGGGCTGTCACCAGGTCCAAAGATGCTGCACATCATTGGAAGTAAGGACTCCAAACCAATGATGGAGCCATAGTGTCACTACCTAGCTTCAGTTAAATCAGTCATACTCCACATTTTGAGGAATGTCATAGAGAATCCTGCCAAAGTAGAAGCTTGTGGAAGCACTTTCACATGGTCTTTGCTTTTCAACTCCTAAAGTTGTTGCTTGGTCTCCATTCTTTAGAGCCAATACATCCCCTGAGACAAACAATGACATTCCGGGCTGCCAATGATCGGTCAGTGGAGCATCAGCGTCGATGTTCTACTCTTTCTGCATACCACAACAGAAATTCAACTCACTGATAAAACCACAAACACCCCTCGGGTTGGAAAAGTCCACAGCATAACAGCTGCTTTTTTCAGTTTGAACAACAGTTGTGGAAAGTTCAATTGTTTCTGCAGCTTCTGTACCTTCAAATACGGGAACTAGTGGTGATATAGGATTGAGGAAAACCACAGTCATGTTGCTCTTTTGCTTTCACTCATCTCTACTGAGTATTATCAAACAGAATATTGGAAACAAATGTACGCACTCTTAGTTTCAGGACCATAGGTAATGTTACAAAGGTATTTCTTTAACTAAAACTAAAAAAAATAGATTAAGCTTTTGCTGTATGCCTTAAAACTATTTATTAATGTATCTTTTTACTTTCTTATGTTACTGCGATATGGACAGTGAAAAAATAAAATGAACAAACATGTGACATAATAATTGATTTATGCCATGACTGAGAGCTGAACACTTTGGGAGTACATTTACAAGATCTCTTCATGCTAGCTTACAAATTGAACTAATGTAGAACGCTTGTTTCCTTTGCACAACATCACAGAACTATAGGAAAAATACAAACTAGGTTTTCTTGGTTCGCTACATTTTCTATTCTTTTTAATTTACTGAAATAGGGGTTGTTTAGTTTATTTTAAATACTTTAGACCAGGGGTCTTCAACATCTTTCAGACCAAGGACCCGAATGGAGAACTAATGGAACTAATGGAGAGATGGATCAGGGGACCCCTAGTATCAACATGTTGTATATTGTTATTATTTTACACCAGGCCTAGTGCCGTGTATAAACGCACCTTGTTACTAAGCTAATCAAACAATACACAGGTCCATTTTTGTTTTTCTTATATGAAACATTAGCAATGTACAGTGAGTAGAGTGGCCTTGGCACTGCTATCTACAAAATACCATGTCACCTAATACTAATGCCAGTATCAACAGTCTCTATCAGTTGCACAACAATCTAACCTACCAGTTTACAAGGGTCCTGAGTGAACTGGTGTGCAGTGTGAGAGGGCTCCATGTATCCATTTATGTGTGTTCAACGATATTAGCACGAGTAACAACAGAAATATGTGGAAACAAATATTTGAAATATAAAACATTGCATAATCAACCAAATATGTCAAAGAACCCCAGCAGTAGGGGTCTGTGGACCTCCTTTTGGAGACCTCTGCCTAAGACCATCTCTCTTGTGCCTCTGAAGTAGCTTTACGTGATTTACAGATTTTAAAAAAGATGCCTTTATTTTTCTCACACTGGTGTGTTAAATCTTAATCCAGCCTCTGCTTAAAATGATTATTTTAGCAGCTCTCAAGGCTCCCTGCTCCATAACCCCCCCAATTCAGCTCTGACAGAGTGGAGCTATGAGCAATCCTTGGTGTTTTAGGCCCACCCCTCAAACCTGTTATGAGCCAGTTAGGAAAAACTCACCATTTCAGTGAGTCATGAAAGTTTCGAGAAAATGCTTGTTTTAGAACGGACCAGTCCGATCAGTTTACAGGCAGATTTTTACAACTCATAGATAGGTGGAAGTTTAACAATATCTGCTCACATTAAGTGTAGATATCCATAATCAATACACCACGTCCAGGCTGTAAATATGAGAAGGCATTACACTCTGTCTTTAAATCAGGGAAACAGGTGATGCATTGCTCTTGCCTCCACTCATCTGTATGAGTGTGGAAACAGAACAGTCCCCCTGCTGGAAACCTTGAGGCGTTACCAACAGATTACCAAGTCTGTTCACGTTTAGTGCAGCCAGCGGTGTGTTCTTGTGTTAATTTGTTTGACTCGTCAGAGCTGATTGGTCACAGATCTGGCAAAAGATTTTGGTCTCTGCGGCGTCCAGCTCCAACACACACAAACACTGATATAATACAAGGCCACCTCCTACATAGTGGCAGCTCCTTACATGTCTCTGATGCCAGCTCTCGTCCCCAGCTTTGTTGGCGTTTGCTCCGTGGATAGTGTATCAAATGTGGAGACTCCATCCAATCAGACCAACGCTGTCCAATGCACACACAGCAGAGGCCAACACTGGTTGTGCTGTTCCCGATGTTTTTGAAGTGTGAAATTGAGCCCAGATGCTCAATAAAGCAGTGGGAACAGGAGATGATGCATATATGTGTGTGTGTGTGTGTGTGTGTGTGTGTGTGTGTGTGTGTGTTTGTTGAGGAGAGCCTCCCTGCCCAGCTCTGCTCATGCCAAAGTTAAAACAACTGTATCAGTCATCCATGTTTTTATACGATTAATGATTTTTAACCGAAATCAGTGTGAAATCACGACTCAAAATGCATTTATCACCCAAGAAATGATCAATGTGTCAAAAGAGCCAAACTCAGAATCAGCCTCTCAAACAGTGTTCTCTTTTTCTCATTATTTCTCTTTCTTTCTTTCTCCTTCTCTCTCACACACACACACACACACAAGTACACTGCACAGGACATTATTTCCAATTGAGCAGTCCACCCTTGATTTCCCGTCTGATGTGGACCGTAAAGGGGTCAGAGACACTCACAGGAAGTGTCTCCACTGGAAAACTAGCTCACGAGACGGGAGTGTGTACGTACAGACTCTCTGACTTCCTGTAAGTTTCCTTTTCTGCTAATCACCAGCTGGAACCACGTCACAATGCTTTCCTATCTCTGAGTGTGAGTGCTATCCTGTCTGCAAGGATGGTTTCTTCTTTTCTCCACACACTAGGAGTTTTCTGGCATTGGTTGACAAAGTGTTGCATTTCATGTCCCACGGCAAGTCCAAAAACTTAAAAACCAGTGAATTTATGTATCCCAACCAGTGAGCATGAAGATACAATGGTTACCTATGATTCTGCCAATCACAAAAAGAAAAAACTTTATACTCTACCACCCACCTCAGTCACATTAAAGAAATATGTGACCTCTGTCATTTTATTCCATGTAATGAAGAAAGCCAAAAACGCCTCAGTGGATACTGACATATCGTACAGGTGATGTTCCTTGGAGTCAAATTTGCACCGACAGGATTTGGCAGTCAGAGCTGTCACTTCAAACCAACCGCTAACCAAACTCATGACACACACAATTTACAGATAAATATCCAAGATCTGTCAGGTAACTACAGACTCTGGTGGATACGGAAAGGTCAATGACTTATGTCAGTTTTCTGCAATTAATACAGGAAATCTTTGGTCTAGTGACCTCAGCTGTCAGATGATGCTGTTCTGTGCTGTAGCCTGAAAATTCAGGTGGGTGATGGCTGAAGGAGCAGAGAAGAAAGCTGCAGCAGGTCTAACACACACACATACACACACACACACAATCAGTGGAAGTGCTGGGTCACTCTGTGTTTCAAGCTCATAACTGAAACAGCGTTTGTTTCCATATTTCATTGTAAAGGGTAGATGTAAGTGGCGCCTTTGACTGTTACAAGACAACAGGATTGTTGTTTTAAGTTGAAAATATCTTTGTACGTAATGGACAAGTTCTGCGAAAGCTTTTCCATGCAGGGAGCCAAGATCAACATGAAACAAAAGTTCCTCACAGGAGCTTCAAGAAAATCCAAAATCTAACAATAGAATATGAGCAATAAATTGATGGATGAGGATGATAAATGGACTGACATAGATGAGACCCTCCTTTCCCACGGGGGTAATCATACCACCAGGAAGAAGAGTGGGAGAAAAACAAACACAGAAATTCAGGCTGAAGGGCCTTGGATTTTATTTACACTCTGTGTGATAACAGTAACAACAGGAGATATCGGGAAATGTCCACAAAACACAAAATCAATGTATAGAGAGGTAAACCACGTAGCCAGTGGGACAAACCAGCGAGACCAGCAGTGTACATCAAAAAAATGGCAAAGATTTCTCAAAATCTTCTTTTTTTTCACAGCACACTGATTGGCTTTACGATCCCAAATACGAAGTGTATTATCACTCACTGTATTTTATGTGAATGTAGTTATTTTGACTACACTAACTTTTTTGTTTGGCACTGAGATCTTACTGAACACTTGAGTAGGCGTCAGATATCTCTGCTCTGACTGGACCTTTTATCTCAAACTCAAGAGTTACTCTCTGTGATCACCTCTTTTTTTATTCCAGGAGACACAGAAACCATCCCGTCCTATCAGACTCCTGCTCAAAGACCCAGCTACAGGGTCGTCTGGGGATCTTCACATCATATCAGCACCAGCATGTGGTTTATTTTCAAGTTAACAGGATATGATTTCACTATCACTGGGTGTGGAGAGTCTCTGAAAGTCATTAATTATGTTGGAATATTGAGGGAAAAAATGGCAGAAGGCAGCTTTTCTTTCTACAAACTAACAGGTGGTCGATTTCTGCACATGCATCAAGAGACCTTGACGCAAGTCTGGCCAATATCAACAAATGAAGTAATCATGAGTCATTTAATAATCCTCTGAGATAGTGATGGATGGTTTCTAGGTAAGAAAACATCAACATCAAAATCTGAAAAATAAACGTGGGATATCACCAAGATCCTAAGACTGACTGATGCATTTCTCACAAAACCTCTCACCACCTATGTTTCAAAGAGACGTTCATTCTTTCATCAGGTCATTAAACTATTACTTCCAAAACTGAAAAGAGGAAAATCAGTGATTCAACAGAAGATAAATGCCTAACACTTTGAAAAGTTGTAATTTATTTCTCAGCACGTTTCTGTGCATTAATACACAGAATAGTATACTCACTCCAGCTTGAAGGAGAAAAAAATAAATGTGGCACAATTGCCAAGTCCACCCACTAAGCTGAGTTTCGTCCCACTTGAGTATGTGTAACAGCACAGATTGGTGAGACTTGATGATGGGAATGAGAGTCACACACAGCTGACTGCTCACCAGCTGCGTAATGGACATGGACATAAGTGCTCCCTGGTGATGCATCCATCCACTCTGAAGACAGCCTTGAAAATAGATAAGTCTACATTTCCTGCAGTGGACTCACATTGTGTTGAGTTGAACACCCCTGTGTATAAATATTCAGCTGTTTAAGAGCATTTACCCCTCTCAAAGTGTGAGGAGCTGTTAGATTGTGTCAAATTTTGCATGTGCCTCCATATAAATGAGTGCAGAGGGGTAAAGGATGAATTTAAAAAACAATTACAAAGGCATGACCTCACCCCAGGCTGGGTGTGTGTCTGCCTTCAGTTTAGTGCCAGCTCTGGCACTATGCTCATGCAGTGCAGCATAAATAAGTGCTCATCATGGTGAAAACGTGCTGACTAATAAGCTGATGTAGAGGGAGCGACTGTTATTGTACGAAGGTCAAAATGATTGTTTTGGACTGCCTTGTGAGTTGTCACACAACTTTGTGTGCACTGGGAATTTACACAAAAAAATGAGCATCATAATATGCAATTCACGGTGTGTTTTATTTATGGAAACTAGGTCGCCTAAATGTAGTCGGATGTCAACTCTGGTGAGTGAGGCAAGCACGAAGCTCTTTGTCGCAGCACTTACACTATCTACAAGTAAAGACAAATGTACATGCATGTTTGCAGTCTAATCCCTGCAGACTATCATAATGCATGTTATTATGGACTTGTGGTGGTTTAATATAATGTTAGTATTATATTCCCCAAGTTGCAGTTATGGTCTGATACTCTTCACACGGTGTGCATTATCTAAAGCCAAAGACATCAGCATTAGGAACAGAAACATATGGTGGGACCTGCATTTGGCTGGGATCTCTTCATCAGGGCTATCCTAAATGTGATGGAGATTTGTTGGAAAAGATAACACATGTAAATACGGGGCACTTGGCTCGTGTTATTTCAGTGGGATGGCTTGTAATAAATAACTTTAAATGCTGGAGTCACATAGATTCACCACAGCTGCTCCTCTCGCTCCATAGATTGTGAAGAGCTTGCCAACATGTAAGGCAGGACTGTGTGAACCACGACATATAACGTGTCCTTAAGTGCATCCATTTTAAGCATCTGCTCATCTTTAGAGACTATGTTACATCTCCACTATGGTGAACTGGCAAGGTTCATTTCATTAAAAATTATATACACTTTGTGTCCCTTGAATTTCAGTTAAGTATTTTTTGGTCATCAACTGATCTCTGTAGATTCTGTGAAATCACATTTTCTCATTTTATATCTAATTTCAAAATTGTTTCTTTTTTCTGTTTGTTTTATGATTCCATCAACAGAAGTCTTCACATTACATTTTTTTTCTTGCTCTAAAATCAGGATTCAGTCACTAAAAGTTCATCCTTCAAGAGTACCTGATGCTCACAGGATCTCTTAGATTTGTAGGACATTTTTGAAGTCCATATTGTGATGATGAGACACTTTGGGGTGACAAGGGCAAAAATCATGTCAACATGACTCTTAGAAAAATGTCTAAAGAAAAGCACCTAGACCTTTACAAAATCCTCCAACAATGATGTTGAAATATTTAGGATATTTTGCACAGGGTCACCTCCGTACGGTTGTACTGAAACACTGGAAAGTTAGTGAAAGCTTCTTAAAAACAGTATTGTCTTAAAACGGCAATTTTTTTCTTCTTCTGTACCCTTTGACAGATTTTTTTTGTTACTCTTTACAAGCAATATAGGAATAATTGTTGTCTTTTAATGTCTTCTACAATAGTAACATTTTCTGGACTTGTTAGATGGATGTTTCTTATTAAGTCTAAGATGTTTTTGTTTTTGTTTTCTTTCCTGAAAGACATAAGAAACTTAGATTTAAGTTTGTGCAAAAGAGAAAAAGTCTTTGAGAGCAAAGGAGCAAAATGCAGTTTACCATTTTCCAGAAATCCTTCAAATCCTCTGAATGATCTCTTTCAACAGATAGCTAAATCCAATTATCTTGAACGATCCACTATTAAATGTCAACACCGACTCATTCCTTGTCTTTCAGTGTTTAACCATGCCAGGAAACAGACAACAAATTTTTGGCCTGGAGATTTTTATCACCAACCGTGTTGTCCAACTTCAGCCCTGAAGAGTTTGTTGTTGCTCTCTGAGGCTGTATCATCTTTGGATACTGGCTGATGTTACCTGAGGTCAACTTTGTCATAAAGCACAAGTTCTACAAAAGACCTGTATTTTGCTCTTAGTTCAAAGGTCAAACTGATGAGTTAAATATGTGAGTGTCAATCCTTGTGCAAGTGTGTTTCTCTGAGATAGAGGACTTGTTTTGGAGGCACAAACAACCGTCATGCTCTTCGTTAGAGACAACTGTTGCTCATATTCTGTCTTTCTGTCTCAAAGCTGGTTTGTTAGCAGGAGGGTTGCAGTGACGGGCGAGAGTTTGAATCCAATCATCATCTGGCACCACCCTCGAGCTCTTTGGGGTAACCTCCCACAGACGCACGCCCCACATGTAAAAACACACACACGTCAGCAGTCGACATCAGCAGAGGGTAACTGTGTCACCCTGTGAGTCAGAGTGACCGGGAACACCCAGACTGCTAATTCAAGGGAACCCTGGGAGTCAGAGAGGAGGCTTGTGTGTGTGTGTGTGTGTGTGAGAGAGCATGAGTCTGTGGGGGGATTAGGGCTTGTACTAACGGTTGAGCAATCTCATCACCATGGGGTGATTAGTAACAGGAGGAAGCTTATTTTACTTTGTTTTACCATCTTTTACTTCTTTGCAATAGACTGTCCTGTTCCTTTCCTCCCTTTTCAAACTAATTTGCCTGTTTCAGTGGGATTTTGAGATGTAAGGTCTGTGTTTCTGAGGGGAACTCTGTATATGTTTGCATCCGATGGGAAACTTCAGGCAAAAGTCCAAGACTTTATCTGAGCCCTGAATCTTATTTTACTGTATCTTGTTGTCATGCAGACTGGTTGTGCAATCATAGCGTTCGTTTTTGTCCAGACTTTCACATAAAAAATTGGGAGAAAAACTAAGTTTATTTTTTATGACATGGAAATTTAGTGGGACAAATAAATTGTTGTATTTGTTTTTATTGCTCCTGAGGGCTCTGATTTCTGGGTAGAGGGTCATGATTACTTTTGATTTTCAAAGTTTGGCCCTTCCTCACTGCAATGAAAATCTGCTGTATGATGTGTACTGTACACATGCTTTTGACTTTTTGTATTTCATATCAGACCACCCCCCCCCCCCCCCCCCCCCCCGAGACTTTTCTGATAAAGTTAATCTAATATCTAATATAATCTTTGACAGAAACTCATGAGTCAACATTTTTAGCTGGTTATTGTGTTTCTGACTTGTTCTGACAATCCATCTGTTTTCAGGCTGTTGTAGATGAGAGAGAACAAGAGAGAGTGTGCCACATGTTTTATTACACTGTTTTCGTTTCAACATTATTGCCAGAGTCACCACATGATCCAGGATTCAAACCATGACTTAGACTGATCATGTGAGTGAGTTCATGTTCCCTTTCACACGTTTCAAAGTCTGATGAAAAAAGGAAAATTTAACTTGAGTTTTTTGTGTTTTTGGTTCTCTTAACAAAGCACAAACATATAAAGAAGCCACACAACAGAGTGACAGTGAAATGATCATCATTACATGTCCTTTACTTCTACTTTCTGACGCACATATGGTTGTATTCTTAAAAACAGTCGTAGAGGCCGTCACTGTTGTTGTGTTGTTAGGGAAAAATCAATCTCTATCAGATGTTGTTTTTGGCTTTGTTGTCTAGTATCATCACAGCATCGTGTGGCTACGAGCAAATGTAACTGGCTTGGACTTCCATGACATAATGTCAAAGCATCAGTATCACTCCATCAGTGCCATCAGCGAATCTAAACGAACCACACATCCGTGTAGTTGAAATGAATCTGGCTCTGCTTGCTCTGCACCTGGTTTCTTTTGAGGCACCAGTTCTGTTTTGTTTCAACTCACGGTGCAGCATACAGTTGTTTATAGATGCATTACAGCCCAAAACAACCACAGGAAACGTCCAGGAAATCCTAAAGGGACTGGAAAGAGTTTTACAGCAGAGCTGCGGCAATGAATTCAAAAAAAGTCATCACACTTAATTTTTCTCTTTCCCTCCCATCTCTCTTTCTTCTTTCCTCCTGTCACTGAATTTTGGAAAAACCCTCAGTATAATTATCAGTATGAATGCTACACGTGTGAAAAATAATCAGTCTTACAACTCAAGTCCCAAAAAAGATGGTACCCTGTAAAGATTAAGAGTGATTTTAAGACTATGCTGTGACTTCCATTGCAGAGTCAGGTTTGTTTTTGATACAGTGTTGGTTTTCTGCCTAATCTCTTCATGAGAATATACACTTTTTTACTGACTAACATTTCATGAAGCTGTTGATCTATTTGATCTGCTTGTTATACAGTCTCCATGTGCGCTACATTGCTGTATGAGCTAAAGTAGCCTGTCAGTTCTTCATTGCATTTCCAGTCTTCAAGTGGAGCATGATGTGATGTAATATATAATTATTTTGTCAGATTAAACTCCAGATGATCTGCTCTGTTTGTGCCTCGGGACAGAAAACTCATCTCACTGTATTTTCCATCTGATAAAGCTCTACCTTGAAAGTTTGGTAGCCTTTGTTAATAAACCTCTGACTTAAACTAGGCTGTAAAAATCAGTGTATCAGAAACATGTGGTTTGCTGCAAAAAACAGAGCCACAGTGGACAGAGGGGGGACTCTGTTTGAGGAAATCAGATTTCATTAGTTTGCAAAAAGCCCCAACATCCCATGTCCCTGATAAGTGTGACAAAATACAGCCATGTTTAGTCATTCTCAGCAGGAATGTAGGTTAGGATCAAATACAGTGCCTTGTCAACAGTGAGGTTTGTTTTGTTTTGCTTGAAGAATCCAGGTTGGAAAAAACTGCCATTACGTAAGAAAGAGGTTAAAGATGTTTCAGTGTGTTTCAGTGCTGCATGTTGTGAATTCTCTTTCACTGTTTGTGCAGAAGTTGTTGAGTTTTATGGCATAACCTTTGGACAACAGTGATTTTTTTACTGAGGGGATTTTTTGGGGAAAAAAAGTTGATGTGCAGGACACAGAATAAGAATGCAACATAGTACAACAAATCATGAGGTAGATCCACTGAGGCACAAAAAAATTATGTGTTCAACAAAAGCACTTCATTGGCTTTCTCTTCATCCTCCATAAAGTAAAAAAAAAAAAGACTCAAACATGTTTTCAACCGTCCACCTTCAGACTCTCAAAATGGTATTGCATGAGACCTGTGACCCCTACCACCAGTAATAGGTCAATAAGAAAACTGACATAAATGAATTGCTACTATAAAAGCTACGATACTGAGTGTTGTACAGTAGTCCTAGAGAAGTAGACTGTGTATTGTGCACATATGTGTTTCTGAAATTAATAAATTTGGGTCCACTGTTAGCATCATTGTCCTGGCTTAGTCAGTTCAAGAGTCTTGAGGCAACCAAGAAATGTGGAAACACATCAAACGTTTTTGTTTTCACAGTTTTATACAAATTTTAAATTCCTGTTTTTGCTTCTATTATTAGTTTAATGGTGCAGTTAATGTGCATATGCAATTTTTACGTTTTTTATTTGGGGGCATTTTGTGACCCCCACTGAACCAAAGTTCATGATAATTTTTCAGTGTGTTGCCAAGGATCTGGAGATTGTAGCTTTATTCAACTTACGTGTATGAATGTTCTAGATAAATTTGTCGTCTTTGAGAGAGTGGAAACTTGTCCCATCCACTGAATCTGTTACATCTCTTTAACCCACAGCAAAATTAACTTAAAACTCATTGTGATAGTGTTATGAGCCTTCATAGTGAATGAATCTTAATTTTGTTTGTTTGCTTGGGCTTTTTGTAGAGAGGAAAAGGACAATGGAAGGAGTTATAAACTGTGGAGAGGGAAAGAAACGGCATTTGGCAAATGACTTCAGGCCAGAGTTGAAGTCTCACTTCCTGCTCTTGGCGCTGTAGCATCTATAACTGATTTCACCTCTGGGTCAAAGCAGCACCTCAGATCTTTTAATATGAAAAGATTTATGCTTTATGCTTTATGGCATAAATGGTGAAAGACTGAATTAATAATGGAGACCTCAGTGAAATCTGGAAAATGTCTGCAGAAGTATTTACTGAGTAGTTACATACAATTGATTTACCTGGTATTATCAGAAATTAGAGGTCCGCTGTAATAATACTATTAATAAGTTGCGAAGCTTTGAACACTTAAATATGTTGATGATGCCGTTTTCCTTGTTGTTTGACTTTAACTTGACTTTATTCACGGTGACATTTACATGTTGATATAAAAATACAGCAGGCAGCAAGCAAAAAAACAAATTTTTAGGGTGGTGGTCAATAATATATAAGCGTGCTTAAAGGCTTCCTCTATTAGGAATGGCTCTCCTCTCGTGTTTTCCATTAGCATGTTTTTAGAAATAAATTCACAGCTTCAGTGGAAACATGTTGGGTCCATGTGGTTGGATGGGACTGATGAGAATAATGCCACACATCACAGATTTTTTCTCACCTAATAAATCCAGCGGACAAAATGAGACTAAAACACATGAATTGAAGTGAAAACTGCTTTCTTCTGACAGTTGTAAACGAGTTTACTACCACGTGTTAAGTTTGACAATTTTAGAGCAGCGTGAAAATTTCTGTTTATAAATATTTCTCAAACCAACTGAGTAAACACTGAAGTATGGGAGGCCATGATGTGGGCTAACAGGTCAGTCTTAGACCTGCCAGTGTCCCTCATGTCAAATATTAGACCGGAGCATGACAAGCATAAATATTTATAATGTAAATGGAGGAAATCATTCATATTCATTCATAGCTTCTCATGTCGGAAATGTCACAACTCACATTCCTGCACTTCCAAACACAAACACAAACTTTCTAAAATTTCACATTACAAGTTGACTGACAGGAGGAGAGAGGCAGTGTAACAGTGACAGATGTAAAGGGGAGCCCCCACATGTCTTTCATTTTATCTGATAAGCTAAAAAGAAGAAAAGCAAAAGACGTGGAGGAGGTGGAAGAGGAGTATCCTTCCCTTCAGAGGCACTAAAACACTCGTCAGACTGTCCGTTTCGTTTAATCCTGATGATAAGCGGGTGATCCAGATGGAGATGGTTTGGTTGAGTTAAGATCTGATAAAACATCAGGAGGAAGGCAGTGAAGTTGAAACACGTGAAGAGCATGGAGCTGAAGCTGGGAAGAGTCTTTTACAGAGATAAGCGCATAGACACTGAAAACTAATTTCTGGTTAACCTGGCTGTCAGTGTTCCTTGATTAATCTGTTTTATTGACCGGAAAATACTCAAATTTAACTTTTGGTCTTCATGACCATCATAAAGTCTTTAGGTCATTCTCAGCACATATCTCACATTTGATGGTACTCTCATCTGGAGCAATGCACAACTTTGGCAACAGCTGAGAATAAAAGACTTCTTTCTCCTCGTGTTACTGTTGTTTTCAGACTGACTTGCAACTGCACAAGTATGGAAAGTGCTACAACTGAGGCAAAGTCTGTCTCTCTGGATGGATTGTTAGCTGTACAGATGTCTGTTTGCAATAGAGGTAAAATGTCCATTAATCTGAATCACTTGCCATTGTTAAGGATTAGCTGGTCCGTGGGGCCCTGGATCAGTTTTGTATTCCCAACGCTCTGCCAGAGTGTGACATCTGGGCATAGATGAACGATTCACTTCATAAAGTTGACACATTGTTATGTATTTGTGAAATTTGTCTCTTTCTTGTCTCTTGGAAAGTTAGAGACAATGAGATTGGAAAGACTTTCATTTCTTGTAGTCTTATAAAGTAAAAAATACTGCGGTCGGTGTTGGGACAACAAACTGAATTGAGTTAAGATGGTCTGAATCAAATTACGCAGAATCATTCCATATTTTGATTATTTGTCACTGGGTTACTGGAGCCATCAAGACCCAGATCAGATCATCACATAAATCAAAGATGAGTACCTCCAGTTTATTTTGTTTAATTAGAGGCTCAGCTGTCATCAGATGACAGGTGTTTGGGTCCAGACTCCTTTTACTCTTAAAGCCTCTTCTGCTCTCACCCTGTGGACTGTTTTCCACTTAAACAACCAAATCCTGACCTCGAGTGGACTGTTGTATTTGGACAACAGACTGAAACCACAACACAACCATTTCCCTGAATTGTGTCATTTGCAAGCAGTCTAAATTTTGGAACGTGTCTATAAAAAGAAATTACCACTGGTCCTCTACCCCCGATCAGCATATTAGCATTCTTTGTTTGCCAAGCATGTCAGCTAAGTTGTTACTAATCAGGTATCATTATAAAACTTTCCCCTTATTTTAACTGTGCATGACCACTTCTTGAACACAGTTGGTTATGTTTCTTATCCTCTGTAACTCTAACCCTAACACTTTGAATATTTCTCTGGACAAAGAAGGAAAGTGTTACCAAAAGGCATCACTGTTTTTACAATTCCTATTGTTTCCATGTCTTTAGCTCACCTTTTTTGAGGTTGAGCGTAGATGAACGCCTCTTCTCTCCAACCATGACCTCAACTGTTAAATGTCATTTTCCAGGAAAGTGTGTGACTTCTGAGATCTGCTGGCTCCTTGAAATGTTAGCGTAGCCAGGAAAAGAAGCAGACTTTACAGCTGCAGGTTTACAGCAACAATCTAAGGTTTCTCTTGCTGATCAGTCTGATCTCAGGAGGACGACAAGGACGGTTAACGACGCACTTTGAGTTTATTTTGTCAGAGTGAGGTTTGTCCATGTCCTGTCTTTCAGATTACTTGATTCATGATTGGTTCAAAGACAGATTCTTCATCATGCACCAGGTACAGCCCTGTTTGATGATGTGCTAACATTTCAAACCTACTTTGTCCATCTGCCATCGCCCACAGCTTGTAAATGATCCTGCAGTTGGTCATGAATTCATAATCTAATTTCAGTCTTCTGGAAGTCTAATCAAAAAACTTTCTTATGCTTCAGCTTCCATTGTACTCTCTCCACTTTTTCTCTTTTCTTGTTTTGGTTCTTATTTTTCAAGATTCTCCAGATTCTTCTTTCCAGATTCTGCTATGAATCCTGTGTCCTCAACTTCCTCTATTTAAAGCTTTTTTAATTTATGATGGGTGTCACCAGTAAGCAAATCTTCCCATCTGGACCTCTGTAGGACGTCTGCATTGACACACATGAAATGTTATTTTGTGCACACAAACACAAGTTCACGAGTGCACAGTTAAATGTTCGCTGCAATAAAAGTTTACAAATACACTGATTTATTGCAACATTATACACACACAAAGTGTTTCCAACATACAGAAGACAAATCTTCATTTATTGCCATGACAGAGATCAACGACTTCCCCTCCCTCTTCTGTAAAGCCCCTGAAGTCAGTCGCACTCTGAAGTGTAGAGTCATGAAAGTGATCATATCATACAGATCCAAGATTTTTAATGACAAAAACACACCATTTGTTGTAACCACACCATCAGCACACTTGTGACAAAGCACAGAGCCAGGCAGAGTGATAACCAGAGAAAAGGCACTGATAATACAACATGCACCCGACCAGAGCACCTGATCAGATGTTTCCTCCATTAAAAAATGGCAGGATCTTTTTTTTGTTTTGTTTTGTTTCCATGAAGCCTCCTCAGCTCCACAGAGTCCCTGCTTCTAGCAAGACTGTTGTTCTTGTTCCAAGATTAAAGCACCAAAATCACTTCAGGACTTTCAGCCAGTAGTCCTCTCTCCTCTTGTTATAATGGTCTTTGAGAAGTTTGTTCTCAGAGAAGTTTATTGGTTGAGATGAGATTCAGGGTGGGACGCATTAAAACTGGACCAAGTTAGACATGTGAGGAAGGCTGGAGGGATGGAGACTAAACGCTGCTGTGGTCACCCGACTTCATACAGTCCAGAGTCACCTAAAAGGGTCAAAAATTGATCAATCAAACTATATTCACATAGGGCTAGATAAAAACAAGTGTTATCTTGAGACACTTCACAGAAAAAAACCTTGTTGTGTTATAACAAAGATGTAAAAATGAAGACATGATCCTATCTTTTCAATCCACTACTAGCACAGCCCTTTATATTATTGAACAATGGCAAGAGAGCAAACTTCTTTTTTTAAAATTGAGGAGAACCAGACTCATGTTAAACAAACATGTTTTGAGACCATTTTCTGCCGGGCTGGAGAGAGGGATTGGGAGATGCAGAAAGAGAGAAATAGACGGAGACAAAAAACAAACCCATGAAAACAACAGCTAAAAGTATGTGTGCACTTTGCAGGAGCATCCAATCAGTGTTAGTGGACTGACTTAACACTTAAGTCTCAAAGTGGCTTTTTATGATTATAGAAAACTCTGTGACAAAGGTGGGAATGAAGATGTGCATGTTCGCAGTTTGACACGTCATCCAGGGCTGTGAATAAGAATTACTCACATTGGGAGTGAAAACAGACATAAACTCCAACCTTCCCTTTAAGTTGACTGACTGATTGCCAGGCCTTAAGTGTGTTAAGCATAACCAGGTTATTACAGTTCAGCCTGAAATTTTTGAGTCTCCCAGAAAACAGTAAATCCCTTTGTATATACTTTGACAGAGGAGCTTCAACCCCCAACCAAACAGAGACTGAGTCATTTGTAATCCAGTCATTCAAACGTACTATACACAAATGATATGTACTGACATTTGGTGGGTCTTGACCCCCTGTAGAGTCCAGTAACTGCAGTGTTGCCATCTTGAGTTTTGGTCTATACCTGCTCCATCAGAAAGAATTTAGTTCGTCATTCAGGTCTTTTATCACCCTGTTTGAAAATACAACTGGAATCATTTGGACAGAATATAACAACTGAAGTCCCATAACCACAACACCGCTCATTTGAAACTGTTGGCTGATTAATTGTTAATCTAACAAATAGAAAGTGAGAGTAACTGATTTTGCTAAGAAAATAACAGCTGAGCTCAAAAGGAAGTCATCTTCTTTTCCTCTGTTTAAATCCAAGGACAGGCTGTTGGGAAGTGAGACGGCTTGAATGTCTGGAAACTTCTGGTTTCTCAGTGTTTAGGCCTCCCTGCAAGATAACAAGTAACACTTTAGCTCCACCCAAGCTCTGACCAGCTAATAATTTGTCCCTTAGCGACCTTCATTGATGAATGGTTTTTAAAAAAGGAGAGAGCTGCCCTGCCTCATGATGAGTACCTGAGTGAAGTCATGACCATCCCTCCTCTGCGGTGCAGCGAGAGCACCCCTCCATCGGCCAATTTGAACCTATTTAACCTTTAAACTTTCTCTCTCAGCTTTTTGTCATCCTTCTCCACACAAGGAAACACCTTGACATGAAGAATTCACCTGCTCACACGCTCATAAAACAGTCATGTTGAGGTGAGGTCATGTATCACCTCAGTCCGTCGGCTTGTTGAAGGTGTTAGAAGCTCTCAGCTGATCCCGGAGCAAACCTCCTCCACCCTGCCACTCTCTCTGATTTCGCGCCTCTTTATCTCTTCTCTTCCTCCGTGTCTCTCTTTGTTTTTCGTGTCCCCTGGTGGTTTGGATTCAGCACGAGCATAACAAACACACTGTTGCCTCAGCAACATTTCGAAAAGTCCCGAGAAAAAAGCTGGACAGTGCATCACTTCTGAGAAGGAGGACCTTTTCAGCCTCATGCCTATAAGTGTTCCTTCACAGGGTGTGATTTTTAATAATGATTTTTTTATTCAACTCTAGTGTTGTTTTTTCATTGAAGGGGGAGAGGGGGATTTGAATATTGATTTTGTTGAATTAATGGTTTGTCAAGTGCCACTGCGTGCTTTTTTTCCACTGCAGATCCCATAATGTTTTTACTTTTTTTCCTTGCTGCTTCAAGCCGAGTCTGCGTGATTTTCCCAGATGAGATCACCCACTTTCTGCTCCCTGTAACCACCTGACCCCAGCTGACGTCTGGCTAACGTTACATGTGTCAAGGTTATAAGCGCTGGTGTGTGTTTAGGCTTGGATGTATGCTGTCTGCGTGTGAGTAAGCCGAGGGCAGTCTGCTGAGTGGGACTGAGGTGTGGCAGGGTCAGGAGGTTAAAGGTGGTCTCATACACCAGTGTCAGTGAAGATGAGAAAAACAAGTGGACGTTTGGCCGGCTGTGGCCAAGTTTCCATCGTCTCTGGGTGATACTTCAGGCCGCACAGCTGGGGAGTCAGAAGTGCTACTTGAAGAGATTAAAGCCACCAGATTGTATGAGATCATGAAAACAGATTGTCAATGCTTGATTTTAATCTCTTTGAAACTTTTATCTTGTCGTGTCCTTGAGTTATGAGCCCAAAGGAAGTAGCTGGGATCCCATAAGGCGATGATCCTGATTCAAACAAAAAGCTACAGTAACGAAATGAGTTCACTTCACATTGTGGGTGTGGAAATGTTCTTTCTTTTACTATTAAACATCCTCCTGTTGTTTTTCTTTGATTTGATTTGGCCAAACATTTAAATGATTGCCGATCACGATCATTCAGGGGTGATAGTGATTCCCCACCATCCGTCCAATTTTTAATAATGCACATGATAGTTGTTGACCCAATTTTAGAAATTTCTTTCATCTCCTGAGGTTTCCTCTCTGCTTGATGCATACCAATGATTTGACCCTTCTTAAACTGACAAACATATTTTCCACAACCACAGGATGTGTCTTTCTCCATGGTTGTTTGAGAAATGAGAAGTTACTCATAGCATCAGCTCATTCTTCAAGTAATATCTAGTAATATTCACTTTCTTTGGTGAATTTTTTCTTTTTCATTTTTGGTACATTTGTGCAAAAGAAGAAAAAAAACCCTTCTATTTCTCAGTCAATACTTTTCACTTATGCACGAACAAGATGTTTCCGTATTGTGAGAAAAGCAGGGCATTTATATATGAAAGTATTTGAATACACTTTTTATGATAGGATTTAAATGATTGACTTTTAAGATTAAAAAATGTCTTGGTAATGTAAAATACCGTAGCCTCACAGAGGGACCCACACCTCAGCTCCAGACTATTTTGGTCATTAACAGAAAACTCACCCCTCACATGGATTGGGGTTTTACTGTCTGCTACAGCTTTGAGTAGTTTACATAACCTTGTGTCAAATTCTTCCTTCTGATTACAGCATTATGTGGCAGCACTTTAGCTCACTGTTTTTCTGCGCTGAAGGTTAACTTCTCAGACCTCCAGTGTAAGCACACGTGTTTTTGTGAATGGCTGAGGGAGTGCTGGTACTACAAGCTTTCTCTCTTAGGTCATTGCTTCATAAAGTGTCCATATACAAACATTTGTGTGATTTAGGGTCAGTTAGAGTTAGTGTCAGAGGTAAAAGTCCTCTCTTTTTTAGGCTGAAGCCCTGTGAGATGTTTTTGTTTCAAGAGGTAATAATAGATATTCGACACTTCATGCATCTGATGAAAATAAAATGATAACTAAACACATTTTTAGCATTGATTGAGCATTAGTTAAGTATTAGTTAATACTTACCTCATCATCTGTACATACAGTACATACATTAATACTCATTTGTATATCATGTCGAAACACAGTTATAAATGTCTCGTTATTGAATCAATAGCACCCTTTGTAATGTGTTAAGTGACTTTTTGTTCATACTTAATAAATTATGGATTCAGCAATTACAAATGAGTTATTATGGTCATTATGAACCAATTATTAATCATTTACCAATTGTGACTCTAATATGAAGTGAGTGTTGGTGAACATCAAATTACACTGAAATATACAAAGGATGTATGAGCTCTTTGTTCATTGTTCATTGTTTGGTGAACTCAAAAAGTAAGGACTTTTAATGCTGTACGAAGCATCTATTGTCGATATTTAAGACCAGGGGCACTTGAAAAAACTGAATAAAGAAACAGTCACAACACAAACTCAAACTGAACCATCTCTGTTGAAAACCAATCAACTCTTAATATAAACTGACAATTACTCACAAATTGAATAAAACAAATCCTCAAATGCAAAGTGCTCCAGAGTTAGAGAGGCAAAACTCAAATGCAATCCTAAATACTTCGTACAAAAAGGCACGGTTACTTTTTCTAAAATTAAACACTGGCTGCAAGTTATTATGTAGAATGGATACAAACCCTAATTCTGCTTTCTTTCTTTGCATATTCCACATTCTTCCTCTGTCTTTCATTTCAAGAGTTTCCTGTGTTGACCTGTGTGTGGGGTTAAAATCCCACTTTCAGTACGTCACCAACAAATTCATCTGCCTTCGCCATGTCATCAACATGAAAAATGCCCTATTCTGAAATGTGAGGTACTACATTTTAAGTCATGTAAATTGATCATGCTTGGATCAATAAAATTATCTTCATATCATGAGCATCAGCTTTTTGTGCATTTAGTTGGAAAGTGAGCAGGATAATGTTAAGTGATCAGGTCATAATGCAAAATAGAATCAGAGTGGAGAAGACCACCTTTAAGGGCAATCACTACACATCAGTTCTTTCATTTCATTAGCCATTTTAGATCCAACTGGTTATAAAAATCTTATCAAATATCCTTTATGTTACCATTTCATTGCAGAATTTGAAGGGAATTTGTCCGACTCAAGACACTGATGCTGATCTGAACAAGGGGTAAGATGGGATCTCCAGGCTCCACTAGATTTAGCTGCTGCTGCTTTAAAAGGCCTGCTCAAAAGAGCATCAGGGTGACATTTAAAACTGTGCATCACATGTTACTGTCTTTGTCACATTATCAGTGTTGATCCTTGAAAAACACTGATCAGTTGTAGCTTTTCTAGCACGTCACAGTTCTTTAGGTGGGATCCTCAAAATAAAAACTAAGGGGGTAAGAAAACATAAAGTCCGTCGCCTCCACCCTTGTTTTCCCAAGAGCTCTTTCTTGGGAACTCTCTGTTTGAGGCTATCCAGGTTCAAAACACACACACACACACAGCCGGTCTCACATGTTCACTTACACACACTAATGTATATCTCAAAGCTCACATGCAGACGTTCAGCCCTCTTGAGGATACTGTAAAAGCGCTCATGCACCCTCTCTGCAGCGGGTGGAAATGATGTAAGTTTAAGTATACAAACACTGAACTCCTCAAATCTCCTCTCTGGTCAGACCTATAAAACGGGATATGGCCTCTAACACACTCAGCTGAGCTCGTCTTAAATGTAGACCATCAAAAGCTGTGTTTCCATTGGGGCTTAAATAAAGATTTTACTGCAGTTTTAGAGCAGCTTTGATAATTAACTTATTCCAACACAAAGAGCTGTTCGTGCTTCACCAGAGACTGGTGTCCTCTTGGAGAAAACGGACAGCAAAAGAAATGACAACCAGTTGGTGAATAAGAGTCTGATGAACCATGAGTTTTGTTATTTTGATCGAAACTTTGCAGTGACAATATAACAGCCGCAGGGAGGGCAGTAGTTTTATAATTTTTGTGGTGTTAGGAGATGACTGACAGGAGGACCTGTTTCTAATGGCTTACTCTTCAAACACATCCTGGAAAGCCTGGTGAGCTCATGGAAAACCTTGATCTTTAACAAAGAGTCTGCAGATCCCAGCTGCTTCTTTGGCCGTTCTTTAAAGGCTGAATCACAGGATGGCAACAAACTACTGAAATGCATTTGGGGGCAGCAGTAGCCAGATGATTAGTAGGAGAGACATTCACGTGAAATGTAACCGGCTTAGATTCCAGGAAAGACTGGAGAAAAGTCTGTTTGTGGTCTGAGTGACTGAGCTCAGGGGCTTTTATTTTTCTGTTACAGTTCAGCTTGATTGCTCATCAGAAAGGTACTTCACAGCTTCCTTTCTCATCTTATAACCACTCAAACTGATTTTACACCACATGTGACTTATTCACGCACAATAAGCGAATGCTAAGAGAGCAACATGTTCAGAGTCCGTTCCAAGGACACTCTAATATGTAGGAACTGATGAACAACTGGCTCCTCTGCTAATTAAATAACAATAAAATATTGTGCAAGCTATGGACAAAAGCCTGGACAGCCGACCAGAATGGTTGTGTCCTAGCACCATAATGTGCAAGGATAACAAATGTGCAAAATCCACTTTACAGTGCACGTAATGATGTAATGTGAGTTTGCTTTTTCGATAGTTTTCCGTGGCGTGTGGCTATCAGCAAAAAGTTTTCATCACATCAGCATCTCTGCATAACACTGCAAACAATTTCAACCACACCAATGAAATACACAGTGGCTGATGACTCACCTCTGAAGGGTTTAAAAACCAGTGAAATTCTGCTGAACTACCTGCTGTTTGCTTGTTGTGAGGCCACTTTGTGTCTTGCTGTTGGCCTCTTATTGGTCTTGTTGTCAGATGCTGATTCTAAAACATCCGGTTTAACGTGTGTTAAGGCAGATGCACGTTGTAAAATAAAATGTAAACACTTATTTGTGAACTTTTCAAGGTATTTGAATTTGACTAATGACTCAGTAAAAGAGACCAAAACAGCTTGAAATGTTTTTATTGTTTCCTTTGGATAGTCAATAAATCTACATTGTAAAATCATTCAGGAAGTAGATGTGATGGGCCTGAAATCACTGTTGAATGTTGCTTTGAACTTCGAAGTAAAAACATCTGCTGCTTTGCATCACTATCTGACCTGATGGATAATAACTGAATCAACTCTTCCCAAAGGTCATTGTGATTACTGGTGTCAAGGAGAGGAGGAATGTCTTTTTTATCTCTCTCTCTCTGTGAGAACTCCTCTGCCATTAGTATTTGTTAGCTCTTCTTCAGATTGATAATATGAGGAAGTCTGCTGTTTCTACACTGGGAAAAACAAAGAGGAGGTATTTACTGACTTTGAATCATTTATCATCACATCTTTGAAGTATGTTTTAGGAGTTCTGAAGACAAATTGAATGAAGTGTTTACCGCTCAGGACGATTTGGGGCCCTGACCCACTGACCCAGAGGAAAGGATGTGAGGAGGAGGAGTGATAGAGAGGGACTTAATGAGAGCAGAGGAGGTGTTTGGAGACAGAGCTGGCAGCCATTTAAACAATGAAGAGCCCAGTATACAAACAAAAATCTGCTGCCACACAATGCCATATAATACAACACAAGATCAGAATCTTTTATCTCATTAAAACAGTATAGAACTAAGCAGAAGTATCTCTATTCAGATTTGATTCTTGTACTTTGTGAATAAATATATAATTAATTCAGTGTGTTAATAAGAAGCCTGTTAATGTGTTATACAATTTTGTGATTTGGAAATGAACATGGATTTAACCACAGTTGTAGCTCATCTGTAAAAATTGGTTTATCTTCTTTTTGAGGTCTGGATCTTTAAATGCACTTATGCGCTAAGGTAATGTTTCTTTATTGACTGAAGCTAACCATCACGCAACGACAGCACAGAGGGGATGAGAGCCTAAAGAGGCCTTCCTTAAGTCATAGACTGTCAGAGAAAATTATACTGTCATCCTTGGTGCAGGCACTATCAGGTCACTGGGGTTGAGAGTACACTTAATTCTAATATGTCTCTATTTTTCTTATTTTTTTCATGTAAAATCTCAATTGGACTTCAATACGGTAGTTTGCTAAAAAAAAAAAATAAAAAAAAAAAAAGGTTGATTGTGCAATAGGGAAGTATTTAAACTGATAAATTAAAGTAGAGATCCAAAGATTTAAACAGAAAATTCATCTTCTAGCATAAAAAGGTGATTTCACGGTGCTTTTATCACTTTGGGAAGACCAAAATTAGCTGTTGCTTGTGTTTCTACTCTCTGTGCTACAAGCAAAGCTATGCTAGCTGTTCACAACATATAGGAGCAGTTTAACTGGCTCCTTGACTGGTGTTAAATCTATTTGTGAGGTCCAGAGGCTCTCAGCAGGTTAACATACATCGTGTATTTTTGAGGCCTCCTCTCAGTCATCACAATGAAACGAACAGATTGAGGGTTTGTGTAAGGATTAGCTCTGACTTTGGGTCTGTTTATGCTTCTTTATGTGGCTTTGTGTGATTTTCCACCACTTCAAAGACCATCTGTGGACCCTGAGGCCCCCACAGACACCACACAGGTGTTTCCTTTGAGGAGACACTTACTGTCAACATTTCAGTCGTGAGCCAAAAGTTGTCAAACCATAAACCCTGAGAGGATAATAGCGTCTTGCAGCATTTAGGTTCATCATCCAGGAAACACTTGCGCCTTAGCTTAAAGCGGTCGACATCTGCAGGAGCGAGGTGCGAGATGTGGCTCCTGCTGCTGCCGCTTAAAGACACGAGGAGCTTTTAAAAGTTCATTGCTGAAAGTTGTTCCCTTCCCCAGCCTGTTGCTCTGAGAATTCAAGCACACTCAGGTCACACGGACACACCTTTGAAACACGTAGCGCAGGAGGAATAACACCAGAGCTTTTATAGACCGTGGTGCAGACGGACTTTAGCATGTGTGAAATACTTCAGGGTCATGTACTAAATAGTTTTTGAGTCAGACAACTTTCAGGTGAGGAGGCACTGAAAAATAATCTGTTTCGCAGAAGGAGAGTTTTTCAGACAGACAACCTGGACTCCTGTCACAATATTGAAGCGTCTGTTGCTCAGTCAGCATCACTCTCCTCCAGAAGCTTTCGCTCTTGTTTTTTCTCCTCAGAGGCTCACACTAACAGAAGAGGGCCGCTGACCTCTTTCACCTGCAGGGGGAAGAGTTACGGGGCATGTTGTCTGTCTGGGTGTCTGGATGGTTGATTGCATGGCTGACTGCTTGGCAGACTGTCTGCCCACCTCTGACTCCTCTCCACTCAGTCTCACCGCTTTCTGCTGTCTGAGATCCTGCTGGAGATCAAGTAACTCACGTTTGCAGCACAACTCTCTGGCTTTTGAAGAATTACCTTCTTTGTCTATTCTTTTTTGTATTAATTTGCATTAGTCCTGAAACAGTGGCGAATAAATTTGTTGTGAAAAATATTTTGAATCTTGAAGCACCTGCATCGCAAAAAAATGAAATCCAAGCATTTCTCTTATTTTCAAATGTCTTTTTGACTCAATGTAAGCCACATTCACCTGACAAGTCAAGAAAAATGTCTTAAACGAGATGTTTAAATATAACGTCTGAATTGCTTGTAATGAGAAAAAAGGTTTCTTGTGACAAATAATTATTTCATTTTCAAAAAAATCTGACAAACAAATTTCATTGGCAGATTTTGTTTTACTGGTTTCAAGCAACTCAGTAATCATTTTTGTCTTTAAATATCTTAGAATAAGACATTTTTCTATCCCAACTCAACCTATTGACCTGATTAAAAGTGTTTTTGTGAAGGTGTTGATCAACTATACTCTCAATACTGAAAAGAGAATTTCCTGATTTTGGTTGCTTTTCTGCCAAAAGTCCCTAATTTGTGTTCAGGGTCAGAAAGTCAGCCTGATGATGTTGTTGGGCTGCCAGGATTTAGAAATCAAAAGGATGAGTCATGAGAGACTCATTAGGGGTGTTTAGTTTGAGGTGTGGGACGACATGACTGGGTCAAACAGTCTGTTCAAATCCCAGTCAAATGATCAGAGGCCACACCTTGATGATGAGACATGTCGATTAAAAAGTCTCTGCAGAGCAGAAGTTGTGAAATCATGTGATAAAAGAGAGAAAAACTTACGAAAGTACCTACAGCAGAGTTTGTTGAAAAATGGCGTGCATCAAAAAGCCTTTGTCTTTATTAAATCTGAGTATATGCAGAGTTTACATAAGTTACCTGTTAATACCAGAGCATCTCTGCTGACATTTGAATCTCCCTAAAGCTCAGCAGATCTACTTCAGTGAAATCTGATTAAAGCCTCCCCAGGTCTCCTCCTGCTCTCAGCCCTGAGGGGGGGCTGCAAGGAGAGTGGTGGTGGTCAAACTTTGACCCACATGGGGCCCTGTGTGGCTGGATGTGGGGATGGCACGTCCCTGTGGGTGCACCAGAGGCTTTTAAAGGATCATGTGTACCTGTCGATCAGCTCCAGAAATAAAACCTTATTTCTCTTCAGTGAATCAGCGCTTATCAAGAAGAAAGGCCTTAACAGGCATGTTAGCCGTGACATTGCTCCAAAGCCACAGGCAGCTGCCTTGAAACCACTCTCACACACACAAATTTACCTTCAATGTGGAAACTGGGTCAAAGTATATGAGCTTATATAACAGGGTTATGGTGTAGTTGGTAGAGTAATCTGAAAACAGGCCTTGAGGCTGTGGTGTAAAAACCCAAACAGTCTGTGAGCCCAAGTATGTTTTCCCATCCCTCCTCCTCCTCCTCCCCCTCTTCTTTTTTTCCTGATGAAGGCCAACTGGCACAGTTTGTTCATGTTGACATGGCCAAATAAACCCTCTACCATTGCTGTTTTCTGCTTACGCTGAATACTCACACACAATAAACGCTGTATTGACTTGAATTTAACGAATATAAACAATGATGATGGTGTGTATTTAATGCCCATGAATGTGTGTTCATCTGTGTGTGTGTGTTTGGGTATGTGTGTGTCCATCCATTTAACAGACCCCTTTTTGTTGCACTAACTGGGCCACACTATGATGCAATATTCCCCTGATACTGAGAAGTTTGCTTTAACATCAAGTTAAACATTGTCTAATTCAGCACTGAGGCCAGCTCATGATGCCAAACAAGAATATGATTTCTCCCTCCGGCTTTTGTATCGAAACTTTCCAGTTTTCTTTTAGGACAGATGTGTCCTTTAAAGTGCGGAATAAATGTGTGTTCAGTGTTGGGAAACGTTTTGGTTTAGGCAAACAAATCCTTCAGCAGCTGTTTGCAGAACAGTGTGAAAGCCCATCAGTTTGTCTAGGAAGTTATTAAAGCCTGTGACCTGAATGTATGAAACACTTGGTCATATGTAAAAATTCAAGAAATGTCAGAAATAAGCAAACATACATCCTTATAAATGCTTTGCTCTCATTTCCTGGAGTCTGCAGTTTGTCTGTGTTAAAAACACACCAAGGACTTTTTAATCCTGTGGGCTCCGAGGATTCATTGGAACCACACGTCATCTGTCTATACTGCTTTATGCTTAGGTACACAGATTCATGCTGAACTACAATCACCCTCAAGTCTAGATGAAGAAAATCAATTTGTACTCAAACTACAAACTCTTCCTGTATTCACTGTTTGGTGTTGACCAATGGATCCATTCACTCATTTTGTTTAGGATAAGCTGCATGTGTGAATAGAAACGAGGGATTTTTTTTACCCTCACTTCTTCCTTCCAGTGTGTTAAATTGTAGCAGGACATCAGAGTGAGTGCATGTGTGGATGCTTCAGGTTTAAGTCAGAGCAGGAGTCTGGATGGGACCATGCAACCAATGACTGACTGGTTCTGACTTCATGCATATAATGATCCAACTGCTTAAAGTGAGTGTGAGAGAAACCGTGTGAAGTGGATTGCTCCAACTCCTTTGACCAGACGACTCATCAAGATCACGATCTCACCTCCAGGATACTCCTTAGTGAATGTTAAAAATAAACTAAGACTCAGATTTGAACCCACTGGATTTGTCATTGTGGAGCTAGAGTGATAGCTCAGCAAGTATGTTAATTTTAGCTCCAAGCAGTAACGTCTGTCTGCAAGAGATGAAGCTGATGCAGATGTGTTGAAAACTGCTCCTTGTGTGTCCGCTTAAGTTTGTCTCCAAATGTTCCTGAAACCAGATATACACCGAACCAAAATAAAACAATTTTTACAGCAGAAACAAACATGAAACGCTTGTCTTAATTTCTCATTTGTCAACACTCATGATGCAAATAACTCAGCTACTTAGAAAATGTCAAGTTCACAACTTTGCCCAATCAGAGGCTCAGCTCTGCTGCCTGACAGGTCTCACACTCAGTAGCTGTGACAGAAGATTCATAAGCCCACCTCTTGAGTTCAGCATTTTAAATACAGCTTCCAACAATAATAGACTTTAAAAATCTTCATCAGAAACAGACTGGTGATGTCACGGAGACGCCATCCATTATCTTCAACAGTGTATTATTGGCTCCCATGAAAGCCAGCTTGTGCAACAAATGCAATGTCAATGCTTTTGCATTAACTCAGTAATGTCTGTGATAATTGAGAACAAGTTTTGCAATAAAGGCTGGCTTTGGGTCTTAATAATAATAATAATAAGAAGAAGAAGAAGAAGAAGAAGAAGAAATGTATTATTTGTATGCGTTTTTCAAAATTCTCAAAGATGCTTTACAGATTAAAGGACACATTAAAATCCATCAAGCAAACCAATAAACAAACAATACTTGTCCCATCAGATGGTTTCGTCCCCTGCACACCTGCTGAAATGTGTGTGTAGAAAAGAGGGACAGAGACAGAGCCATGAAATGATCCAGACCAAACTAAACATTGTTCTTTTTATTCCTAAACCAAATGAAACAAACATATTAAACACATAGTGCTTCTAGAAACTGATTGTACATTTAAGGAGTTATACTCTGAGCTCTCACACTCACTGCTGCACATCATGAGGCGCTCGCTGCTTTCATCAGAAACACAGTGTTTACCTGCAGTGTCTCGCTCGGCGTCTGCTTTGTGCTCCTTATCACAGCCAGAGTGAGTGAAACCATGGGCTGACCTCATGCTAAGATGTGGCCTATATTCACTCTTTGGTTTACATCCAAACTTCCTCTATTCTCTTCACTGAACACAGCAAAGAGGGCTCTGTGTATGTGTGTATAAGTGTGTGTATGCATAAGTGTGTGTAGACAGCCATGAGAAAATTACATTTGTGGCTTTTAAGGTTCAAACTTGTGTTCCAGCCAGAAAACGTATGAGTGTGTATGTTTGGTGCTCTTTAATGTTCTCAGAAAATGAGGAGAGGATGGAGGGAGCAGAAAGGTTTCATAGACTCATGACTGATACGTTATGACATGTGGATTATACCCACGTAAGGATAAAAAATGAGGCACAGGGAGTATAAGGAACAGAGGAAATGCAGAGATGACATAAGGGTTTGATTCTGCTCTCCTATATTGTTTTCTCCTCACAGCCCAATGATTTCCACGCTGCTACCAATGCTCCTCTTTGCATCGACAGAGCCCTGTGGATAAAAGAGCAGCGGCTCTGGAAAGACTCACCCTGCTGTGAGGCCTGTTGTTGAGCAGAGTTTCCATATGCTCTCTTCTGGTTATGAGACCGAACAACAGCAGCTTTTACGACTTATATCTTCTGTTCTCTATAAGACACTTTGTGCCTGTATTACATGAAGTCCTACATGTTTCATAACTCCTGTTTTGTAATAGACACAAAGTACTCACAGGTTTGGATTGTGTAAGTGAAGGCTGATGCACTTAATATCAGTGAAAGAGAGCACATGGGGTATAACTTTGAGTAAAAGTTCCTGTAGAGTGGCATTGAAGGTTTTTATCAAAGATTCAGACCTCTGATGCAGCAATTTTAGGCCAGTTTGCTGCTTTTTCCTGACCTGACAGTCTTCTTGATTAGATGTTTGCTACTCCGCTGACAAAAATAAACAACTGACTTAATAATCAACCGAACCTCATCTCCCACCATCCTGTAGCGACTGATGTCATAATAGAAAAGTGACTGGAAAAAGTCAACATAGCCGCCATGAAGTAAGACAATGCAGTCTGAGGACGGTCTGCTTCAAAGTAAGAATTAAATAGTAGCCCCCCCCCCCCCCCCCCCCCCCCCCCCCCCCCCCCCCNGAAGATTTGCAGAAAAGAAATCACCTGGTTCCCACGGTCCATTTGTTTACATGAGAGGGAAAGAAGGATCTAAACCCAGCCCTTACACGGTGAAATGGATCACAGACAACTTAAGTGAAAGCATACAGCCTTGGTAGATTTAAAGTAATCCATGGATCTTTATGGATATAATGTGTTTGGATTAAATCTCTTTCTGGACTTGGTTTGCAGGGATCCTTTCCATTATAGCGGGAGGGGCCGACTAGAAGACCCAATTCAATTCAATTCAACATGCTTTTCTGGCATGACCAGAAAATAACAATGTTTCCAAAGCATTGGTAAATATATATCACAAATTTCATCATGTATACACAAATGACAATACAAAACAGTCCTTGTTGAAGGATTATAAATAATAATAAAAGTAGAAATATCAACAAAAATCTACCGTAAGAGTCTCAACAGGTCAACATTCACATTCAATGCGAGCTCCTGTTAATTCGAACCAAAATGACTGATAAGTTCCCATCAACATAAATGTTATTAACATATTAACAGTTAACACAGCTCCATCTTTGGTCAATTAAACCACCTCTGGTTTGCAGTTTAAGTTGATGTGAACACTGTTGTAGAAACAAACAAAGGGGAGCAACATGTTTCCCAAATGCTGTCCTTTGATTTACGAATCACACGCTGACCTTTGCTCCCACAGCAGAACCACTGCAGGCCACACTTTAATTTAGAGTTTGAATTTGATGTGTGTACATGTGCATGCGATAATTGCACTCAACATTTAGAGTTAGATGTCTTTGAAGTCCCTGCCTAACCTGACAGATCCCACAATATGGTTCCCATCAGGACCAAACTGGACTCTGCAGGGGGCAGAGCAGAAGTGGAAACAGTGGAAGCAGCAGAAGACTGTCAGTCACACATAGCCTCCGTGAGGACACACGATACATGGAGCTGCTTCACATTGATATCTGAAATAAAATGAGAGAAAAGAGTCAGGGAAACTTAAGACATGAGTGTGCAAAAGAGAGAGACAGAAAATAAGAGAAAACACTTCCTTTAGGGTTTAAGAGAGTTTGGATGGTGGCTGGAAATGATTAAGAGATTTCGGATTATATAATATGTGTCGCTTTTTTTACTCTGGGAAAACTTGGAGGGAGACAGAGTCAACGGGGAGCAAAACTTCTAGTCCTAATCAACCTGATCTGGTGCTGAAGGTTTTAAGTTTCATATGTAGAACATTTTGCCCAAATAAGCAGCCAGCACTGAAAAGTGTCTCAAATATAGAAAATGTGTCTGAATACCAGGTAAAATATGAAAAAACTTAACTTGAAGGGATTTTTTATCAACATAATGGATGCAGAAAATGTTCTGCTGAGGCTTCAAGAAATTATACTAAGTTTAATGGAAATTTCTGACCTAGTCTTGCTCTGAAGAAGCGTGTGTGGGTTATTTTATGGGCAGAAGGTCACGAGTTAACTTCTGTGTGCAAGCGTGGTCTGCTCTGAGCCTAAAATTATCACCTTTAATCAACCAGCATATTTACATGTTGCTTCATTACCTCACCATGTATACACAGTCTTTGGCTCCGTAGATGCACACAGCAACATTTATTAACAGCTTGTAAAATGCGTCATGAAGAAGGAACAAGGTGTTTTATTGAAACGTGCACTTTACAATATCTTAGTGTATTATACAGCAATGGTACAATTTTGAGGGTGTTTGCAATAATGTGACGACTAATGCTTTAATATAGGCAGACTACATACCAATGTGACCATCCTTCCTACAGTCATCTTAGATCACCTATATAAATGTATCCATATAAACATGTGGATCATTAATCAGTTTTCCTGTTACCAGACTCCAATTGGTCAAAATCCTACAACAGTACATAGCTCAAAACAATTAAAGCAATAGCAGGGATGACCTTATCACAGGTGTCGTATCAAATAAACAAAATAGATTTCTGGCTTCTGCCTGTTGACACTGTGGCAAAAACCTTAATATTCATCTCAGACTGGTTCTGAGAGTCAGTTTGTGACGGGCAAAGATGTGAGAGGAGTGTGAGGAGTGTGAGGAGCTATTGGGTGAAATCATGGGGGGTCAAAGTATTGAGCAATCTTGTCCTGCAATCCAGGCAACAGCATCAGAGCTGGTTTGTGCATCTCTGAGCTACTGGTTGAGAAAAAGGAGCAGTGACAGTAACAGCACTGTAAATAGTTTTGACATTTCCTTCATTTGTGTTTAAAAATATGTCAACTACTAAGCACCAAGAAGGGCAGCAGCTGAATGGGATAGACAAATAAATAGAGGTTTTGTTCATCTTGTCTGATATGACTGTGGACAGCTTTGTTTGACATCATATTAATTCTTACAAGGGAGCAAGCTGATAATTTGGCTGGGCCACAAATTGAAATGGTAGAGCTGGTTGTTGGGTCCCTGAGGAGGAATAATAATGCAACAAAAAGAAGAAAATACAGGAAAAATCTAAAAAAAAAAAAAAAAAAAAAAAAAAAAAAAAAAAAAAAAAAAAAAAAAAAAAAAAAAAAAAAAAAAAAAAAAAAAACAATAAGTAGAAAATTCTGTATGAAGAATAGACAGCAGCCTGGTTGTACAGTTAAATGTTTCTGCATCTGCTGATGTAGATGTCCGCAAACAATGGTAAATTGCTTCCCACAATCCTCTGTGCGGCCTTCACAACCTCTGTACAGCCGTCTCCTCTGCTGCCGTGCCACACATCATCACTTACCCTTGAGTTGGTAGCCTCATGCTGGGGTCCTCTGATGATGTTAACATCATTTTCTAGTTTTCAAGGTCTTGGCTTTTCCACTGTGAAGCCTGAACTGGTTTTAATTTGTGGATGTAAGATGTAAGCGGGAGCATGGTTTGAATTAAAAGTCATACTCCACATGTCTACATATTCAGGCAGAGTTTAAGGACATGTTCAGGGGTGAAACACTGAACATCATGACTTAACTTGGCGATGGTAAAGGTGTTGGTGACATTGCTGCCTCCTCTCGACTGCAGTTCAGGTGATTTTGTTTGGTCCGCAGCAGCTCCCTAATTGTCTCACTGCCTTTGTTACTCGCTGTTAAGATACACCCCGGGGCCGTGTGTGTGTGTGTGTGTGTGTGTGTGTGTGTGTGTGTGTTGTTTCTAAGTCTGCAGTGACCCTGCCTGTGTGGTTTGGGACCCTGGATGACCTGTCTGACTGAAGGATTGTAGAGCAGGCTTAAATTCATCAAGAGCCGGAGAGGAAAAGATGACGAGAGGCCAGCCATGATTTAGTTGGTGTGTGGTGAGAAGCAGAAAACTGTTTGGTGTGTGTGTGCGTGTGTCTGTGTATACACATAATCACAGTTTCTTTGCTTGATTAGCTCCAGCACATTTGTTCGTGTTGATATAAATTAGTTGTGACCCTTTTAAGAGAGATAAAACCTTGAATGCTTAGATTTGTTTTCTTTAAACACGAGCTCTGTCTGAACACAGAGATGTGAGGCAGGAACGTAATGTTATTGAAGAGGTCACAGTTGCCTTCATGTCTTTGTGCTGCAACCTTGAGGAATCGTTTTCATGAAACACATCTGCTGGATGAAATAATATATATTTTCTTTACAGTCGTAAAAATTGCGCAGAGCAGAAATGAACAGATCAGTCAAATGGGCTGTTTGAAACTCTTTATGAGGTTCTAGAGAGAGAAAAAAAAACAGACCAAAATGAAAACCATGTTGTTTGATTTTAAGAAAACAACATGTGAGGGACTTGGGAACCCTGCAGTGGTGGAAAGCCCCGAAGATAACACTGCAACAGCCGATGCTAATGACTGTGCTTCATCAGTTTTTTACCTCTTTGGCAGATGTTTTCACCAGCTGAACACTTCTCATATCAGTGATTTGGGTTTTGGATTTGGTTTTTTGTCCACTTGCATCCCATAAAACTGGCATAGTCTCCTAGTTTCATGTGAGAGTCTTATTGGTACCCTGGTGAAGAAACACTTACAGAAAGTCTCTGCAGATGCCACAGGTGCTTTTCATTTTTCATCCAGTTGTGACATAAGAAATTTGGTGCTTTGCAAGCCGGGAGGCAGGCAAAGACGGGGCGGTGTGCTGATCCTTGACAGAGTAGACGGGCTGGCCAAACGTGGACGTCACCTCTCACGCAGTGGAACCAGAGATGGTGAGAGAGATGGAGCTTTAATATCAGATATAATTGGGTTCACATCCACATATACAGCTAGTACAGAGCCAAAGAGGGGGCTTCTAATCAGGGTTTCTTGTGTAACCAATAGGATGAGAGGCACCCAAGCTGAGAATTAAGTTGTCTCCTTTTCGTGAGAGGAGGTGGGAAGGCTCTGAGCATGGGTTTGTGTTAATGCACAATCATGCACTTCAGACGTAACAGAAGTGATGGGAGGGCTAAACAGCCCAGTCTGAGCCTGGTTTGGTCATGTGTAATTAGATTTATGTTTCAGTCACAACACATCATGCTTCTGACTTTGGAATTGGAGGTTTAGTGGTGAATTGTTTGTAGAGAAACTCAAGGCTTGATGTCATTGAAAGACCATGATGTAAAATCCCCAGATGTGAGGATTTCACATCATGGTCTTGGACTCTTGGATTAGAAAAGAGACTTTTCTGTGGATCCATCAGCACCTTGTCCTGAGGTGAATCATGGATAAAAGAGGACCGACAACTTGATCTGATGAACCTTAACGTTACAAAAGCAGCTGTGAAATGTTGTGGTCAGAGGGTGGTTTGTATGTTGGACCAACTCTTAAAAAGTTAGGCAGTTGTATCTCTGAAGGATCCTGCCAAAAAATGTGCTGCGAAAAGTTATTTTAAACCAAACCAAAACCCGCCTATGTCCTCAGGATTTTAAGTGTGTCCCTGCCTATCAAAGCTGCCCTCTCTGTATGATCTATTTTTTTTCGATGAGGAAAGACAGAGTCCACTTTGAGGACAACAGAAACGTCTGTATGCAGATGACATGGTTCTGTTGTTTTTATCAAACTGTGACCTCCAGCAGACAGTTAGGGTTTTTTACAGCCTTGTTTGTAACCTTTGAGGTAAAATGGGATCTTAGAACGTTAGATGAGGTTTGGTCCCTGCTTTGCTCCCGGTAGCAACCATAGACTAGATGTAGAGAGGACAGCGTGGCTCTGCCTTTTAACACAGCACCGTTTTGTTGGCAAAAGAGTGAGTGTAACCAGGTGACAAAAAAGGCAAAATTACACCTATCTTTTTCTTTTGAAAGTCTAATCTCTTTTTTGCTCTCGTTCCCAAAGTTTCTGACTATTCCCAAAAAAAGAACAACAGCTACCAATCATCGTCAAATTTAACGTAAAACCCAGTTTTTAACATCTTTGAATAAATCCAAAAAAAAAAACTTCTCTTGAACAGAAGCTTGAACACAATGTGGCAAAATAATTTCTTCATATCAACACAGCATAAAGATGTGAGAAACATGAGATTTTCTATGAGACTTTTTTCGAGTTCTACCACCTCCTGGAATGAATGAACGAGGAGGCAGAGTTTTCGACCTATTCTGCAGCCAGTCACCAGGGAGAGCAGTTTTTGTGGAGACCTCACTTTGGACTGCGAAACTGCAAGTTTAGGTCTCTAAAGTGGCCGTTGAACTCCCCTATTACAGTTTTAATAAAAACTGGTCAAAACAGTATTTATTTGTGTTGAATTGGTTGCTAGTTGCACTTTCTGCAAAGTTAGGATATTTTTCAGCATTGATGAAAACTTTGACCTGGTCAGAGGATCATCTGGGCTGAGTTAGAACATGCTCCAAACTTCATGAAAATCCCTGGATAAGAGGTCACAGTGGCTGGAATGATTCAGCTCAGTACAACAATGATGGTTTGGAGACCGCAGCCTTTACTCTCTGGATATCAAAAAGGTACATTTGACTCTCTTTAATCTAAGAAGAGGTCAGATGACTGTGGCTGTGTGTTTATGTCTACCCCATGTTTGGGTTTGGTTTAGTCTTTTTCATCTTCGACACCACTGATTCAAAACTGTTGAATGAAGACAGTTGCCTCTAACTGAACTGTAACCCTCAAATCTCTGTGTATACTGAATGTGTCTGACTCACATTTGAAGGCTGAGATGAAGAAACTGGGAGTCAGAGAAGTCCAGCAGTCATCTGTGAAACTTATAAAATAAGCTGCTCTTTCTTCCTTTCTCCGGCAGTCTGATTTTGTCTTTCTTGATACAAGTTTAGCAACACTCTGAAGTGATCCTCTGTAATCATACCTTACTCTGCCAACAGGCCTCATGTGTGGCAGCCTGCTGGGCTCATGTGATGGTGCCAATAAGTGAAGAGTGATTTGTCTTTGTGTGGTTTGTGTACAATGTGATGTGGACCGTCAGAAAACTGGCCTTGGTAATTTAAAGAACATTTTAGCAATTTGTCAGTCAAATATGATAGATAGATAACTTTAAACCAGCTATATAAATGACATTTGTGGTCTGGTGATTTAATTCAGAGTTTTTTTCAATACATGGTAGCAGTCCTTCACCCACCTTTGTAACAATGGGAGTGTAAAGTTTTCCCTTTAAAAAGCACAAGAGCAATTTTTGAGTCCAACAGATGACAGCGACAGAAAAAGACAGCCTGCACACTACAGGTCTCTTAAATGCCAAGAAATCTTGTTCTTCGGGTTAGTGACGTTTCAAGCACACCTGCTCTTCACCACCGGGCACACTCCAAACATCACTAACCTGGTGGTTACACTGTTGTGTGTGTGCCAAATAAGACTGGCCACAGTTAATTAGTGTCTGCTGAACATTTAAAACCCATCATGATACATAAACTCTTGCATTCTGCAGGCTGCAGCGCTGAAGTGTTACATGGAGGAGACAGGACCGCTGTGAAAGCTCCCGCTGTGTGTTTATACACCATACCTCTCATGCGTCCAAACACTGTAACACCATATGAAATCACACACTGAGACTCATATTACACCTCTGCAGGATCAACATATGGGTGTAAAGGTGTGATGATGGCAGTGCTCCTGTATGGTGCTATTTCAGACACACTTTATAAAAAGATCTGGACTTTTGATTAGTGATCAGTATTAATTTCTGTACTTGGTATAAGATGTACAAATTGTACATTTTTAGACAGACTTCTTTGGTCTTTCATGTAAAGGACCTCTGCTGCTTTGCAATGTCATCCTGCTCTCCAACTTTCCACCAGCCCGTATGAACTAAATACAGGAGCTTTGGTGTGTTGAGTGAAGAAGTCATCTGACTTTAATCAGAGGGCGATGGAAATTAATTCTACCATAGGAGCAGTGAATGTGGAGACAATTTCAGAGAGATAATCTCATGAGAAGGTAAAATCATTCAGACCTGTACCGAACTCTACCAACATTGCAGTCACCTCCTTTAAACTCTTTTTTTTTTTGGCTTTATATTTAAGGCATTTTTTATTCATTAAAACTTTTAGCAGTTCTCTGCAGGTTTCTCACTGGTCGTATCTTTGGCTTCATTTTCAAAAGTTTTTTCTCGTGGTTAGCATCACCGTCTCTAACTTCATCTTCTTTTATTTAATCCTCTCCCTGCAGCCGCTCTGTGAGTCACAGGAACTAAAGACTGATAAGCTTAATTCCCCTAAACGTACAGAGGCAGAGTTACTGGTTAAGAATCCATCACAGATAAACCCACGCCACCTGCTGAGCGCCACCACTGAACTTCACCAGTGTGGCCTCACAATTCTCAGACTCTTACACATCTCAGAGATAATATCCACAGCGATACATCAAGCTGTGTCATCATCCATTCTGGCTTTACTTAAGAGGTCTCTGCTGTTCATCTGAGCTCCCTGACCTCAGACTATTAACACTGGGTCTCAAGAAGTTTAGATTAACATGAAATTTTAACAAACTTATCAGAGATACATTGCAAGCTGCTGACTAGCAACACAGACGTCATGAATCATGAAGACCACATGTACTTTTACGAGAAAGATGCTGGCGGATAAAACCAAATTAGATTACTTTGTTATGGTTCAATTACATTAAAAAAGAAATTTCTCTGAACAGAGGAGGTGAAGATTAAAGAACAGGCTTTGAGGCACCATGGAAATAAAACTGGGGCTCTGTAAAGTCTCAGAGCAAAGACACCATGAGCTAGATGGAAAGTGTTGCTGGTGAACATTTGCCAACAACACTTTGTTTTCCAGGTACAGAAAACTTAACTAAACCAAATATGCATTAGCAAATTGGTCCAACATTGGTCCATATAGTTTCACACAGTCATAACTCCATTGCCTGCGCCCAGAAAAGGGACAGACGCATTGAGTGATTTTCTTTCCTGAAATTATATCCACTTAGTATAAGAATAAAACATGGCACATCATAATGGCATGCATCTATTGTTTAGTCACTCTAGTCTTATTAAGAGAAGTCAAATCAGGGTTAAAGGCACATATGGAGCTGGTATTTTCTCCCTTAATGTTTATATTTCTCAACATCTGTTGAAAGTCCGAAAACCCTGAGCCAAAATGTTGGTTCAATCCCAGCACATAGGGGGGATTCAAAAGTACACAGTGAGTGAAGGATATAACAGGGGATGAAAGCAGAAGAACCAAGTCAGCTTCAATGGTTAAAATTTATTGCAAAGATTGGTTTTATGCCTGATTGGAAGCAAATGAAAAGAGCAAGAGGAGGGAATAAAAAGAGCAAACTAAACATATTTAAAATGACCTGCAGAGACACCACATGTCTGTAGCTCCCTCTGTCGCAGAGGAAACAAGTTCCTCCCCTGTGTTTGTTGGACTTATGTAATGCTGTGTTAAATTATGCAGATGTTACTTCATTTATTTTATATATGGAGCTTGGAGAGAGGTTCTTCACACAGTCAGATTGTGATGTCTCAGCTGGAAATATTATAGACACAATCAGGGGGCTGCTGAGGTTTGTGAACCACAGACGGAGGCGAGAGATCTTCCAGCACGCTGAGAGTGTGTGGCTGAGGAGATATACAGAGAGCTGCCGCCGACTTACTGACACAGAGGGAGAGAGGAGAGGGAGGAAAGGGGCTTTCCATTGCCCTAGTTTCCATGACCCAGTGTGTGCATGTGTGTGTGTGTGTGTGTGTGTGTGTGTGTGTGTGTGTGGGAGTGAGTGTGTGTAAGTAAATGTTTGTGTATGATGAGAGAAGGATAAGTTACTTAACAAGAGCTACAGCTTTACTTGGCTTGGATTCAAAAGAGACAAAATGAAAGACAGAAGAAAAAAGACGCAGTCATAAAAAGGAATACAGAAGAGTGTGTGCATGTAGATATGTATGTGTGTGTGTGTGTGTGTGTGTGTGTGTGTGTGTGTGTGTGTGTTTTCCACAGGTGGGCTGAAAGCTCATCATTCCTGTAAGGTTACTTCTCAACCACAATCTCTCACATTTCCTCCGGCGCTTCAGTTGCAGCAGAGCCCACCAAGCATCAAAGCGAGTTCCCATTACTAACACGGTGACAGTGACGGATGCTGGACTGTTGGACAGAATCGAGTCCAGGATGAATATTTGTGGTGAATATTGAGAGCTTTGAATTCCCATCGGTCCGCTAAAACTCTTGTTCTCAATAAGCCGAGCCAGAAGTTCATGAATCACCCAAACTTTTGCTTCAAGACAGGGAAAGTATGCAGCCATGCAAATAAAACATGTTTGAATAAATGCAATATTTAGTGAGTAACTGGAGAGAAACTCAATAAATAAATTTTACCCACTCAGAAATATTACTCTATGAACTTGGTTTCACATCTACAGCTCTTAATTCCTTTGACAAAAACTATTCAGGCTGCACGTTGTCCTCGCTTAGCATATAGGAAGACTTAGGATATGACAACTGAGTGGACTTTATGTTCTTGTTATTTTATTTTGTGTTCTTTAGTGTTTTTGCTGTTGCAGCATTTGTTTTTACCGCATTCTGTTTTTTCTTTACAAATTTGCTCATATTTTACATACACTTTTTTTCGCAGAACTTTTCAACCAATTAAAAACATTTGAGGCAACATTGGCACATTTTCCTAAAAATGTCAGCTACCATAAATGTTTCTCAATAAGCAATAAGAATTTTGGTGTTTGAGTTTGACTGCAAGAAAAAAAAAAAAAAGTTAAACCTGACCTAAACATCTGAGACCTGACTTCTGCCAGGGTTTCACCTGTCTTTTTTGCAATGATGAATGGAAGATGAAAATTATCCATCTGATGCTCTCTCTTCACTCAGTGAGCATTGACTGGGAAATCAGGGTTGATGTTTGGGTAAAGGATCAGAAGGTGACGGTTAATCTTAAATTTTCAACTATTTTTAAACTGCTGAAGGAAGATCAACATATTTCTGTGTGTAATCTATTGTAGCATCTTGATCCTTTTAGCACTGAAAAGTGAAAAAGAAACAATACAACATTTCTACAAAGCAATTTTGAGTAAGTAAATTGAGTAAGCTGCAGAGTATGAACATGGTGTGGATGTGACTCATGTTAAAGCTTTGAGGGGTCAGAAGACCAGAGAAAATGCTGGCCCCTGTATTTGTTAGATGCAGTTGGATAATCACTGTTAATAATTATTTAAATGTGTTATAAATCTTGTATCAGAGGCAGATACCCCTTTGAAATTTGTCAGAGATTAAATGTCTAAACAACCCTTTAACCAGTCTCAACAAATTGGTTTAAAATGTGCTAACTTTTGACCCCTTTTTCGGGCGGTTCTCAGTGATGGTTGTCATTTAATGTTTTATCAGCAGATAACTCCTCAAACAAAACAAAACTAAAAAAAAACAAACAGATAATCAACAGAGCGACTGTGGCATATTAACCCACAACAAATGATTGTTCTGAAAAAGGGTTAGACACCGTGGTGATTTTTCAGTCTCCCAATTTTACCTGTGATGACTTTGACCTGAATGAACGTGGGGAACCAACAAACTGAGTTGAGTCATGTTTATGTGATAGTATTGTGTCTGTGAATTACCGGGATGAAATACATACTCAAAAATGACTGATTCAGATGGAGTACTCTCATCTCAGAGCTGTTCCCAAGGGCATAATTACACCTTTTTTCAGCCCGCTGAGGAGGAAAATGATTATTTATACTCAATTTAGAGTGTTTTGTTTGACTAACTCAGCCGTTGATACCTTCACTCACAGCTGTGTCTCCATGCAGAATATGGTTTGTGAAACATATGCCACTGATTACAGCTGCCAAAGAGCTTGTTTGGTGTCAGATCAGGCCACAGTCTTTCTAGGACATACTGAAACCGATCAGAAATCACTGTGAAGCTGAAAAATTGGGGAAAAAAGTAAATAAACCCCCACAAAATGGTTATTTACAGACCTTTCCATCACAAGTACTGAACAAAGTGAATCATTTTAAGTGCAGTAATAAGTGGAATTGTTTGGTATTAGTCACTTTATGGAGCTTTTGGGGTTAAAAAAAATAACTTACAGAAAGAATTGGTGCCTCTGCAGGGGACAGCGTCCCCTTAAACCTTCTACATGGTCATTACATCCCAACTAGCTTTGTTCCTTGACAGAAATACTGTATCGGATGGACATAAAACAAAATATGGAACCTGAGCAAAATGTTTGCATGCTACAGTTTGCTATAAAACACCTATTATTAAGTTAGTCAACATAAGATCATACATTATAGTTCAGCCATTATGTACAATCCAGAAACAGTATGACCTCAGTGAGGACTGGTCCAAAACGCTGACAGGAAGTGAAGCAGCTGGCCCACTGTCTGCTGATTCATATAAGATCATTTATTCATCATCTCAGAGTGTGAGCCGACTCTCACTGCTGTGGGTGTTTTTCTCCTGATGAGTCTTAGGATGGATCTCAAGATCCGGACACTCACTCTCAGAGGATTGATGTATATAATGAGACGCTCTTAACCTCATCAGGAGCCAGAATATGTTGGACTGATTTACAGTCAGTTTACAGTTCATGACTGCAATCTAAAGGGAGGAACCAAACATTGTGACTTTCCAAGGAGAATTTCACAAGTCACTGTTAGGGATGTAGAGTTACACTTTGTAATACAGCCCTAAACTTTCTGTGTCCATGTAAGGTGTTGGGTAAAGCAGAAAGGTCGGAAAACAACTAAGAAGTCGGAAGTTTTTAAGTAAGCTGTTGGTCACCCCATCAAAAACGTCAATAACAATGATCACTATCCAAAATGCACCAGTGGTAACTTTTCTGTCGCCTCCTGAATTCTGTGTTCACAATGAAAATCAAGATCAAGATTCTGTCCCAGGGGAGGTTTCTATCCTCCCTGAGCTCAACTTAGGACACCTGTGTTTGACAGGTGTACTGCCCACCTCCAGTCAAACTCCCCACCACAGTGCTACAGACACATGGTCAGAGACTTGACAAATGAATTTGTGATTGTTATTGTACAAGGGATTATCGGTGGCTTTTGACATGTATGACATCAGGAGGACTCTAAAAAAAGTCTTTTAAATGTTTTCCTCTCCAAAGTGTTCACAACGAATCTGTTATTTGTTAGTTGAGTCACATGGCTTTGTGTTCTAACACCATGATAAATATCCCTCATGAGGACATTGAAGACGACAGCACGTATATAGTCTATGGACCTGGTGGAGTTTGACATCAGTTCATCTCTCAGGTCAGGCCCTCAGTGCAGTGCTTACTCAGCACTTTCTAACTAAACCCAGATGTAGAGAGGATGCTTTGCATCATGAGAGCGTCATTATAACGCAGACAGTGATAGTTACTCAACTGGTCTACAACATGGATCCACACACAAAATACACTAATTCACATATTACACAAGCTTTCAAATACCCCCAGCCACTTACTGTTTGGAAGATGTCAGATTATTCTGTTAAACAAATATGTGGATAAGCACTGAATTCAGAAACCCAGCTCACAACATGTCATCATCAGACATCAGACAATCTGCAACTGCGAGAGGATCAAAAGTAAGCTGTTAGTAAGTTACCTGTGCAAATGAGTCAAATAACACCACTAAATTCATGCACACAAACTGTGCTACAAAAACAGTCAGTGTTCACTAAGTTTGTATGCAATCATTTAAATGAGCCATGATGCATCAATGTGGATCAAATAGGCTCTCTCCTACACAAGTGAATCTCACTGCAAACACTCAGGTGTCCTCTCCTCAACCAGCACATCGTAAAGTATGTGTAGACAACACTGTTAGGATGAGAGCGCACAGCCCAGCTCTGTGCAACAGAGAGAGGAGATGCTCACAGCTCATTTTGGCAACCTGTGCACAACAGGAGCAAACTGCACAAAGCTGCAGAACTCTTTTTGAATTGGATATCACTTATGCATGAGCTTTTGTAAATTAGATCTTGAGACAGCTCAAAGAGATGGTAAATGATGTATCTTTCACAACGTTATAAGCAGCTGCAATCCACTCTAAGTGAATTCTCCGCCCTTAGTGTTTTGGCAAACTCAAGAGGCTACTTCTCAGGGAAACATAAATATTGGTCTGTCAGCACTCGAGTGAATGACTGTAGCTTTTGTTTTTCTGGGGAGGACTCTTTGTCATTAAAGGTTGTGGTGGAGAACCTCCAGGAGTTTTACAATTACAGTAAATGAGGATTTTAAATTCAGTGTTCTCCCACCACAGAGTGGATTCTGGACACAAATTCAGGAGCTTGAGCTTCAATGTCTGCTTATCTATACTTTACAAGGTAAAAGACTTGCGCATATAATTTTTTATTACGATTTAGGTTTGCTACATGTGGTATCTCATGCACGTGGCACTGCAAACTTCTGTAGCTCTTCATTCAGGCAGATCTACTTCATCTATGTCAGACTGTGTATTGATCCCTATGTACACGTGAACATGCACCCAAAGTGTTGCAAAATACAGCCTTTTTATTGAATATCAGCAAATGAGGTGGTTGTGATCCTATGTGTCATTAAAAAGGGAGAAGCCAACTTTCTCTCTCTTTGTTTATCAAGCAATCGTCTCCATAGTGATAATGAGAATATTATCCGGATCCTGATCCAGAGCTGGTGTTGCAACATTCAATCCTCTGATTGAATTACCAGGGAGGAGCACAGAGAGACCAAGTCTCTACTCGTAAACATTGACTCTGCTGAGGTTGTATCAAACACTGCGGAGGTTCCAGTTGTCTCTTAGGAGGGAGATCTTCATCAGTGCGAGCTGAAGAATGATAGTTATCTGCTCTATAAACAGCCGAGCGTCTGGCAGAGGCAGAGAGAAAGGAGCCGTGACAGGAGCCAAGCTAACTGAGCTTGGACCCTAACTTTCTTTTTACGGAGCTCACTCCTGGCTCCCATCCAGTCACAAGAAACAAGCAGAACCAAAGTCTCCATCTCACCAGCAGAAGTTATATCAGTATGTGTGTAGTCTGTATGTGTGTGTAGCATTGAGATTTATCCCTTGATGAAGCCCCCTTCCCAAATGACATTTTTTTGTTTGTTGGTTCGTCTATTTTAATTAGAGTACGGTAGTCGGCAGGTGTTAGACAATTTGTAAAAGCCACAACACAAATGCAAAGTCCACAACATGAATACAAAAGCCGGACCATGAGAGCAAATGGAAAAACACATATGTAGTGTATAACAATGCCAATTAAGAGAGTTCAATGTTTTGTTTTGTTTTTCTTATGGACTGTTATTCCGACGGATCATTCCATTTGCATTTGTGTTGAGGCTCTTGCAAATCATCTGGCGCCAACCAGCCACTGTATCAAGAGGAGGAGAAGAATCAAGAACCAGACTCAGGATTTCATCGAAATTTTCAATTTATCAAGAAGAATGGTAATATTTTATCGTAATATCATTACTGATAACAACCATCCTCAGCTGCCCGCTCTCTGTGCAGACCTGCTTTTGGTTGCCTCCTGCTGTTGTGTGGCCCTCCACTTGTCCCAGGGCGATAAACAGTACCATCGTTATGCTGCCAAAACGTCAAGATCTGCCACAACCTCCTAGCAGCTAGCCTTCCCAACATTCACAATATTGAACAACAGAGATGGGTTCTCAGGATTCTCCTTGGTGTTTATGACCTCTTACCTACCCAGGCTGGAGTATTCAAACAGACACTGGCAGTCTAAGGCAGTATTTGAGGTGGTTCACCCCCTGATCTGTTGTTTCAAGAATCATTATGTCGTTGACACTGGCTCCAACATTTCAATGGCGTGCAGTCTCTTCCACAGGTCACTGCTGCTCTTTGTGCCTCACTCTTTAGCTTTTATGTTCCACTTTGTAACTATGACCCACACCTGTTGCACATTCAGCTGATGCAGCCTGAGGATCATCCCTGTGTCTGCTTCAGAGGCAGCGGGAACTATTGCATGCAATGGAATTCATAGCTATCATCTGCATACAATTAAACTGATTAAAACATGCAATCAAAGTAAAAACAGTAAACCACCCATACTGTATCAATCATAATAAAACACTGACAAACAGCAGTAAAAACAGGCAATAAAAAGGAAAACAAGGCATGCAGACAACAAAACACTGACCCGGTCACAAGTATCCCTATGCTCGCACATAAGTAAATCTGTAGACGTCTGCTGATGGTTTTGGGACTGCATTATGAAAGAGTGTTTCCCAACCTCTGCCCTCCACATATGTCAACTGTTTTCTTGCTGGTGGGTAATTTTCCTTTACTGATACTCTGTTCTGCACCTGCAGATCTCGTATCTCCTTGAAGAATCCGTAAACAGAGAATATTTCCCAAATAGCATAGAACGTATTTATCCAGTTTAGCAAGAGCAAAATTATGTCACAATATGGCTCTTTGCATATATTGACACTGAGCTGGGTGTAAAAGAAATGTTGAATTGAAGAAAAAGAAGAGGACGAAACCTTTAAAATTCAAAGTCAAGACTGAGGTTACATGGGAGTAGTTGGTTCTCTGAAGCTCAAATAAATGTCTTGGAACACTTAAAAAAATACCAAATCATATATGTCAGGTGATCCTTTTTTGGTTGTTCTGCTACATGGTGGTGCAGTGGTTAGTGCTGTTGCATCATAACAAGAAGGCACCTTGTTGGACAGGTAGCCTCCTGTGCCTATTCTTTCTGGGTTGCCACCGTCCAAAAAAGGTGAAACCATGACTCCAAATAGTGTGAGTGTGGACTTCTGTCTGTACATTTCAGCCCTGGGAGAGCCTGGCAACCTTGCCTTCACTTAATAACAGCTAGAATAGCCCCCCACAACCCAAACAGAACTAGTGATAAAGACAACAGATGGATGGTGACTCCAAGTGGCCAAAAAGTGGACCAGCCAGTGTAGCCAAAGCTACCCCCTCAGACTGAGGATACATCAAAGCTGGGAGTAAGTAATATTTGTCAGTCTCTGATCTGGTACTGGGCTTCAAATAAATATTGGAGTGATAGTAAAAAACTATAAACAGAGAGTAAAAGTTTGGACATAGATCAAGAGCCCTGAGGGTTTTATTGTTGATTTAATTATGCAACATAATGTGCCTCCTGACGTGTTTGGAATTAACTGGATTGTTGGCAGGAAATGTGCAGCCTCTCACAGGTAATCACACAAAAGCACCTCTGCCTTATTTGGCAAAGTGAGAGGGTAACACGTCCTGTTATTCTTTTATTATCAACGTTAAACTTTCTCTTTCATGCACACACTTCTTTCCCTTTTACTACCCACTGCGTTTTCTCTCTCTCTCTCTCTCTCTCTCTCTCTCTCTCTCTCTCTCTCTCTTTCTCTCTTCTCTCTTCTCTTTCTCAATCTGTCTCTTTCTCGCTTTCTTTATCTCTGGGTTGTGTTCACAGTGCGGATACAGCCTCTTTAATCCGTGTGGACCCAGTATGAGTCGAGCTGATGGTAGTGAAGGCCAGTCCTGTGAAGTCTGGTTGTTTGTTCATCATCTCAGCTAATCATAGCAGGATACTGCAAATTAATTTTAACACACATCGAGACAAATCAGGAGGAGACAGTGACTGTGTTTAAGCATGTTTTTGTCTGCAGTGATTTTTAGCAGTGAAACAGGAACACAGGTCCAGTTTTAAGCTTAAACCCAGTATAAATACTTTTTTTAGGGCAAAGTTTTCTATTTTTATGTCATTTTCTTTAATTACGTCATGACCAAGGTCATTTTGTTTTATATTTTCATCTTTTTCCTTGAAGCCTTGGCTGTCTTGAAGGAAAAAGATGAAAAGATATAAGTCAACAAACACAGCCATAGGAGTTAAGTTACTACCCATTCTCATATCTTCACAAACATTTTCGGAAAATAGCATTTACTCGTGTGCATTTTTCATCTTATGGCAACAACACTGGCTGTTTACATGACAGGATAAACAGAAGTGTGTAACATGTCTGTGATACATAATGCAGTATTATTTTTCATTTAACGTGAACCAGAAGCGACTGCAAAGCGCGAATTGTTGATGTAAATTTAATTAACCAACCAGTTGACAGACCTGATGAAGCGAATTGACCAAGAGAGACGTTTCTTGTCTCTTGTCCATGCAGTGAGTAAAAGTTTGGCTGGAAAAGTTTAGGAGTAACCCTCAACAGAGTGCCAGTGCAGTTTCAATGCCATAACAGGTCATACAACTGTGTGAACATGGACAAGAGGACATTAAAATCAATTAGGTTTAAATTAAACAAGCTAGCTGGGAGGAGGGAATGATGAATGATATGCTACAGGGATAATTACCTCTGTTTCACACGAGTAGTTTGACCTTTTGGATTTTTCCTTTCATTTTATCATACGGTATTAAACAAAGACTAAGGAGAGTGAATTGACACTGCTCTCATATTTTTACCTCCAATATCAAACAAGGACAGACAGGAAACTAGCTGAATGAGAGCAGAGCTAGCTTGTTATGCTCCTCTGTGCAAAAATAATTCATTTTATACCATATATTTATTTTGTACTAAATATAAACATGTTTCCCAGTTAGATTTTGAGTTGTCACAGCTAGTTCCTTTTGACAGAGCTAGGCCAGCTCCTGTGATTCAGCCTTTACACTAAGCGCAGCTAAGCCAAGATAAGCTAAACTAAGCTAATGTCTTCTGGTTCCTCAGTCTCAAGTGTACAGATATGACAATTGTAAACATCGTAGCCATCTCATAAAAGGCTTAAAAACACTTTCTACCCCAAATTTTATTCCTGCCTCAGACTAGAGCTGACTTGAAACAAGTTTTTTAAAAAATATCTGAAGCTATAAATCATGGAACTTTACACAAAAACAAAGTTTAATCTGACTTTTTCTCTCCTTATTTTTACATTGTGGATTGAGGAAACTCTTACTGATATCCTTTATTTGTAACTGCCTTCGACTGCATTACACTTGTATGTTAGTCTGGTGTTATATTGTCACAAAAAACATTTGTAATTCTGAATTTTCTTAACCCAAATGATTCAAAAAATCAGTTCGCAGGTAAATTTCAGGAGTGTTATCTATCTAGAGGTTTAAGTGTAAATCAGTAGTGTAAGATGAAATAAGAGGATCATTTGTAACACTCAAAACAACTCAGTCACATTAAAGTAATTTCAAAAAAGAAGTTGAGCTACAGCCTCAAATTTCACCAAGAAGCCAAATGTGACCTCAGAGTACCAAAACCTTGTCTGAAATTGCTCACATTACCACTCCCATCTCTCTCTTTCACACACACACACACACACACACACACACACACACACACACACACACACACACACACACACTCATGGCAGTATACAGGCTGGGCTTCTGTCCACAAGTTTAATGGTCCAAAATACTACTCCTGTCTCACACACACAAACATGCATGCACAAAGACATTCACACAAAGTGCATGTAAGAAAAGTATTAAGTTTTCACGCACTCTGCCAAGTCAGTAGTTATGTGTAGCGAATGAACCCCTTTACCTCTGTGTTAAAAAAAAAATGCTCACTCACATTATCACATTATCTTATTGTTATGTCCATGCAGGAACTACTTAGAATCACAGTTTTATATTAATGCATGATAAACAGCACTAAATTCTACACTGTACACCTTTAGTGTTTATGTGAGGAGTCTTAATCAGACTTACTGTTAATGTTTCTGATGAAATGCACCACCAAAGTCATCCGACTGCAAGACAACCAAAAACACATTTAAACTACAAAGCAACTATTTTGGGACCACGCGGTGGATATATTTATTTTAGTTTTAAAATCGTCTTTTTGCTTGGTGTGAATGTTGATGACACTTTTGGAGCCAGCCTCGTGTGGAAACTTCAGTTTGGCACTTCTTTGGTATTTTCTGCAGTAGTTTTTAAATGTGCCTGTGGCTGTTTCTGCAGAGTGGGTGTCACAAGAGGAGATAAGTAGTTGCACCTGGAACACCGATTTATGATATAATCTTGCAAAAGTTTTACTTGGTTTTATTTAGAACTCACTTCTTAGTTTAAAAACAAAAGTTAACAAGAGTGATGTTTGCACAGAAGCTTCAAATAAACAAGGGTCATGAATTAGTCACTTAAGCAACCTCTGAAAATGCAGATACTTTGAACTGCAAGTATCAGTTTACTCTTTTAAACTATTTCTGGCCTTCATGCTTTAAACTATCCACAGCGGTTTGTGGTCCATTCAAGAGGAAGTATCTTTGACTACAGCCCCGATTAAACTCACAGCATCACTCTAAATTATTTTCAGGAAGTCAAACCAGTGAGTAACCCCTTTAACACACACACACACACACACACATATATATACACAGCACCTTCTGTCTGACCACCCACCCACTCCCTTGGACTTAGCAGGAAGTTACTAATCCATGGGTCAGACTTGATCATGTAAACACAGGCGGTGTGCGCACTCTCCTCAATCCTCATGCTGTTTTTTCTGCCCTCCAACAAATTCTTTTATCTGTCTAAGAATTTAGCAGCACATATCTGACTTCCCAAGCTCCCACCGAATCATTACACAATTATCCATGGCTTATCAACAGCAGGGTCAATGAGGGTGTAAAATCTAAAAAGTGTACAATTGCACAACCCTTTTTTGACCGTATTTACTGAATCTGCTGATCTTTATGACTCTGTTGATGCTTTGAGAGCAAAAAGTGGGAAAGAGTGACACTCCCATAGTCTCTAACACAAAGGTTTCCATCTTAAATTGTGCATCACTGTCTCACCACGAGTCTGCTTTGGTGCATATTGGATCACTCCAGAGCACCAGCACAGTTAGTGCCAGCATCTTCCACAGCACTTTTTCTGGTGTGCTGTCCCGAGTGTTGAATACTGTTTGGACAAATTGCACTTAAGATGGGGTTAATGTCTCAAAAATCAGCTTAATTTTCCATGTAATTAAACTAAAATGAAAAAACACCATGAATGAACTCAAATATTGTAGCATGTTTTGACACTAATAAAACTGAACTTTAACAGCCACCGGTGAACAGAAAACCATGGCTAACAATTAACATATAGTACTACTGACTGTGTCTCTATGTGCAATTTTTAGTTTGCACACACAATTTAGTGTTTGTTAATTGAATCAAGCCCTTTGTGTTGAGTCTGAATAGTGGAATTACAAAACACAGCCAACTTTTCGCGATCATTGCTCTATTCTGCTACTTGTGTTTGTGCCAATACTCACAGATGTGACGTCTCTGGTGTGTTTGTTGGAGTTTCTTATCTAGAGAGACTTAAGTTCAGCATAAATCAAAGTATCCATCAGCTCCTCAGTTTTTCCTATAACTTCTGCAGGCCAAAGGTTTCCTCGGAGAGTGCATGGCTTGTGAGATCATATGGCTTCCCAAGCTGGAAATTTGGCGTGAAAAACTAATTACATGTATAGGTCAGGTCAGTTGATGTAACATTTTTATGGTTCCCTCATCAGTTCTTCTTCCTTGAGAAAACAACTTGGATGGAAACTCAGATGGTGAGCACAAAAGCTGATCTACTGTTGCATCCAGTATGGTTATACAGTTATCTGATTTATAAATATCACAGAAACATTTCCTCAGAACACAAAAGGACCAGAGCTGCTGTAACCAAAATCGTATTATCAAACTCAGTGCTTGAAATGGATGGTCGGGTCTTTAACCTCATGTTGACCAAGACTTTGAAACATCCAGTTCTTTAAAGCTGATGTGCACTTTTTGTATACATGTACACGATACATTGGGCATTATATTCAGGCACCTCACTCTGAGCACACCAGCTTTCTCCATAGATCTGAAGCACTGAGCTGCTCAATAGTGACACAAACTTCCCCATTTTTCCTTTTAAAAATTTCTGGGGGTTTTTTGTGTGTGTGTGTGTGTGTGTGTGTGTGTGTGTGTGTGTGTGTGTGGTGAGAGCATCTGTATCTGCATAGAACTCCATGACTTTCTGTATTTTGCCATCTGTATCTATTCTTTGGGTTGTGTGATTGTCATCTGATATTTTCATGGTTGAAGAGAAATATGAAATACAACGGTCTCACTCACACTGAGCTGGTACGCTAAGCTGCTGGTGTCTCGTAACTACTGTCCCAAGTCTATGTCATCTTGTTGAGTGACCTCCTGTGGTCAAACACAGTGACTGAGATACTCACTGTGACACTTTGGTAAAATAAACCAATACTTCCTCTCCATCTGTCATAGGCACCTTTTCATTTTATTTATTTATATATTTATTTATTTCAGTCCTTTACTCATGGACACAAAGTGGGAGCAGATGCTGCTTTTTGCTGTTTGTTGATGATCTCTCCCAAACTGACCATGACAGGGCGGAAAAAGGATCCACTCAGAGGAGGCGTAAAAGATCTCTAAAATTCAGAGTTTCAGTAATTGATATTCACATTTCTGTTAGTGCTGTTGTGACTTAGCCCTCTTTTTTCTTATCAAAGCATTTAGTGGCCACAGACTAGAGGATTTGAAAACTTGAGAATTTGACTTGATTTATTGCACTTCCTCTCTGGGCTGCATCTCTGTTTCAGAGTCAGGGAGCGTGTAATTGGCTTAAGTGTCCCGCATGTTTTCTTAGAGACACTGTGGAAAAGAGCCAGTCATGCAGCCTTAAACATCAAAGGAAACTACCTAAAGGAGATAGACAGGGAGACGACAGAGTTATAAGCCAATAGAATCAGCCTCATCATAATTTGGATGATTATTTCTAAGTGATCAATTATCTTGATCATGTTCAGCCAAGAATTGGCCTGGTAACACAAACAATTGCAGCTCTTGGAATCCATTATCAAATACTCAACACATAATTGTGTGCAGTGACAGTTTTCCCAACAAAAATAACGATTGTGTAACATGTAAAGGAGCTGGTAAAAGGAAGAACAGTTCAAATACTGAACTTCAATCCAACTTGATCTCAGAGTGAAGGCAGGGATGTTTGTGCTGCTCCAGTTGCAGAGGGTTTTTATTACTTTGAATTCACTGCTTTGTATTGTAACCACTTTAGTAAACTAACACCACGTGCAAAAAAAGGCAGAACTAATGTGATAATAACTAATAATATTTCGTTTTAAACTTTGCAAATGCTCAAAGTGAAAAAGTGTCTAAAGGACAGTGACTAAGGCTGATGATCCCCTGGTGGAGACAAAATGGCCTCAGTGAACTCAGATGGAGGTTTAAGCCAAGTGGAGCACGAACTGCAGAGTTTTGTGTTGGACTGGACAGTGCAGCTGTAAAGCTCTGAGGTCAGCTCTTCCACATCAAACAATAAAGTATATTTTATTACTTTACATGAGAGGGTTTGGCCACATGTACAGTTGTTGGGGACCTTAGCTGAAAATAGTTCCAATGAGCTGAACCCAGAGTTGGTGAACATGGATCATGTTTGAAAGTTGATATTTCTTTTTTCTTTATCTTTATTTGTTGGTAATGTTTAAAAACAGTTCACTTTGTCTTATTTTTATGGGAAATCGTCTATCAGACTAAATACAGGCCAATAAGCTGACAAGTCCAATTCTTCTCTAAAGTATTTAAAAGAAATTTATAATGGTGCCTGATTTGCTTGTAAATAGTGAATCTGTAAATAAGGTCAGAAAAACGTGTCCGCCAGGTTTTTGTAATAAGAAAAATATCTTAGTAAAGTGCAAAATTGATGTTTGATTTTCAACAACAATCCTTCATAGACAAAAAAAACACTTGTGACCAAGTCTGTCTGTGGCTTTGGATTTAAGCATGCAGATGATTAACAGAGCATTTGGTTTCTTTTTGAAGTTAATTAAAAACTAATGACTTTGAAATGTTACAAAGCAGAAAGCATTAACCAAGTTCAGATACTCCCAAAACTGTCTCATGCAACATTGAATGAATCTGAATTCTTGTTGCTCATGTGCTGAACGGCTATTGAAAAAAACTTGACTGATGCTTTGACTGTATCGTGTATGATCATTCAGATCTGCTAAAAGGTTGGGACCCAACACAACACAACATAACATAAAACACAAAAACACAGATACATAGAGACAGATGTTCATCTGTTCTGTCATGGTTTTGAGTCTGTAATCAGTCACTAATGATGCATACAAGCTCAGAAAGTTTTTTGCTATTGGTCTGTCTGTTTACAAGATGTGGTCTCATCAGAGTCAGCACCATGGAGAACACAGAGAACATCGTCAAAACTTAGGTTCTTTTTTGGCTAATGTTAAGACAGCACTCTAACGCCCCCACCATTGATTAAAATGATTGTTGAGAGGCCATGGATGATGCATCATATAAGCGCCTTGTTGGTGTGGTCATGCTTATGCCTGACATGAACCAGGCATTGAAACATGCTTGAGCAGGGCACAAATGGCCAGTGTGACCACGTCCTAAAATCAGATTTATAAGTCTGTCTGTCTCGATGATTCAGGTGGGTTGAGCAGCTGAAGGAAAATACAACCTCACATCAAAACCCAAGGAACCTTTAAGAAAAGTGATCTTTCACTGTCCATATATCTAATGTCAAGCTTGATGGTGGTTCATGAATCACTGAGGGCATTCTGTATCACCTTTCATTTCACTTGATTCCTTATATTGGAGCATTTAGATCCATAGTTTAAGACCAGAGCCTGCCCAGGGAATGGATCTGCATTTGTTTTATAGGCTGCTATCTCCTCGTATTTTGAACATCTCAGCACAAAGAAAACTGACAGATTGTTTATGTGAAGCTGAGAGTATGACTCTGCCTTTAAAATCTACTTTGCAAATTAAAAAAAAAATCAAATTACATTTGTTTTGAGTGTGGCTTGGTTTGAGTCTGAATAGTTTGTGTCTGACGGCCAAATTACCCCAAACCCATCTCAACTCTGTCATGGCACCAGATCTGATAAATCACAATTCAAGGTTAGTGTGTCAGCTCTCCCTGACTTTGTGCCATTGGGTTGCTTGATGCTGGAGCAGAGATGTATACATTGGCACCAAGAGTTGGCACCAGATTTTATCTTGCTTCAGAAATAACAAACTGTCATAACAAGCAGAGTCATGCCTAAACACTAAACTCTTTAAGGGGAGTTTCTGAAGAACTTCAGTCTGGAGGAGAAAAGGGGGGAAAATTAATCATTTAGACTGAATAATTATTCCCATTATTTTAAAATGAATAACACATTTAATGAGGGCCTAGCTCTCATCTCCACACTCAACCCCACAGGCGAGGTCAGTTCCTCAAGTACGATTGTGACATTTTTCATCCCTCCACAGTGGGGTATTTTGAATGGATGTTCAGTTTGATTGGGTAGCTGCACACTCCGTTCACCTTGATCATCCAATCAAGCATTAACAGGTGGATTATGCGTGCTGCTCAGAGAGAGCACAGTACTCACCTGCTGTGTGCGCACACTTAGTGCCTCCAGTGTGTCTGAGTCTGTGCAGGAGGAAGTGTGTCTGTTGTTTGGCCACATGTGCGTACTTCTGCCTATTCCCCCTCATCACACAAAGCCTACTAGAACTAAAAGCTAGCGGGCTAATTAGTATTTGGCCTTTGGTTTAATCTAACAACCCCATGGCGTTCTGTGCCCTTAATGGCTCTCACACTGCGGGCCAGCAGCTAATGGGATCAACACAATTACTTACATTCTTAACATGTTGAAGGGTTTTTCTCCACATTCTGAGTCCATAAGAAATCCATCGAAACGCTCAAAAATGGATGTGCATGTGTTCGGACTGCCTGCAAACATTTCTGTGGAATTCAACATCGATTCACACAAATGTTATTGTTTTCTCTGGCCCAACCCTCAAATCTCTGTTATACTTTTGATCTTTTAAGTGTGTGTGGATAAGCCACGGAGAGTATTTAGCGGAGGGTTGTAATTTCATATGTTGAGTATGTAAAGATTCAAGGGGAGTTAAGATAAGAGACTAAGTGCTGTGCTGACAGCCTGAGCTCAGAGGAAATCCTGTTTAAAGTCAAGTCTCAGTTCTGGGAAACCACTATGTCAAGGATTTCACCACCTCTCTGACGGCAATGTTTTCACAGCCCCCTACTCTTATTTACTTGTGGATACTTGGCTAGTGTTATGACATATTTTTTTAATCATATCATGTCACCCAAGATGTTGGTGCCCAAAGCATTTCAAAATCTTTATTGCTTTATGTACGCCGATGTACTTCCCAAAGTCCATATGTAAAGATTCCCCTCTATTTGTTCTCAGTTTTGGTATTTGTTAGACAACAAAACACTAAAGCTGATAAAGTCAAACTGGCATCCCCAGTTGATATAAAAATGAGTAGTAAAATAGATTGATAAATAAACATTTTGCATTTAATTGTTAATTGCAAAAATAAAATTTGGTACTATTAATTAGTGAAAGCACAGACTGCAGTTTTCACACTTCTACATTGGCTTCATTTCTTGCACTTAGCTACTATGTGTAATTATGGATACATGGTTTTTAGATGGAAAAAGAAAGTTCTTTGAACCAGGTTGTGAAATGTTTATTTCTATTGTAAAAGGGATTTTTAAATGGGTGTCAGTTTGTTTCCCTGGGCTTTTGGTGCACCACTCAAATGGACAATTGAGGAACTGCAGTTTTTTGCACACAGGTTGTCTCTTGGATAAGCCTTGCTATTCTGCCCTCTAGAGGCAAACAGTTTGCTCAAGCTTGTGTTAGAAAGAAACTAATAAATACCAGGTTGATACTATTTAATGTCTGCAATATACTGTAGTCTGATTATCATGGCAGAGATGGAACAGAGGACTTCAAATATTCGTGTGTGTGTGTGTGTGTGTGTGTGTGTGCGTGCGTGCGTGCGTGCATGCGTGCGTGCGTACGTGCATGCGTGCGTGTGTGTGTGTGTCCAGGCTACATTGTGAACAACTTCACTTCATCTGCTGCCCATTTGGCTCCAATTAGCAGGCAGCCCCCTCCGACTCCAGCCTCCTCTTTCCCTACCTCCCTCCTGCCTCCTCTGTTCTGCTTACCACCCCCCACCCCACCCCCCTTATACACACACACACACACATACACACACATACACACACTTCCTAATCCATATATCTCTGACACAGTTACCTCCAGTAGCCTTTCTGCTTGTGTTTAAAAGAAAAAGACCAGCATGTTCACAGATCCACATGTGGATTTGTGTCCACATGTTGACGTGTGTGTGTATGTGTGTGTGTGTGTGTGTACCTAGCCCCCTGCTGCCTTTTTCCATAATAGGCCACCACCAAGGCAGACCCCCTTGTCTGTTTTAAAAACCTGAACAAAGCTCCCACAGTTAGTCAGTCAGAGCGCTGAGCTGCACAGGGGTTTGGGTTTGTAAATGGTTACATATTCCCTCTGCTGCAGGGATAATGAGCACTTATGGGGATTTCAACATGTTAGATCAAAAGATGGCTCAATGGTGATCCGTTTTCCCATGAAGACAAAGCACCATGCATTGTCTCTCTCTTTCAAATCATTATGGGAGCCCTGAGTAAAATATGCTCCCAGCATTACAAGTCATTTTGCTCATTTTCTGGAGATCTAGACTGATTATTAAATAATCATTTTTGAACTCCCGAGAGTCACAAAGTAGAAAATAAACATAGACTAAGCCGTCATGTCTCTCCACAGTGTGGTTAGTGGTGACAGGGCACCTCTGGTCTTCTTCATTGACCGGTCTTATGACTTATTTTCTAGCTCACCATAAGTTTTCTCGTTATCACAAGACTGCAAGCTTTGTTATTTCAAGATAGCTGAGAAAAAAAAACGAGACAAAATTTATGAGAAACAACCACAAATTACCCGTTATTTAGAGATAATATGGTAGATAAAATGTAATGAAGTCAGTCCCCTCTGCGTTTCCCGAAGAACGCAATCATAGAGATATTTTCTCAAATCTTTTGAATCTAAAATGTCATAAATATGAGTATATGGCAGTACCTTATTACTGAATTTAAACTCAGATTTGTACGTGCTTGAAGTTTCATTATGATTAAGTAACATGTTTATCCACGTGGTCAATCATCATACTTCGTTAAAATATCAAGCAATGTTTTCCATGTGAGTGTGTGTTTGTGTGACTGAACGTGACTCTGCTAGCGACACTTTAATTGGCTGTTTAAACTGTTGTGACCTGTCAAACTGGGATGACATCATCGTACATGCACACACACACTTGTATGGTTTTTAATTGAACTTTTCTCTTGGTTGCTGGTGTTTTTTCTCTCTGATTGGCCTGGTGTCCCCTCAGGACAAACTCTTGTTGAGTCATCCAGCCTCTTCACACCATCAGACCACCCAATGATGAGCAAAGCACCACTGACCTTTGACTCCTGCTGAACATTACACCCTGACTCTCTCTTGTATCTCCTCTACAAACCATATTTAATATAAACAGAGAAGTTTATGAAAACAGCCTTCACACATGGGAAGAATGCTTTGGAGAATCTGAGCTATGTGGTGGAGAAATTTGATCTCTGTTTGTGTGGAGGTAAAGGGGCTCACACTTAGTGAAAGTCAGTGAAGGTAAACGTGCCCAAGAGTTGGTGATGCAAGGTCTGTGAAGTGCAATGCTGTGCATGACTCTCACAGCTACACTTCAACATTTTGAAATAAACAATCCTTACATACTATTAAGGAGGTATTCAAAATATTATTATAGTTTGTAGTTGGCATGCTCGTGTCACTTTTTTATTGCTGACAGCTGAGGACAGGACCATCATCGTCATCATCAGTATGGCAGGTATTCAGACACACTTTCAACAAAGCAACTGCATCTTGATGATTTATTAAAACTAATTTCAGTTAACATAGCCATACTTTAAAAAAAGTTGTGATAATTATTTGGTTGTACTGCCTTTCTAAAATTTTATTAGCCTTTTACCATATCATACTCACATATACAAATCTGCATACAGTAAAAATAAGCCCACAATGGAATCAGAAACACATGCTTTCTAACCCTTTGATTTCCCTGCCCCCACCCCTTCTTCTAATAAGTATAAATAATCTTTTATAATTGATGCACTTTTAAATCTTCACTTTTTTATCAAATCTATAGAAGTCCGTCCATGTTGATAAATATTAAATATTGAGTCACTGTATCACTGTTTAGGATTCATTGTTTTTACAGCGTAACTTGCAGGGAAATCCTTTTCTTGGCAGAGCAGCTGTGAAGGAGCTTTGGGAGATCAGAATTAGCCAAAAAATTATGAAATCCTCGACAAACATCCCAGATCTACTTGGTTAAACAAAGGTAGTTTGGCACGACTCAAGGTGTTTGATGGTTCACATAGTATTCATTTTGTTCTTTTGAATTTTTAAGTCTACTGTGGAAACAGGTGAGGCACTTTGCTTGAGTCAATGAAAAATGCAGGTGGAAATGAAGGGTTTCTTATTATGAAATGTTGAGTGTCATGTTGTGTATCATTTTTTTAATTTTTTTTTTTTAAGTTATTTTTTTGGCCTTTGTGCCTTTATTCGATAGAGGAGGACAGTGGATAGCGTCGGAAAGGGGAGAGAGAGTGGGGAGTGACATGCGGGAAATGGGCCACAGGTCGGATTCGAACTCGGGCCGCCCGCTCGAGGGCAAGCCTCATGGTGCGCAGCCATATCCACTAGGCCATCCGCGCCCCTGTGTATCATTTTAATTTGTATACCATATTGTTTGGTATGTAACGTCATATAGCACTGAATCATATATTGTTGTTTCACACCATATCTTATTGAACTGTACTTTACCGTATTGTATCGTACTCAACTAGATCATTTCAAATCTTATTGTATTATACCCTAATGTGTAGTACTGAGCCATATCACACTGCATCACTTTATACTGTACCTTATTGTACCACATTGTGCTGTATCATGTCATATTCTATCACATATCATCCAATTGTGCCATACTGCATCATACGGTATCCTTTCAAATATCATCTGTATTGTTTGCGTTGGATTCAAACAAGCAGCATATGCAGTTATGCTATTTTTGGGAACAGTTAAGGCCATGCAGGTCTTGAGTTAAGACTTCAAATAGATGTGTGACTCCAGAATAGACTTGTCAATCACGTTGCAAAAAACACGATAAAGGTAAAAACAAAAAAATCCGTCTACTAGAAGCTGCTAACATGAAGGAGTACTTAGTTAATTTTCCTTCGTGTTGATATCACTTTGATTCAATAAACCGTAAATTCTCCCATCTGAGAAAACTGATTAGAAATTCATCTGGGGGCTCACCATTATGGTTTTCCTCCAAATATCAACTCATTGTTTATTATTGCTCTATCCAATCACCGCTCAATACATAATTCACCTGAATATGGTTAGCCCAGTGTTGAGACTGCTCACTGTTTCAAAGAAGTCTTCAAATGGTGGAGAACACCCCCGTCTGCAGATGGTAAAGGTACATGAATGTGGTTCACCTTCTTAAAGTTGGTGCAGATGTCCAGTGGTTTTTATTTCGGGTTAATACGGGGACACAGGCTTAGTGACAGTTAACAAACGATCTCCCAGCTTTTATGGAGCTGGGGAAAGGAAACCAGAGTGCCACTCAACTTCCCCTAGAAGGCACACAGAGTCCCTCACATACAAACCACTTTAAAGTGATAAGAAGGGGGAGGCTGTGGTCACATTTACAAGAAGCCTCAACAGTGGCCTACAGTCTCCGTTTCCCAGGGAGATTTATAAAGGATTATGTTTCACCTTGTGGGTGGTGAATGTCCAACCAAGCACCAACACCATCATCTTATCAGGCCATGACACAGATTTGTGATTTTGTTATTTAAGGAAATGTTGAGTGACATTTAGCATTCAGATGGTTATGTGTTTACTGTGGCTCCCAGTGATTCACAAGAGAGAGAGGATCATTCAAAATACACATGTATAAAAAGCCATGACACTACCAGATAAATAAGGATGTGCAAATATCACAAAGTTGTACAAAAGGTTGGAATCTGTCTGTCAGTTCAACGTGAGAATCATGGCATCCATGATTTTTAAAGTTTATGGATACAACCTAAACCAATGTAGCTATCTGCTGTATCTGTCTGGTGTACAGGGATGCTGGATAAGACCTTGACTCATCTATCAGCATACGGTTGATTTGGCTTTAGATACTTATCTTAGCTGGAGGTACGCCTCCTCACACCACTGTACAAACACATCTGTGACTGTGTCATGGTTGTTCTCATCATTCAGCAGCAGGACTGTCTGCATATTATATTATTATCCTGTTGTTACATCTGCTTGTATGTATATTCACGTAGAGAGGCAGTTGTGGACAGATTGGACACAATTGACCCCAACTCTTTGTGTCATATCATATCCAGTTATGCTATTCCTGTGAACCATCCAGTTGAAAAGTCAAGTACTCAGGCCACCAGTAACCCAGTGTTACTGAGAGTGAACTGATCTAAAGAGCCGTCAAGCTAAAATGTGGGGTTGGATCAATTCAAAAGCAGAGGAAAAGTACACAAATATGAGTCTGGCATGAGTCCCATTACCATCTAGATATCCTAAAAGCTTGTTCATCAGAGTGACAGTCGCATCCTTTGCCCCTCTGAGATGCCTGTATGCAAACGGAGTAAGATCCATTTTATGTTGAGTTTGTCTCAGGATCTCAACACTTTTCATTAAAACTGAGTTCATAGCCCCTGACCTAGAATCATTTAAGGTTTTGAAACAACTCGATTGAGTGGCAGATTAGGTTTTCTCGGGTGTTATTAAACTGTTCAAATCTTTCACTTTCTGCCCACTTATAGTTAATCTTGCAGTTGTGGCTGACCTCAAACAGCAGTGGACAAAACAAAGTCTCATTAAGGAGATCTTGTTCAGAGAGTTGTATCTCTATTACCTCTCTGCAAAATATCCTCGAGTCATTTCAATATGAGTATTTTGGCTAAAGAAAGGGAAGAACTTTTTGTTATGATTACTCTTGTGATTGAGTCACATGAGAAACGAAAACCTGAATTTTTAACTACAGCAAAATGGAAAAAGTTTAACTACTCAGGAAAACCTTTTACATTTAGCGTACATGCCTTAAGGTCACACTCCCATACAACAGAGGTGAACAGAGCAGAGTATCTGACCCCCTCAGCATTTTGGTGACCTACAAGATGACCAGCCAAAACTAAACCTGTTATAAAACACCAAGAGGAAGCAGCATGAAATCAGGTAGCACTCCAGATCCCATACTGGACATCAAACACTGCTCACAGGGTTCAGACAATTTTCCCCCTCAGCGATCACATATCCATGCACTCCTGTTCCAGTCCATTATCTGAGGAAGCTGTTTAACCTGTGTCCATGACCGTGGGTCAGTCATTCAATTAAACCAGTAAATCTGTGTGAATCAAACTGGAATAAATCTTCCTTCTCAGGTGAGTCCAATTCAAGTTGACCGGCCCAGGCGGCGGTCGCAGCAGTGCCCCCATTCACTCGTTTGCTGGGTTTCGGTTCGCTTGGCTGTAAACGGACACCATTAGCTGGTAGGGTTGTTAAGCCACTTTAAGCCAATTAAGTTTCCTTTACACGCAACACACCCAGCTGGAAGGCGCATGTTTGGGTTTTTGCTAAGAGGAAAAGAGAGAAGGACAGAGAGGAGAGTGAGATGTGGAAACATTTATCACTTACATCCCATCAATTCGCATTTAGCACAAAGTTTATTATTGTGTGGTGGAGAAGTAGTTCAAGACTTAGATGGCCATGTTGTGGTGCTGAGAGTCAGGGTTTCTCCTGCAGTGAAGAATACCAAGTAATAATAGGAGTAAGAGGAAGGACAGAGAAATGAGAAGAAATGGAGAAGCAGAAAGGTCAGCTGAGGTGAGGTCCACAAAGTTAAAGCAAGTTGAGGAGGAGTGAGAAAGGAAAAAGAGGGGAAGTGAGGCGGTGAAGCAGAACTTTGGTGTTATTTTCATTCTGTGTCCCACGGTGCTTTGGGATACATTTAGCCAGCTGGAGGATTTTTAAGATCCTGGCAAATGTAAAGTGACTAAATCTTTGATAGCATTTCTTCTTGGGCATGTACAAAACATACAGGGAAATTAAGAAGGATCAGATTTAGAAAATAAGTGATTATTGATGTGGTAGTTACAGATTTTGGCCTTTGGAGTAACACCATAAGTGCTGTCTCGATTCATGGGAAGAGACAAAGCTGAAAGTTTCTTTTAAAGTTGGTCCGTGGAACAAAGTTTGTAATGTGATTTAGGCACGCAAAACCAGCATAAAAGACTTAAAAATACTTGTTTTCAAATAATACATAAGTAAGCAATTGAAAAAGATGAAAAGAGTTGAACACTTGAAGGCTCACTGAGAAGAGAAGATGCTGTGGAAATGTTGTATTATAGCAGGATTATTGCCTTATACAAAAGCCTTGCAATAAAAGCTCAATCCAAACAATTTACTCAACATATGCACAGCATTGTTTACAGTCCTGTCTCCATTTTACAGCAGTATGCATGTGAAGTAACAAACAAGCAATGAAAAGTTCTCTGAGATGACATATACAAAGAAATGAAAGCATGAAGACACCACATAAAGGCCAACATACATGCAGTAAGTTTTACATTGATTACAGACAAACAGCTTGAGTGCATTACTCATATGTAAACCTTTACCCTTTGTTAGTACAGATGTCTCAACTGGGGGTAAGACACAAAGTGGATCCTTGAATGAGGGATTAATAACCCAAATTCACCCAGCAGCCAATACCCACTGACATCGCTCTGAGAGAGAAAACTTTAAGTCGGTTTTGATGTCATATTGCTCCAGGTTTAAAGTCATATAAACAAAGAAAACTGTAAGTCATTATCATTTTTCCGTGTTCAGATTGGAGACAGTTGAAAAGCTATGATGAGACAGTAGCTAATGAAAGCTTGCTGACATGTCCAAACTTTTCTCTGTATAAAGTTTATTCTTCGGAGTCTGCTCTCAGAGAGTCTGAATTTATACTGATGGAAATGTTGGTGTTTCTGTTTGTAGTAAAAATTTATTTTAAGTAATCACATTGTTGCAGACTTTGGTGAAAACTGTCCACAAAGAGCAAGAACATGGGAAATGCAATCAGCACTCAGATGACAATTTATGCATTCCTGTGAACAAAAATTGGCATACAAGTGCTGCTACTAACCTTTTCCAGATCCAAAACTCCAGCTGTTAATTTGCCTTCAGTGCAGTTGGTGTGAAGATTGCTCAACTCCCTGACATGCATCAGAAATAATTGATGAGACTTCTGTTTTTTTCTCTTTTTTTTTTCAAGGATTAAAACACTGTTTTCTCCTTCTCTCATGGGCACGCTCTGTAAATCTGCATCACTTGAGATCTGTCAAGTGCAAAAGAAGTTGCTCAAATTTCACACATACTGGAGTGAGCCAGAGACACCACCAGCAACCTGGTGTCAAAATGAGTAGATGAATAGGTTCAGGGATGTGGCCAAGAATTGCATATAAGCAAGGAAAAGAATTTACTGCAACAGACCTGTGCACGCTCTCCTTTTAGGCAGGAGTCTCCTGTCGTACCCCCAGTTTGCAATTCCCCACTATAATATTTTAAAAGGCTCATTCCGTACGACACCTATTGTCAGACTTTCCAACCCAACTAGCCAGTATCTGTCAGTATCTCACACACGTTTGTGCTGAACTAAGTCAAGTAAGCAAGGCATTTCTTTTTTTCTTGCTGCGTAGTCATGTAGGTATTAAATGCATATTTTGTAAGGTTTGTAGGTGAGATTCCAGAAGAGAAAACAGGTGGAGAAATGTGTGCAGGTATGTAAACTGCATAAAGTACAGACAAAATGTTGAGGGACGGGAATCTCCTGCTTTTTCTAATGTTGGCAGATTTGCTTTGATCATAACATCACTTTTCAGGTTGCCCTTTTCACTTTAAACAACGCTGTGAGCTTTACAGAGAATACAGAAAAAGAGTCACAGCTGAATGTCATATTTCACAACATGCAGCTGCATCAGAAATACACGCAAGCTTTGATTGTCATTCCTGATGGAATATGTCGACATTAGCTTTGTCAAATACTGTCACACACTATTTTTATCAAACCAAACATGTTTGCCAAAATGAACATAACTTTTTGACAGTGTTAAAAGTTTTGACAGTGTCAGACATGAATTCAAATCTTAACAAAATGTAAGATACCATGCGGTTGACTGTAACAATAGCTGTCATCTGAGTTGGATCTGGTATCACTGTATAGAAAGTTGCGGCTTTTTCATTGGGGTATGCCAATACTTCTGCTCTATAAAAGCAACAACGAGCATGTTGTGTTTTTTTCACTCTGCTGTCAGACAAATACTGAGGTATACAGTCAGTGGTCTTTAGCTTAGGGTGCCTTTATCTCTAGGTCTACTTTAGGGTCTCCTTCCACTTGGACGTGCCTGGAATATCTCCACTTGAAGGTGTCCTGGAAGGATCCCAGTGAGATGCCCCCACCAACTTAACTGGTTTCTTCAAAACACAAGAGAGCCGCAGTTTTACTCTGAGCTTCTTCCAAATCTCTGAGGTCATTGCTCCGTCTTCAGGAGGCTCAGCGTGCTTTAAACCAGGTGCTCTCTGATGGAGAGAGGCTGCTGAAGCCCCCCTGCTGTCAACTCCTGTCCGACGTCAGGGTTAAAGAGACAGCATCTGACAATTTACAAAGCTTTATGGAACCAACAATCTGTCATCAACCTCATATGATTCCAAACTGTACGTGATGCAACCAAGTGAGAATCAGATAGTCTTATTCTCTTTCAAGGAAAACGTCCTCACCTGCACCCCTGTTCCTCATTTGAAGAGTAGAAAGTTACAAGCAGAGCAGAAAATGACAATGTCAACCAGTGGGGTCGCTAAAAGGTTATTTCAATAATTTGTAGGATCACTTGTGCAATGCAAAGAAAAAGAAGTGCTGTACTGGAATGTATGCCAAGGAACATCTGCAAACTTTCTTCTCTGGTTCTTTACATCGTTATTATGTCCTATATGATATGACAGCATCAATTTGAATACCATCCAGAAAAGACTGCATGAAATTTATCCCAATTTCCCCAGTATTTAAACATCTTCATCTCCTTCCTCTATAGGAAAGTATAGGCCCTCACTTGGCCCTCAGTTGAAGCTTTGTTGAATAACTTCACACTCTTGTGTCCAAGGAAAAGACATTTACTTCCTTATGATCCTAATTTAACCTGCAATAAAAACAAAAAGATAGCACAATATTCAGAATCAGAAGTCATGTTCCTTTCATTTCATGCATTGACATAAATACTTCAATGCCACTTTGACTCGATGACTTATATCTTCCTTTTGCTGTATATCAGAAGTAGCACTCTGGAGAGATAGCTCACTCTTCTGCTGCTTGAAGCTGTGCAAACTAAAGTGGAAAACATACACGTGGCAGGAGTTTCAATTGAGCAGTTAGACCTATGTCCCCTCTGTTAAAGTGGAATGGGTTTTTATGCCCTTTTCTGCAGATAGCCAGTCAGGAGGATGCCAGATGTTTTGGTTTCACTTTGGGGGAGCTGTCATGTTGTGTATCTATACATGCACTCTGTGTCAAAACAGCTACTGCCAAAGTGCTGGTATATCAATAAGTAAGTGAGCAAGGCATCAACAGTGGACAAAAATTCTTAAACCTGGTCTCATTGAAATTGCAGAAACAGGTTGCAAGTGACATATGGATGAAACGGTGCAGATCTTTCTACTTTATTCACACACATGGAGGTAAATCTTGGCTGCAATGTCTGTGTCTTTACCCCTACCAGTTAACCTCTTTTTCTTCACCATACTTACCATCCTCTCTAACTTCACTTGATATGTTTCCCCTTTGCCATCTCTTGCTGCTTTCCTTTTACTCTCTCCATCTGTTACTTAAAGCCATATGGTTGAATTGTAACCATGTGTGTGTTTGTGGAGTACAGTGGTAGCTCTGTCAGACTCTGAGAAACATTACTCTTACACACTGAGGGGGCAGTGACACACACACATACAATCACACTCATACACACATGTTCACACAAATACACATTTGCATCATGCCAGAGAGAGGAAACAATTTAACAGAACAGCCTCCCAATTCATGTCATTGTGGTAAATATTTTCATATCATGGTTTGTGAAGTGTCAGTACTCTAAACCACAGGGATAAGTGTTTCACAGAAATGGAAATTGGGTGATGAATTATCTGGTAAATGGCTCTCTTCCTCTTTTTGTGTGCCTTGGGAAAACAAAATGCTGCCAAGCTCTGTGTACTGTGCCACTGCCGCGCTCAATTACAGAGAATACTGTTTTTGTCTTGAAAAACAAAAGGATTACGTAGATTAGAAATCAAAGAAAGCTGAGCTAAACAAGTTAGAGCCGAGGGAGTATGAGGGGAGAAGAATAGCAATCTTGTTTCCTCCGTGTAATGACATAAAGCATTTACAGGCTAAACATCAAATTTTACCTCATCAAGTCAATGAAAGGAGAAGGGATGCTTCAAAAACGGTGCAATGTTTTGTTTGTATATTCTCACATTAAAGGAAATCATCTGAGATCCGCAGCTCCTTTGAACACGGCAGTTATGAGACGAGCCAAAGAGCTCGATTCAAGTTTCCCTCCTGAGCCGACAGGACAGTTTTTGGTATTATTTAAAAGGATGACTCCACTGTAAAAACAGCTTGATCCAAAGAAATGTTTGTTACTTTCAATAAAACTGAACTTGTGTGGTTTAATTGATTTACCAGGAGTCTACTAAAATAAACTCTGGTGTCTGGGGACTTGGAGGCCCTGTTAGGATTTGATTAGTGATCTTGAAATAGTCTCACTTTTACATATTTGCCTGTTCATAATACACAATTTATAAAGAGTTTTGTGCCAAAATGGGTTATTTCTGAATGCTAATTCTCAGCATCCATGAATTTTGTTTAACCTTTATTTTACCAGGAATATTCCCATTGAGATGCAATGATCTCTTTTGCAAGCGAGTCCTGGCCAAGACAGCAGCATAAAAAGTAACCTGGCTAATCTATTTACAGCAATATCCTCATGATGGCACAGCACCAGTTGGCAAATTTATGTTGTGAGAACCAGGGCTGGACAATTAATTGCAAATTAGATTAAATCCCAATATGATCTGCTCTTATATTCTCAGAGCAGCTAGTGCAATACTTCTCAACCTCAAGTGTGTCAGAACACCAGATACAATTTTTTGCCGTAGATGTTTTATGCTCTACACCAGTGTTACTCAACCCTGCTCAAAGAGCTAGTGACAAAAAGAAAAAGGACCGAAGAGCAAAGAATGCTAGACAGGAGAGTGATAGAGTACAGGCTAAAACACGGGTTAAGCTGTTTGTGATGATGGTCATTCCCACCCACATAGAGCAGTTATTCTGCAGTGATCTGTTCAAACCTCAGAATCTATCAATAAAATGAGGAGCCAGGTTAAGTTTGCTCTGCTTGGTGAGGTTGGAGTTGGTAGATGGGCACTGGTAGGACATAACTGTCATGTCCTAACACGCACCAGGCTGTGAGTAAAACTAAACAATCCGCTCACCTTCTGTACATTGAACTACACTAAAAACTGAGCTCACAAAGTTTGTATCTTGTCACATTTCTAATTATAATTCAAAACTTTACCTTGTCACTTTGTGTCCAGTACTAAATTGTCTTGAACATAGAAAAGTAGAGTCAAGAAGATCTCCTCTCCATTTATTTGCCTCCAAAAATAAATGCATGTCTTGGTCACAGCTTTGAGACAAAGGAGGATGTTGCTCATGGGAAATGGAGTACTCATACCAGAATACATTTTTGATTCCATCATTTGTTGTATCTATCAATTTCTTTTGTGCACTGACTTGTGAGTAATTCACAGGATTCTTTGCCATCTGTAAAAAAGCTAATAGTTAACAAACACTTGCAGCACTAGCTGAGATTCCCCCATTGTTTCCTTTTCTGGAGGATGTTGTGTACAATCGTTGATTTCTGAGTGTGTGTACGTGAAAGTGCTCCTGCTGTGTGTTTACAAGCTGTGCCTCTCACTTTCACAACCCTGTAATGTGATGTGTAATCCCACAACGGGACAACAATATTGTTGTTCAGGGTGCAATGTTTGAGTACAACAGCTTAATAATGACTGTTTCAGCGCTGTTGTGGAGATGCAGTGCGTAAGAGGCTAAAAGCAACCACACAGCAACTCCTGAACTCCTGACAGTCACTTAGACTCTACTGTTCTGGGTGTTGGATGGTCATTTCACCCATCCTGAGACTGAGCAGTATTTCTGATAAGGTGTTGTGCCTCTTTTGCTTCTGGTCTTCTCACCACTTCTTTTGACATAGTTTGGAGACGTACTTCTTAGACTCCACTGCAAGACACTTTGCCTGGGCTTGTGGGAGCTCGACTGCTGCCACCTGGAAGTTTTTCCTCTCTTTCTTCACTTTGTGACGTCCCCCATCCTTTCAATACGCTGTATCACCGTTTTATCAATTAGTCATATGTGAACCTGAACGTGGGAAGAGACTCTGGTCAGAGGTTGTGGTGGAGATAAGAGAATCTGAAAACCTCCCCTGGATGAGCAGTTTATGAATGCGTCATAACCAAACAGCCTCATTTCAACTGCCTGAATGAGGAAACAAAAAAACTGCACACGCACAAGTCATGCAAGCACTCTGACTTGCCAAGATTTGTTTGAACCACAGAAAACATGAGGAAATGTCAACTGTAACAAATACTTAGCCAAATTATTTAAGCTAATGAGTGAAATGTTGTACATGAACAGATCCTCTTTAATTGATTAAGAATTGACAATAGACAATGTCAAAAAATGGACCAAAAGATCTTTATCAGGTGTTGCTAGCAGGTGTACATGACACAATATTTTTCCATGATGTCGCAAGTACTTCCAGAGTTTCGATTGCCTAACAATTTTTGGCTTGAAGCTTAAGCTAAAATATACATTGATGTGACAGGAGAGTTTAGGATGACTCTAACGCTACAGTATTTGAGGAACTGACAAGTGTATAAAAGTGGTTTTGAAATGCAGATAGTAAATAAGAGAAACCTGTCATGCATTTTTTTCTAACAGGTGTCTATAACAAAGGGTACTTTCAGCCAGCTGTTCAGATCTCATTAAAGCATGAAATGTATCTTGTTATATGTGTATTGTTAATCTGTTTTGAGGCTGGCTTGGATATTAGAGTTGTTTCAGCCCCGCGGACACCATGCGTTTCTCGTCAAGGGTGAGGACATGTGGAGGGGAATATAAAGGCCCAATGTAACTCAAAACGTTTTTGTACTATTTGTGAAATTAAATGTATAGCTAATCCACTTTTATTCAGATTCAGATACTGCTGTAGTTTAATTTCTGGCTACAATCCTGATATGCAGAGTTTTCTTTTCACTGCATATCTGATCTGACGGGACATGTTCCAGTTCACATCACTGCTCTCAAGGGGAGCTGTCATTGACTTGGTAATCAGCAGCGTCTAAACACTCCCATGATGAACAAAAGTTTAGCAAAGAAAGAGTAAAAGTGACCCTCCTCTCTGTCAATGACATAAATTTGGAGATAGATAAATGAGAGGCAGAGAAGATGTGTCTAAATTGCCTTTTAGGGTTGTTTTTGTCCATGATTGGAACAAACAACCTCCCATTAACTGCCATTTTACCTCTTTATACAGTGTTTGTTCACAATTTAATGCTTTATTTGATTTCCATTGCTCTACCCCCCCTTTGCTGCGTGTCACTCCCTACTCTCTACTCTCCCTGACTACTGCTTTTCTATTAAAAGGCAAAAAGTCTGGGTAAAAAAAAAAAAACACTTATGAAGGTGTTAAACTGTGGTCACCCTGTTGCATCATCATATCAATAAAACACTACTGAGTGACAGAACATGTATCTATTTCTATAGCACTTAAACCATGCATTTGCAAGACCAGCACATGAACTGTTCAGTCCCACATGGGTTTGGGATTTGAACATGAGTGATTTAACAGCTGTTTGGCACCATCTTGTGACTATTAGTTGAAATCACAGTTATCCTCAGTTAAGGTCAGACTCTTTTAAGCTTGGAGCAGAGTAAAAGATAAATAACCATTAAAGCAAGTACAAAGTAATATTTTTTCACTGTATGATATGATGAGAAATGGCAGTAGATGAAGTGATCGCAGACACTGCACTGACTCTATAGTTAATATACTGCACATAAGCAAGTGTGTTTTATAGTTTGTTTTTATTTTACTACTTTTTTTTACAGAGCAGCTTTAAATCATTTGTTGTTGTTTAACCAAATAAATTGATTTTATCCTATGATTGACATTTATTGTCCCCAGTATGAAGACATATTTATGCAGGAAAATTATATAAACAATTCAGTATCTTTTTCTTTTTTTTTTGTCAATAATTTCACTTCATTGAAGTTTTAGCCAAGATGTGTTTTACTTAAAACTTGCTTGATACCAATAAAGAATCATTGTTATGTTAAAGAAACAAAAGTGAAGATAAATTTGAGGAGAAGCAAAATCAAAATAAGTCTGAATATGATGGCGCTGTGAGTATTATCAGATTTCAACTGTCAGTAATAGCTTTTGATAATCATTAAGGTGTTCTGAAAATATATTCAAGTCCTTATCATAATCCATACGAAGACTCAGTGTTTAACCCCTTCCTTGCCTCTTGACCGACATAGACTTCAATATCTAAAATAAGGGAAAAAGATTTTTTTTTTTTAACTCGTTTATTTGGACATGTACAATTTCATATCCATCAATCTACAGGTTGTGAAATAGAAATGTGCAGAAATACAGACAACTTTTCTCTGTTCGTCAAAAGTGAAAGGGGCGCAACTTAAACTTAGCAGGAAAATAATATTGATTCACAATTAATCAACTGTATTACTGATCCATGGCCATGTGATCATCAAAGAAAGACCAGACTCAAGACTCCTCTGGACCACAGTGAGGATTGACTTGAAGATTTAATTACTTAGCCAGTGAACTGACAGCAAAGCTTTCAAAGACAAACTGATCGAGGACAAATTGAAATATGGACGAGGATCAGAGCAAAATGAACAACAATTTCACAAAAATGACTATGAACAAGTCAGAAAAAAGACCAGAAGAGAAATGACAGCATGATTTAAAAATACAGTTATTCATCCTGAAGGTGAAATAGTCCTTCATGTCACCTGGAGGGCTCTCGACTATAACTGTGCTCCCTCTCTACATTATTCCTTCAGATTACGGTACTTCATTTTTTTTCAATATACTTTTCTCCATGTTACCGTCTGACAACAATTTAATTGGGTTTAAGTACTGCAACAGAGCATCAATAACACACCACATACAGCAAATAAGACACTGAACAAGCTACACTTGATGAATCCAGGCTGTAATTATGAGGAATAATGCTGTTCTTGCATTAAAATACATCATCACGTCATGGTGCTAAACTGTATTTATTCTTTATTTCTCTTTCCTGCATGGGCCCGAAGTCTGGTGTTTTTGAGTGTATATCCAGCTTTGCTCTACACATTGTATTCTTTTATTGAAGGGCTGATGGAGACACAGATGCAATAGTTTCAATGAAATATTGAATAGGGCTGTTCTTAACAACTGACATGAATAGTCTCTTGAATCATGTTTTATTGACCCATAGCTTTGTGATCATCAAAGAAATCTGGGATAAGATTAAAATTCACCACAGACCACAGTTAGGACAAAGCTAGCAATTTAACCGACAGAAATTGTTTTAAAGGACAAATTGGTCTCTTTGAATTATCTAGAAAGATTCTTAGCAAGAGCAATGAAAGATCCAACAAAAGACAGTCTTTGTTCATCTCATGAGGATTAAAGTTAGAGTGTTTCAGCCTTGGAAGCAACTAAAAGTATAATCATAATAATTTATATATTTTCAAAAACGTTAATACAGACATCTCTTCTAGTCATAGAACATCTGAAAAGTCTTATTGGATTAGTTAAAACTCACTTCTGCTTCAATGTAATCATAGTTTTGACTAATTTGGGTCATGTTTAAGTTGCTAGCCCAGCCATGAATTAAGTGAACTGCAGTTTAAGTCACATAATGCAAAGTTTTACCTAACTCTTTATGCTACAGCATACAGCTGTAAATTATTTTATTATGTAACTCATAAAGTGGCAGGAAAAAAATCACCCAGGTTCTGCGCTTATTCAATCAGATCTATTCACTGCTGATTCCAGTATATTAAGAGCAATAAAAGACCTGTTTTGTTACTTTAAAACGGCAACAGAGATAGCTGTGAATACGGACACATATTACAGGTAAAAAAATATACTTAAAAAAAATTGAAGTCAATACTTAGTGTAAAATTATTGACCCGATGAGTCAGCAGTCATATAATGTGCGGAATAACACGGTGGGTGGGTTGTAATAATTGAAGACTCCCTTTCAGTGTGAAGTAAGGCATGTCCGTCTGTGCTTTGCATCATGATCCTGCTCATAAAATCAGCTTTTACTGCATTATCATTGCATATAGTCCTTTAATTGAAGCCCCTAGAAATTTAAATGAGCTACATTGGTTAAGTAGGTTAATAGTTACTGCTGCAGCACCTAAATGAACTCAGATATGTGAAAGAGCAAGGGTTTTGAGGGGCGACTTTAAATGTTGTGATTCAAGTTATTTTTATTTATTTCTTTGTTGCTGACATGACTACCTTTACTGAGCAATATTTGCTTCTTTTCATTTTTGTGTTGTGACTAAATCTGCACAGCAGTCCACCTGTGCTGAACTTGCAGATAAAACCATATAACACCCCTGATATCAATGCAAAAAGATCTGGGGTTTTTAATTTCTTATTACACATGATCCTCGAGACAATTAAAGCATTGATGCAGTAGAAGTTTGGTACATGATTTAGCACAGCTACAGCAGAAAGAGAAAGAGGGCTGTGGTGCATGTTGGGGCCAAGGTCAGAAACAATTCCTCGGTGGGTCCAGTGGAGGTCACTGTTGTGTGTGATCTCAATCAAGACATCTGTGTCACTTCAGGACAGTTTCGGTAAAAAACAGTGTTGTTGACCTCAGGTTTACCTTTCTGGATCCTCATGTGAGTGTGTTTTGTGTGTGTGTGTGTGTGATGAAGGGCAGATAGTGAGCCTGATCCCCTCTGCAGAGCGCTGGAAAGCACTGCAGTGCACTTCTCATGCACATGCACACAGAGAGAAAGCGAGGGGAGAGAGAGAGAGAGAGAGGAAGAGGGGTGGGCGGGGTGAGCCGGAGAGGGTGGGGCTTTTCGGGGTAACAAACGCCCACTCTGGTACTTTCATATTCAATCAGCTTCAACCCAGAAGCTGGCAAGCATCAGCACAGGCGCAAGTTGACGACAAGTAGACGCAGTTCATTCATTTTTACAGCAGCAGGCATGCTTCATGGAGCCACAAACACTCCACCCACCACCTGGACACAGAGTTGCTACACTTTTCTCGGTGTGTTTCTGAACTTTCCCCCGCTGTACCGCCATGGACCCGCTATGGACGGACACCGGCGCTCCGGTACGGCATGCAAATACGTACTCTGACGTCGGCGATCATGTGGCTTTTGGCGTAGATCCTCCTTGTGATCGCCAGTTTTTTCTTTCCTGTCGCCTGTTGTCTGCTCGGTTATTGGAGCGCTGTGAGAGTGTTTAAAACAGATTTGTGATATATCCTGGTTGAGGAGCCGCTTTGGGATTGTACCACACTACCTGAGCATCGCGCCAAAACGGTGGGCAGGTAAGAAACAGATCAACTCTTCCCCTGCTTTTCTAACCACTGTCCTCCACCTCCAAAGTCCCCTAAGTTAAAACTGCATGTAGTTGTTTTTTAACCTCTCTCTCGGCGTGTCCTGCCGCTGCGTGGCTCCTAAACACCCACACGCCTCTGTATAAATATTTTAACTTGTCTAGCCGCATGAACTTTGCCTGGCCTTGCCGTTTACACCTGCCTGCTGAGAGAAAACGTGTCCGCCAAGTTGTTAATTGGTGGTTTTCTCCCCTGTGTTTGAGTTTCACTTCGGTACGTTGTGACCGTTTGTGGGAGCAGACAGAGAGGAGAAAGATCGTGTCTACTTTTCCTCCTCCCCGTGTCGACATAACCAGCAAAACATGGCCGTCCTTTGCCGACATGTTGTTACGTCGATGGCGAGAGGGGGAACATTTGGGGAGAGTGTTTTCCTGCGCCCCTCTGTCACATCTCGGGTTGGCCGGTGGAAACGGCCGTTTAACTCCCAACCGCCGCCGGGATACCCGCTCACGGTGAGCTCCGCGGAGGTCTGAGAGCAACTTTTCCAGTCCAGCGTTGTTTATATACTTTGATTTGTGTGACTCTGATGTAGGCGTAACGTTACCCCTGGTGATGCCTCCTCCCCTCCGAGACCACAGCTCCTACTGCATACGGGAAAGACACACAGCTAAAGCGGCTCACTCAGACCCGCCGCTTACAGCAGCAGCAGTGAGGCCTGGTACAGCTGTAAAAAGTCAGGCGTGGTTCTTTTTTAATCACAATATTAACTTTGATTATGATTCCAGTGCCCTGGACTGAGAGCAGCAGGCTGTGCGCCGCACTGAGCAGTGTGAAGTCAGCACAGTGTCCTCACAGCACCCACAGAAACACACACACAAGAGAGAGAGAGAGAGAGAGAGAGACAGAGAGGAGTTGTCTATTATGTTATGGTTTTGTATTCTTTATGAGATTGCATAAGTGAAGTAGCTGAGGTGATGTTTCTAAATAAGGAAATCTAACATGACCTTATAAACAGAGCATTGACCCCACTGTGCAAACAGCTTACACCCTATTAGTCTTTTAATTTGTCAGTCTGACAGAAATCATCTCATGTCTGGAAACAGTAGTTGACATTGACAGGACAAGCAGGCTACTGTGTCATGTCACTGTAATATTTCTGAATATGTAAATGTTTTGTTGTTTTTTGTTAAATCTCAGGTCAGTTTCACTCGTAATCAGAAGTCATTCTGACAGAACTTTGGTTTTCTTTCATAGAAATAGTTGAAAATTACACAGATAGTTTCATCCTATTTACATGTAAAATTAGTTATGACTATTTTTGTTAAATAACGTCTATTTTATAAAAATTCATAGCATCTTGCTGCCATTCAGAAAATGTAAATGATTACAAAACAATACCCAGCCTTCACTCTGACATATACCTGTCTGTGATAAGCAAACAGACGGTGCCGGGTAAATCTGAAGCCAACTGGAGGCTTAAATAATAGATTTTCATACACATGACTCAGAAAGAACAGAGGCCCCTGGATGGTTCAGTTTTGGGACCATTGCACGTAACATGAAGAGCTCATATCTCCCCAGTAGCATGTTTACATTCATATGGAAACGTGAAGCGTGGGTTTTCTTCCATCAAGCCACCAGTTGCCTTTGTGGTTAACTCTTGTTTCCACAGATTAAACACTTGAAGTTTCCCATTAGACGTTGGAAACATCACCAGAGATAGCAACTTTTCAATTAGTTGACGTTGCTGTCAGACGTGAAATGATTATGTTCAAGCCTGGCACAATTTGTCTTTGCTTTTAGGGATATTTGACCTACTTTTGACAGAACATACAGCTACAGCTGCTCTACACATTATCACAAAGCATTATGCATAACCTTGAATTGGTGTAGACTACTAGAGCACATTTAGTGTCAACTAATATTCAACAGATCTGCCCTCAATTCAGTAATAAGAAACAATGTAAGAATTTCTCAAATTAGTTTTATTCTCTTTTCGAGGACTGCTAACCCTGTTTTTTTTACTAACACAGCTGTCACTGCCCACACTTAGCCTCACATTAAAATGATAGCAGAGTACAGTGAAACAGAACCCAGTTTTTCCCATTTGACAACACTAGGATCAGTTTTTTGTTTGACATAAGTGTACAGACCCCGAGACTTTTGACAAAATGTATCCAAAAACAGAAACACTCAGACACGGCAACAACACCCGGCTACTATCAGCACTCACGATCAGACACTGGCTCTGACAGCATGTAGGAGAGATTAAACTATCATTTCATATCAGTGATACAGTGAGTAATAACAGTCTCTAGCACAGATTTACTGCACTGTAATATTATTTACCTGTGTACAGTCTCAGACATTTAAAGAGGTCCAAACACTGTCCCTAAAGTAAGGCCAATTATCTAACAACACAGAGTCTATTCCCCTGCCTCTGAAGCTGTCACCTAGACAAGGTCTGTCTTCGTGTTCTTACTGGGCGTCTGATGAAATATCGTGTTCATTTAAAGACATCATACTGGGATGACCTGTTATCCTGTATCTCTAAAAATTCTTTGATCAACAGTGGAGCTCAATCCGTAAAAGATGTAAGTGAGTGTGATCACAGCGCAGTTAACCCCCCCGTCAAACCCGCCACCAGCAACTCCTCTGGGTATAAACTTGGCTTCGCTCGTGAAGCCACGCACTCTTGCTCTTTCCATGTGAATAAAAATGTGGCTTGTGTTTGTTCTCCTCTTCGTTTCCACTTGTGATCTGCCAAATCACAGATAATGTTATATAATTTGGGATGACAACTGGCTCATTTTTATTGGTGACTGAACAATCAAAGGGTTCCTGCTGATAAAAGTAAACGTGCTCATTTGAAATCACACATTTGTCTCGCATGTTGTGTCGCCAAGCTGGGGAAATCCATCCAAAAATAGGTGTTTAAATGTGTTAGGAATTAGAACACGCATTTAACCCGTCTGACTAAATTTAAAATGTTTTGGATTATGATTGTTTTTTCTCGCCCAAACTGATGTACTTTTGCCAAGTCAGTGAACTAAAAATATGAGGAAATCATACGGGATGGCTATTTAAAAACCCTCCTGGGGTTTAGAGTTAGACCTACAGAACAGCATTACTGAACTGTTTTCACTTATTCAAGATTAACGCTGTTTTAAAATATTTTTAGGGGCTTGTTTTTCTCCGAATCACTGAACGGATTAGGGCAATGCACAGATGTTACTGCTCTACCTAGCTGTTTCCACAACATTAGCTTTGTCTCATCTCTTTACTGTTACTGCAGCAGAAATAGAGTGTGCGTGTTTGTAAAGAGAAATTGTATGTGCACCCTAAAATCATTTGGTTATTTACAGTAAGGAGCTGTCTGAAGACGCTGCATGAAAAATAGATCCAGCCTCAGTGAATTGCCAAATTCTCCAGCTTTTCCCAACAGAGCTGTGTTTCTTGATGTACTGTGACCTCTCAGAATGTCACAGCCAAAACATCCTGCTGTGAGATGATCTGCGCTATTTGTTCCTCCAGGCATTTATTCATTTGCTGTAGTCAAGTGCTGGAAAATAAACGACTCCAAGTCTATCAGATTTGAATAGAAGCCATTGGTGTGGTCTGACAGCTAGAAGGTGAAGTGTAGTCGCCTATTATGTGTAAGAATGATGTGGGAGATCCTATTGTTGACAGTGATCGTGGAGCCAGATGTTGAATGTGTCAATCATGCAAGTGAGTGTTACTGAAAGTTGCCGGGAGCAGAATGCAAAGAAAACTATGTTGATAAATTGAAATAGGCAGGAGGCAGGAAGTCCTACTTTTGTGCTATCTGGTAATTGTAATGCCAGTGTTATAACTCAACATGGAGCAAGGATTTACTGGGAGCAAGGCTAAGACTGAGTACTCCTTTTCCTTAATACTAATAATGTAAAAGCTGAGCACCATTTACAACCAGAATGATGAAAAACACATTTTACAGAATTGGGAGTTTAATAGAATGGGATTGTTTCTGATCATGTGGGTGCACATCAGAGTGTCTACCTTTAGTCTGTACTTTAAAGGGGCTGTGGAGACTGTCTTGAAAAGCTAGTGTTTTTGGAGAGATAATCTCTGTTTCCCATGAGCACTTGCACCCACTGTTGGGAAAATGTGGCTCTTACCGAGGTGTGCGTTTGTACTGAAGCAAATGAATGGAGAGTAGATCTTAACACTACTTTTTTTGTTCAAGTTTACATTTAACAGGCTACAAAGCAACATGATAGTGTATTTTTATTAAAGGGACTGTGAGGACTCTCTAAATGATCTTGAAAAAGTCTCATCTGTAGATATTTGCCTGAACGTAATCCACAACTTGAAATGAGATTATCAGCACCCAAAAAGGGGTCATTTTTAAATGTGTTTTCTCAGCTTTCTGATCAGGTCAGACTGTACTGGATTGATCTACACCTCAAAGTCCCTATGACAACACCACACAGGCTGACAAAGTTAAGAAGCGTGAACAGACCACAGCAGTACAACTGCTACATGTGGTTTGGAATGAACATTATCACAAACATCTTAACCCGTGTTTTAGCCTTCAGCCCATACTCTAACACTCTCCCGTGAAGCTTTCTTTGGTTCTTTTTCCCCTCGACAGTCTAGCTCCAGTGTCCACCATTACTATAAAATGAATGGAAAATGTACTCAGCAGAGGAAAAACACTTAGCTCCTTCTTTTTTGTTAAATTTTTCTGGCTGATGTGGTGTTGTCATGGGGACTGTGTGTCGTAGATCAATCCAACTGGGAACGTACATCATATGGTCTTAAAAGGAAAAAAGCTTTAACTCATGTTCTCCATTTTTCATCAAGCCAACTCCTGGCTCATACCTCTGTTGACTCTAATGGGGCTAATTGCTAGCATTTTGTTCGCTTGTACACAGCACAATCTTGTGAATTTCTCAATACAGTTAGTCATTGCTTTTTTCTAATAAAGATGAAAAAAGGTGACATACTAGATTGAGACACTTTGATCATTTGAAGGCTGGATCACATCAGATCAGTTTGACCTTTCTTCATAGGGAGAGTGGCCTTAATCCTGCACTTTAACTCTTCATTTTATTTTATATTCTTGAGTGTAGTGGGTAGTGATCTGGTTGTATTAAACGACCTAATTAAGACCTTTTCAATGTGGCCCAGGTATTCCAGATTACATAAAAAACAAATCCGACCCCCATTATCTTAGCTTTACACCCTAAGGTGTAGAAGAAGAAAAGCTGCTGTGAGAATGTATTGAACATCAGTTACTTTTAAACTCTAGATGGTTAAAACAGGCTTCGTTGACAGAACAAAATAGTGTTTTAAGCAGGACGATGAGACCATGCCTTCTATTTGCTTTCATTTCTTGGTTTTGCCGTATTGACAAAACTATTGTTTGACAGAGATAAAGCATCACTCATGAATCTTTGAGAGTTTGCTGTGAGCTCTAAGTTGTTTGCACAACATGTGTCCAGTATTTTTTAGACTTGTGCGAGCTCAACCGAAGAAACTTAACAAGTTTGTGTTTTTCTCTGGGGGAAGTCCAGCTTTTCTCGATTGCATCTCACCCTTCCAAATCCACATCCAATCCTTGGTTGTATAATGACGTCCTTTCTCTCATAGAGAAACAGGAATGAGTCATCATGGGTTGGAGGATGGAGGTTGTAGTCATCTCGGCCTGTCGTGCTCAGCTTGGCTCTGTGATGACATCATCAACGTGTACGCTGTGCTTTGTTCCAGGGTTTTTGGTTCCGGTGCTCCCTCCGTTGGGCCTCCTCTGGCGTCTCAGACGTGTTGTTAGGTGACTAAGGCAACCACAGAGATGAGCTCATCACCTGTAGGTGGGGCTGAGAGGGAGAGCGTGATGAGGGGGGACAATTAGAGAGGCAGAGCTGTAGAGTTACACAGAGATGGGAGGAGACAGGGAGCATAAAATCAAGGATATGTGAGAGGATATGTGCGGTGTCAGAGAGGGATTGAGTGATAGAGAAGGAGAGACAACGTGAGACAGAGTGAGAGTAAACTAAAAGAAGAAGAAGGAAGTTTAAAGTAGATGGATGCATGCTCAAGTTTTACAAGTACTCTTTGATGTTTTATTCTAAGAGCCGCTTCCTCCTAAAGGCTTCAGTGTGCACTGTGCTTTGGATTTCTTAGGATTCCTAGAAATCTTCAGCCTCAGAGGAAACTTTCCAGCATGAACAAACGAAAGGTTACACATCTTGAAATGCTCTCGGCTTTACCTTTTGAAGTACCTGTACCCCAAAATGCAGGAAATGCAAATTGTCTGTAAAACTTCATCCCTGAGGAAAGATTCTGCTACTTGGCATGCATTGATCTGATTCTGGTATCACGTATCGGTCTGATACGGTCTTGAAAAGCTAGATCCAATTGGTGGCAATTGATCGATTCCATCGGGCTCATATATTGATCTCAAGTTAAAAAAGCCTGAAGTTGCTAAATCATCATCTCCCACCTCTATTTTATATTGACGAAGAGAGTAAAATAGATACTGGTAGTATGTCAGCATCAGTCTCAGCCAATGCCAAAGTCCATGTATTCATATTAGTTTAAGTATTAGGACTAAAAAAATGGATCTGAAACTGATCAGTTAACCAAGTGAACTTAAGCTAAATCTCTGAACATTTTTAATGAAAACGTAATTAAAAAAAATGCGCATTTGACGTACACATTTTTTAATCCTTTCCTGCTCTAAATGCATTTTTTAAGTATCATAAACTGTCAACAGTCCAGTTCCAGTGTTCATCGTGTAACAAAAATGTAGTTATTCTGCTAAAATTTCAGAGATAATTGAGGGAAAACAGTGCCTCAGAAGTACACACAAAATATTCTTAGAACCAGCAAAATTATTTTTATGCTTCATTTAAACTCTTGCAATCTTTTATCCTTTTCAAGGAGAAATTAGCCAACAACTGCACAATGCCAGCAAATCTCATGCAGTTATTTTCTGACACAAGCTGTCTTCGAAGTGGATGATACAGCGCTAAACTGCAAATCTCTCTAGGATTTTCTTTCCACCAAAAGTACTTTGCAGGGTCCAGGGGATGCTATAAAAAGGATTCAAAGTGGAACCACTGCTCTGAGATAACTCTGTGTTCTTCTAGAGATGTTGCCATGTGCTCTTGATCGTCCCAGTGGAAAACTTTCAGCAATACTTCTGTGGCTCTAAAAATGTAAAATATTCAATAAAAGTTGTGATATTCATAAAAAACCTACAGATTAGAAAGATAGTCACAAAGGAAAGAAGCGTGAGGACAGGATGTCTACGTAGTGTGAATGAGTGACAAGAGACAGCCAGGAGTGTGAGACTGTCTGACAGTGAGCAGGGGGGAGAAAGAGAGGGTATTACAGACACCCCATCCATTAGTATGTGTACTCAGTCACTTCATATGCAGCTTCATTGGTGCATTGATTATTAAAAGTCTGGGGGTGCATAGCAGTTTGGACAGCAGTGTGCTTCTGCATAGCTAAGCATTTATTAAACCACCATCCTCCAGTCAGAGGGAGCGTTTCTGTCACTGCAGTCTCTGAACTTAAAACTACTTCTGCAGTCCACTGCTGAAACTCAGAGCCCAACCAGAACATGCAAACTGTTAAAAATGATTTTCATGCTCTGGCACACAATCACTGTCTGTACTTCATGTGAGGCATTCAAAGCCATTGTGTGTGACCCTGTGTGTGGAGTATCTCCCTTTTCTCCACAGCCCACTGTGTCCTCCAAATTCAAGTTTGGAAAAAAATAGGAAAGAAGGGGGGGGGGGCAGAGAGAGAGGGAGAGAGAGGGCTCACTGAAAGGCCTTCTGCACTGCACCACGTCAGCGGCTGGTACAGCACAGCCACACCCCTCCTGCCAGCATGAAACCAATGAGGAGAGCGTAAAGAGGACTCACAAGTCACACCCACTGCAGGGAAGGCACAGATTGACAGGGTGGAAGTCTACATGAAATAAGACTCAAACAAAACGACAACAACGTAAAAAGTGCCTAAGCCCCGAAGCTCTCTCTGCTAAACTTCAAGTCACCACAGTCTCACTTTTATTTGTATGCAGACACACAAACAGGAAACACCGTGTTCTGTGATGTAAAAATGACCCAAAAACATGCACCACAATGCATTAAAGTGTGTATCTATTCAGTAGTGGTAGCATAGTGTTGAACACAGCAGTGAAGTTTTTAGGAACCCCTCCCATGTCTCCTGTCATTGTTGACCTAATTTCCTGTTTGCAGCTTTGGTGCAGAAAGACCCTTGCCCTATTTCACTCGTGCACCACAATGCACTTAACGTAACTTACAACACACTTTACCTCACTGAGGAAACTAAAAGCATCAAAAGCTCTGGATTGAGCTCTTCAGAGTTGACATTGTGGAGTAGGATGTTACTGTGGGAGAGAGATGCACTGTTATCACTGTGGCTGGCTGGCTGTCTATGCACCAAGGCCATGAGGGAGATGGCTAAAGAGGAGCATCAAGCTGGACAGAGTAAGGGCAAATAGGACGGTGAAATTACGCCAAAGGTTGCTGTTATCCTGAAAGCAAAATAGAAATGTTCAAGAGGAAGAGTTAATCATTGTATTCTTGTCTGTAACCAAACCCTGCCCTGTAACCTATCTGCTTTCATTTCCACTCTGAGCCCATGGATAAAGTGAATGCTTGCTGACGTGTCGGTCCGTTATCGAGGTCACTTTGTGTGAGTTTAGATGGAGCTGCAAACTGAATCGAGGTTGCCTTCACAACAGTAAAAGCATCTGACACTCTGAAAAGTGATGTACACTGAGAGCTGCATGATGGATGACTTTTTGATTGTCAAATGCCCTCAAGTCCCCATTTTCTTTGTTGTCCAACCACTCGCAGAAGGTTTTATACATCTTAAGTTGTCACCAAGATGTTTCCTTTATCAATTATCCTATACCGTGAGCAGAGTTAGTTATATGATGCAAACCTTGTTCTTCTGCAGAAAAATATGTCTTTGAGCTTGATTTTTAACATTCCCGCTGTCGTGTCGGATTGACCTCTGCAGGGTTGCTGCTCCTGGATGCAAGCAACACTCACGCACGCTTATCTGTGTTACATAGTTGCCATAGTAACACAACCGTCAGCTGCAGAGTGGGTGACACTTGGGTATTTTTATAGCTTGGCCTTTGTGCGTGTGTGTGACGGTGTGCCTGTGTGTGTTCAGTGAGGAGTCAGGTGAGAGAAGTGTCCATGGTCGGTGTCACGTGAAGAAGACGGGATTCTTCATCAGAGGAGCCTGCTGGACAGTCCCTCCATCATACTGTACACTGTATATAGGCCATTGAGTCTCTTTCTTTGCTGGCAGACTGAATAAGGTCACTGCTGGGATAATGACCATGCTGGCTTTCTATAGCTTCCATGTAAAGTGAGGCAACTTGGTGCAAAGCTGCAGGATGTTGAATGTTGTAAAAAGAGTCCCTGAGACCTTGGTTCAAACATCGTGAATAAAAAAAGAGTTAAACATGGGATTCATACATAATTTGCTGCTCTACCAACATATTTTTCAAAGTTGAAAGCAAATATAAAAATCTATTTTGTCAATGAGTTATGTTCCTCATTTTGCCATACTTTTGTCTACCCAAGAACCTGACCTGGTCCTGTACCAGGGTTTTTTTTAGAGGACATTAAAGAGGGGCTATTGGGTCTTTTGAGGCAATATACTGTCCCTCCAGTACTACTACAGATGCTTTACATAATTTGCAGCTAAAAAGATCCATTTTTCTCACACTATTTTTTTAGAAATACCTCATTTCAGCCTCTGTCTGAAAAACTTTGATTTAGCTGCTGTCTATTAGAGCTGCACAATAAATCATATTAGTATCGTCATTGAGATATTTGCACGCACATCATTCATATCAAGGTATATATATACATGTCATATGTCATGATATAAAAAATCCTTTCAGTGAAGTTTCTGTGCTCTGTCTACGCCCAATCATATTACTAATAGATCTAAATGAGCATCTGTTTATATATTTACCACACTACATGCAAAAACTCATACAGTTAGAGCACTTTTTCTGCAATCAATTATCTCACCTGCTGTTATCAGGGTCAGGCAGAGTGATGAACAGTGTGAGGGGTCGAGTGACTGAGCGAGAGGGAGCTGTGAATGTTAGCAGAGCACAGCAGAGATTTGGACAATCTGTCAGTTTGCTCAGAGTTAAGATGACATGAAGTAATTTGTTGAAAACTTTCAAGGTTTCTTTGAAAATCATTGCAGTGTAAAGCTGGAAACAAAAATATCACAGTATTGTTTTTCCCCATTATTGTGCAGCCTGTCTATTTAAGTTTCCTGGTTCCACACACTCCCTTCCCTTGGATTGGCTAGCTCTCTGGAGGCCTTTCAGGGATCAGAGCTATGGGCAGACTTTGGTGTTTGAGGCCCACGCCTTTGTCAATTTTTCATCAGCTAGTAAAAAGATCCTAACTGGCAACACAACTCATTAATTTGTTTGATCAAAATGATCCTGAAGTTAAGGTTAGATTAACTGTTTGCCCTTCTCTAAACATTTGTGCCATGACACACTGACAAAAGCTGATGTTTTTCAGCTTTAAATTTTCTATACAAAGTCTAGTTTCTCTCATATGAAACGCTGCTGTATTTATTTTTCCAAACATCCGTTTCTTCACTGACAGAGATCCAGATTGTGACAAAATGCTTCCATCATTCCCCCACGTCTAGTGTTCACCCCAGTCCTCAGACAGTAGTGCCTCTCTGTTGCTACGCAGAACATACCAAGCACTCGAACACAGTGCAGCACTGCTTTGCTCTAGAGGAGCTGCGTGATGAGATTTAAATTAATTCTGCGACGGTCCGAAATTCTGCCTCTCCCACCCCTGCTGGGACTCGTTGTATTAATGATGGTGGTGCTTCTCCTCACCCACACAACTCAGACACACTTATTGTCCTCCTCTCTGCAGTGGATGACTCGTGGAACAAGCAGTCAGGAGGGAAAACACGTCCTGTACAGCAGCACATACAAAGCAGCGTCTGCACTTTCCCTGGGCAGTCGGCGTTTGTGGCTCATGATAAAAAAAGGTGCAATGGGACTCCAAAGTTTTAGTGAATGTATCAGCAAAGTCTTCATAGTTACAGTGAAGGGTTTTTTTTCTCTCTCTTTATTGTCTTATGCTTATTTTAGAGTCCGGCTGTAACTGCTGGCTTTGAACTTCATGCATGGCTTCAAGCTGCAGAGGTTGCCGTTCATATGCTTCTGCGTTATTGCTGACTGCATGCCTGCAAACTCTTGCACTCTGCCGGCTATGTCTCTGCATTCATCTCTCCAGCAGTCTTCTTTCTTTAGAAGCAGAAACTAGCTGCACCACTTCCTCAGCTGGATCCTTCCTGGAGAAATCATCTTGGCACAGCATGAACTGTTTTACATCTCTGTTGGTGCAGGGCCTTGCAACAGACTTAAGAGCACCTGATCAGTCTGGCAGCATCATGCTAAGTTTGTTCAGTGTGTGTTGCATCAACAGCATCGCTTCCGATTTCTTTTTGGAGCGCAGGGAGGCCTTTGACCTCGTATATACTTAACTTTATATTGTCTCTTAGAAAATGCAGCTGTTACCTTTACTTTTCAGTTACTGCAGTTTCCATAGTGATTCAGAAGGGGATGGTTAGATTCATTCATTCATTCAAACATCTATCTAGACAAGTTTAGGCAGGCAACTGAGTTCAATTCTATCAAAATTTTGACATTTTTCCTTTATTATGCTATTTATTTTAAACCTTTTTGGCAAAAGTTATTCTCTATTCTCTATTCATGTTCTCTGGAATATGCTGACATTGTGACATCGCTTATGAGAAAGTGGCTGGTTTGGGAGAGCAGTCCTCTGAGCACCTTTACAAAGTCTAACCAGTGCAAAACCAGAGCTGAAAAGGCTTACACTTGTACTTGCAAAATATGTCACTGTACCAGATACAGTATCTGAAAACAGTTAATTTTCCCCTTCTGAAATTGGCAACACCAACCAGCTAGAAAATCCCATATCTGTGAGAGTCTTTTTTAAGATTTCTGCAACAAAAGGCCATCATGCTTTTTCCAAATCCTGTTTTGTAAGAGTACATTCTGAGCCATATACTACACTCTGAGATTACAGTAATGATAGAGAGAAATATGAGCTGAGTGTGCTGCTGTGACTCATCTGTTCAGTGTCACTCTCTTCCCACTGCTGTTTGGATAGATATCCTCCTATAGCAGCTCTATATTTCTGCTGTATTAGATCATCTGTCTGTCCTCATACATTAGATAGACGGGCTCAGTGGTACAGAGCATTTGTATTGATTTCCTCTGCGTTTTCTCCAGTATGTATGCCAGTGTGTGGCCTAAACTTCATTGCTGCCAGGGCTGATAAATGCATCTGCTGCCTGGCAGCATTAAAGCTAACTCCTTCTGAAAGATGTCTCCACTAATATAATGCACCAGTTAGACAGACAGACACCCAGACAACAGGCAAGTACAGACAGACAGACGGGCAGGCGAGGGACTACCAGGCTGAGTATTCATACAAGTTTAATGAGCATTCAGACAGCAGGGAGTTTGTGGCTCCTGCACCGAGCTCACCCTGACTCTGCACACACACGCGCTAACTGGCTGACTTGGTGAGACACACTGACAGAAGGTGGGAGACTATTTGACTCGGGTTACTAAGCAGCCAAGACGAGTCTACAAATACAGAGTTAATTTGCTTTTGAGAGGGAAATAAAGTGAAAATGATTTGTGGGAAGCTCTGAAGACTTTGTGGTTGTCAAATGCTGGGGTTTAGAAAATGAATTTATTTAAAGCTTATCAGTAGCATATTAACATTACATATATATAGGTATTGTATATATTCATATAATTACTAGTTTCTTGTCGGGCACTTCAATGGAGCTATCATTGCTGGGGTTATTAATCACACACTGTGCCAATTATCTCTTCCACCATGGCTCCAGTGCTCCCAAGTAGCCACTGAAGGCAGCAGGAGACACCCCCCACCCCCCCTCCTGGAAATGATGGAGTGGACTGAGGAAAAGGATTTTAGTCCCAGTGTTTCCTCAGTGTTCGTCACCCTTTACTCAGGCTTTTCTCTTTGTTTGAGACTGTTAGAGCACACAACTTTAATTCACCTGCAACCTCACCAACTGCAGAGCTTGTCTGTGTTTGCACTGTGTAAGATAATACGCCTTTCTCTTAGTCAGCCTCCACTCAATATCTGTCGTGCTGTGAACACTTTTTGTCTTCAAATGGCTCAAGAGGCGTTTTTCCGACATTCAAACCAGTATCCGATGTCATCCGGTGACATCAGCCGCAGGCAGCTTTTATAAGCACAGAGTCAAAGACACCGATTTCATGAAGCTGCGCTGATATTACTGATAAAGGCGTTGCATAAATGGAACTGCTTGTTCTCTCTCCCTCTTCTTGTGTGGGTTCAACACACCAGTAGGAGGTAACACCATCCAGCTCCAGCTTCAGTTCCCGCTTTTGTTTACAGTCAGATCCCCTTCCAGCTACAGCTTCATCCAAGCAGTGTTTGCTGCAGAACTTCGAGAGACCTGGTGGAAATGACTCTCAAACTTAGGAGGCCAACTTCCTTTAGCCAGATGTTGCTGTAGCTAAAGGATAAAGAGTGGAGATTGTTTATTCTGCATGCTCTGAAATATTTTAAGCTAGACGGCATGCGAAACAGAGACTTTACTGTTAGACAGCATGTGACTTTTCTGCTGCTGGAGTTTGTTTTATAAAGACAAAATTGTCAGAAATACTCAAATGTGAGACCAGCTACCAGAAAGCTGTCAGGTCGCCCTGAACATCTCACTAAACCCTGTGCAAATGTGCAGAAAATAACTCCTCTAAATCAGAAGCATCTAGTCATAATGTGCTGCCACAAAGATATCATAAAGCAGATGTGTTTAAATGGCAAAGACAAATTATTTGAGGCTATTTCCCAAGTGATTACAGCAGCTGCAGAAATGCAGATTTTGCAGAAAATGTCAGGGCTTCAAGAGAAAAGACCTTCAGAGTTGAAAATGTCTTTTTCCACCACGCTCTTCAGAGGACAAAGGGCTAAATTCTGAGCTGACACGTTTACTTGACTTATTTGAGGTGAGGAATTCTTCAGTGCTAATTATTGGAGATGTCTCAGCCCGGAGCAGCGATATCAGAGAAACTCCTTTAAGCTGACCTATTAGGTTATGAAGCAAGTAATAACGCCAAAAAAAGCACCGTCTGGTTGGAAAACAGTGTCAGAGTGACACTCCTCAGCAGGTTTAAGAGAGATGTGTTACCAGGAACATAGTTGAAAGAATTATAATTCACTTTTAGAGTAATTTATCTGCCTTTTCAATTCTGAGTTATTCTGACTTTACTATTCTGGGATAATTATTCTATACGTTTCTATCTGTATGTCTCAAGGATGATTTTCATGCCATTTTCAAACAAAGTGAGCAGAAGACAGCAGTCATTTTTTAGCTTACTCCAGAGCTTCAGTCTGTACTGGTCTGTTTGCCAAATTCAGGGGTCTGGATCTGTATTTTGAAGGTAAAAAATATTCAGGTGCATCTCTATCTGCTTTTCAGAGCTGTTTAAAGCCTGTTTTAAGTAAATCTCTTCTGGGAGGATGTGTTTTAAATATTCTCTGAGACCTCTTCCTCAACCTTCCCCTTTAACTGAGTAAGCGAGTGAAGCTCAAGTAGACCCCTAAATGCACCACCGCACTGTGCACCCTACAGGAGTGGGATCCTCCAGGCTTAGGAAACACACACACACACACACACACACACACACACACACACACACACATATACAGACACAAACACACCTGTCAGTTATTCCTGCAGGTTTTCTACCCCGTCTCTCTTTAATAACACCAAACACAGTCCCACACACAGTCGGGTCTTCCCTGTTTATACAGTCTCTGTCAGCGTCACGGTTGTAGCTGCTACTTGACTAAAGCCCTACGTGTGCGGTTGCCATGGTGACACCATGGTAATGAGCCTGCATCCTAATGATGCCTCGGTGGGCTGTTTGAGGAGTTGAGATATCTCGGGACAATGAGTCGGCCAGCGAATGACAGCCTTCGAGGTCTGATGGGTGCGGTGCCATGTGATTAATGCAGAGCCGTGGGAGGAGCTCAAAGTCCATATGTGAACCTCAAGTTTGGCAGATCACATGTCCAATCTGTGGCCCCACCCTCTGCTATGTAACTGCTTTAATGTGACTACACTGTTAAACAGGATCCGTGTTTGGTTTGATTCAACCCCAATCTCTCTGTCAATATTTGCTGATTGGCGCTACATGTTTGAGAATGAGCTCTTAATTTGAAAGAGGACTTTCCTCTGAGCTGACTGGGCCTCATCACGTCCTGAGAGAAGAGCACCGCTGCTGCATCAACTCATTTGATTTTTACTCATGTGAATATGAAGCTTCAGAATGAGGCCTCCAGAATATCAATCGACTTTTCAAACAGATAAGACTCTCTCACTCTCTCACTCTCCTTATTTTAATATCAGCCCCAGAAAGTTTTCCTCTGTTTTCCCCTCAGCTCTTCATAACTTCTTTTTTCTTGATGGATTTGTCATTTTCCACACTACCCAAATAAAGCTGCTCCTGGCTTTTTCAGATCTGTCTGAAGCAGCTTTTTCTCAGGTTTTCTCACTCTGTTCACACTCAACCACATGATCTGATTTATCATTCGTCAATATTTCACAGGATAACCTGTCCCACTGTCATCCAGGAGGACCTGTCAGCAGCATAGATTTGCATAACAGCTCTGTTATCAGGCCACTGCCATCAGACTGCAATGATGATGATGATGATAATGATGAAAGTTTTGTGATAGATAAATTGTGTAAGAGTCCTCCCCAAAGCTTATCTACCACAAAATGTTTGTCACAAGTTGTGTTTTATACTCAAGGTAAAGCTGTACATGGCCTTTTCCAGCCCAGTAAAACTAATAGGTGTGTGAGTGTGTTGTAGGAGGGTGAAGATATGGATGTGCCAGACTTTATTTCATTGACTCACTAATCAGTAAACAGCCAGACCTCACTCATCTAAAATATCTGCACTTTTCTCTTCGCCAATATCAACCTATGTTTAAAACTTTCTCGTCTATACCAAAGTTTACTGGCTGGTAGGAGAGTGCGATTTGACGATCTTATATGTTGAAGGATGAGAACATGAGGATGATCTGCCAAATCACAGAGATCGTTGAATCGTCTGTTGTAGACACAGTCTGCCCCTTCGTGGCACTGTGTTATTAAATACTTTTATGGATTAAGAACACTGAATTAATGCATCAGGAATATTGATGAGGAAATGTCTCCGTGGCTCTGACGGCACTGTGCACTGATGGAGGCTCTGCATATCCAGTTTAGACAGCCTGATAGCTGCTTGTGTTTAGCACCTGATGACATGATTTAGAGAAATAGAAGTTCACTTCAGCTGAAGCAGTGAACTTTAGAAATCATAGCAATATATATTGCTCACAACCTTGAATTCTGATGAATATCAGTATTTCTAAGTAATACTGTTGTCGTGTTTGGTCTTATTTCTTTATAACTTTTGGACCTGTTTTTCGATACTGGGGGAAAACATATTTATATTGTTCGTTGAAATGTCCATGTTTAAATCAATGTTAGGAATGCGTGATATTGGATTTTTGGCGACACACCTGATTGCAGAGATCATCAACTCTCCTCTGTATTGGAATTCACATACAGTCATATAGTGTATACTCTTATCAGGTTATTTATTCATTTTTCTTTTTCTTTGCATACAAAAAAAAACACTTAATTACTGAATGCTCTCCCTGAGTCACTCATAATAGTACCCATCCAGGGCAAATTTAGCAATTTCATAATTAGCACATTGAGGAAACATAACCTCTGTTTACTGGAAACATGTTGCACTGCTCACATCTTCTCCTTTTGGTGACCTGGCGCCAAGGTCGGGCAATTAATCAAGTAAGCAGCAGCCTGTTAAATTATATCAGCATATCTGTGTGTTGGCCAATGACCAATAGTCCATTTTAAAACCAATACCAGCTGATATGGGTAATGTGTTAATGATATTGTGCATTCCTGATCATTTTGATGAAGTCAATAATTTTTTTTTTCCAGATACTAGAGATCATTATTTAAGAACGGTATTTAAGCTTTCAGATTGTGCAAGTAAAATATTCAGGTTCTCCTTTTCTCTCTGCACACACTAATTTTACCCTCCATCAGCATGAAACAGCAAACACTCATTAGACTAGGTGACACTTTTTCAGCCAGTGTCCGCTGATTCTGCCCCTCAGCCTGCAGCAATTAGTCGTGAATTCTTCTACAGGGCATTGCCAAAGTTGCTACAAAACACTTTCATTTTCTCCTGAGCTCAAGTGGCACACTTATCTGGCCGTCAACTCCCAGTGAGCGTCTGCTCTGCTGCTCTGTTTGTTTGTCATCTTCTTTCAGCGCTTTTTTTTTTCCTCTTCCCTTTGAGCCCTTCGGGCGACTGGCTGACTGTTGACTCTTCCTCTTTTGGGTGGTGGCTTCTTCCAGATCCACATGAAACCCTGCTGAGTTTAAATAACCCAGCATGTTGGCATTTCTCAACATGCTGAAACCAACCCCGTTTGGTGGCCTTGAAAGGGCACATGAAAGGGGTATCTGTGGGTTTTCATTCCGTTTCATTTTGGTTCGCTCTCCCTCATCTGTAGTCAAATGTCTGTCGTCATGTAGTTTCTAACAGGTTAATCCCCCTCAATGCGTGTTTTTGATGATTTTCTTTTTTTTTTTGGAGGGGAGGGGGTCTATTTTGGTGCAGTCATGTACCCTAACGTAAACTGTTCTCTATTTCTGTAACATGTGGGGGGTGAGCACCTCGATCTGGATGAAATCTCTTCCCTACCACACAGATCTAATGCATGTAAGGATGAATAGTGGGAGATGAGGAAATGGAGCGGGCCAAAAAAATGTCTGAGTAATATTCATAATACATGTTTTGAAAATGTGTCTCCTCTTGTTTTTCCTGCAGGTAGCTTCATGTCATGCAGTTTCAGGAGGTCGTCCATCACTGGAGCTGACACTGTCAGAGAGCCCAGCCAACACCACACTACAGCAGTCCAATTTCCTCCAGACCTTCACCTCCCACTGCCCTCCACTCTCTCCAGTCTTTAATCTTACCCCAGGGGACGACTGATCCTAAAACTCCTTGGCTGCTTACTCTCATCCCAGAAACAGTCCTATGCTCACTGCTTCTGCTGCAACAACCGAGGTCTGTGTCTGGATCCTTATAAAAGCCAGTTCATTTGGCTGTTCCTCAGCACCTTCAGCTGTCTGTCCATCCACCCACAAGTCTGTGACACAGGCCTGACACCCTGGGCACCATCAGTCTCCTCTGCATTACAGCTGGCCAAGCACAGGCACCGAGTCAGGGCATCTGTCCTCACAGACAGACTGAGGGACTACAACCATCATGTCCAGCAGAAGGAAGGCGTCCACGCCCTGCATGATCCGCCCAGAGCAGACCATGGTGGAGCTGGATGATGAAGAAGAGGAATCACAGGACGCACAGGTACGGACCCTCAAAAGTGAACCAAACTCGTGTGAAGGTCTTTGCACACTCAGTCCATCTTAGTTGTCCAACATTGAGGCAGGAATTTGATTTTGTGTCAATCATGTTCTCACACTGACACGAAACTTCAGTGTTGGAGGTCGTTTTGAACGCTGTTTAAATATTCAGGGACACCATAGGCGAATTGCAACATTACATTTTCGCATTTACCAACTCATTTTTGGTAATTGCAGGCTATGTTTGGATGAAAAATGAAGACTTGTGTTTGGATGTGTGTGTTTGTGTGTGTGTGTGTGTGTGTGTGTGCGTGTGTGTGCGTGTGTGTGCGCCTCAGTACTGTCAGCCACAGCTTAGGATCAAATGCTTCAAGGAAACCTGTATTTTTCATTTTGATGTGAGGTGCCAGTAAAGCTAGAAGTGTATCAAACTCAACCTCTGACATCCTGAACTACACCTGGAAGCGATAGGGATTATGCTGCAGCTCCTTTGTCAGCAGGTGAAACTCTCCTTGCTCCTGCCATGTTTTTAGGAGTAGATGGAGCCAGTGATTTCTTTTCTTTCTCAAGTAGAGAAAGAACCACAAAATCATCATCTCTCCTTGATTTCATCTCTTTTGTGCTGCAAATTTTTGCAATTATTAGAAAAATAAACATACCGCATTCAGTGTGCAAGGTGCCTTTGTGTGTTTTCTTTAATTGGACTACGGATCCAAAAAATGCATCCGAAGGCAACGGACTCAGTGAGCACAGGCCTTTAATCTACAGAAACAGATAAACATGCTCTTATGTGCAGTTTTTATCTGCTAGTTTTATTTTGATTTATTTTACTAACTCTTTCCTTTTGTTGAAAAAATGTCCAGCAAACATTGGAGAACCACACCGAGGAGGGGCCCATGGAAACATCAGCAGAGGCAGAGTCTGCTGTGGATTTAGACCTGACAGGCAAAGCCTCAGAGCCTCCCACGGCTCCAGACAAACCAGCAGCTGAGCCTCCAGACCCCTCCAAGCCCCAGCGCAGGCAACAGGGCGGGTATGAGTGTAAATACTGCCCGTTCTCCACCCAGAACCTCAACACGTTCAAAGAACATGTGGACGCCAACCACCCAAACGTCATCCTCAACCCTCTGTACCTGTGTGCAGTCTGTAACTTTAACACAAAGAAGTTTGACACCCTGACAGAACACAACGAGAGGAGTCACCCCGGGGAGAGCAACTTTAAGTTCAAACGGATCAAACTGAACAATCAGACAATCCTGGAACAGACGATAGAGGGCTGCAGCAACAATGCAGTCATTTACAATTCTTCCAGCGTTGGCAAAGGAGACGAACTGGGCGTTCCGCTCCTCAGCAAACCCACCACAGTGAAGACTGGAAAACCAAAAACAATGTCCTCTGACAATAAACGGACAGACTTTCAGCAGGGTAAACTGACTCCAGATCTGTCCAAAAAACCAATCACAGCTGTCAACGTGAACGGGACTGTCATCATCCCTGAATCCACTCTTCTCAAAGCAGACGGCCTTTCTCACATCATGCCTTCCTTACAGCGGCCTCTAAACTACACCCAGGTGAGAAACAGAGAGGAGAGGATGCTTATATTCCACCACTTTGTCGGTGCAGTAAATATAAAACCAGAGTCCACTGGCCTTTTGTGAAGCTTAGCTTAAAATTTGAAACAGAGGGAAAGGGGGACTAGAGATCAGTTCTGGTGCCTTATACAAACACCTTGAAAGCTCTCTCAATAACATTTTTGTAACATGTTGAATCACACACACACCCCTCCAGGTTTCTCACTAATCAGAAGTGAAGAAAAACAATTAAAGGGGTGATAGTTTGGACAGTATCAAACTGGTTGTTTCTTTTCCCAATAAAAGCCTGTGCAAAATCTTTCTCTGAATTCTGGCAAAGTGTTTAAGTTGCTTCTTGAACTGGAAGAGTGGCTTTTTCAAGTTTTTTTATTCATGATACAATGTTTGAGACCAAATAAAATAATGGTGTCCTTATGATTGTGATTTCAAAAAAGATTTTTTCCTTTTTTTTTAATATGCTTCACTTAGATATGTTTGTGAACAGAAAAACTGAACTCATTACTTCTGCAAATCTGTATTCTTCTGAGAGGAAAGAAGGCCATTAAGTCTCTTTGATAACTCTCTAATTCCAGGTGCCGAAAATCGCAGTGCCCCTCAACACAACCAAATACAACCCCTCACTGGACGACAACCTGACGCTCATCTCTTCCTTTAACAAGTTCCCTTACCCGACACAGGCTGAGCTCTCCTGGCTCACTGCAGCCTCCAAACATCCAGAGGAGCAAATCAAAGTCTGGTTCACCACACAGAGGCTCAAGCAGGGCATTAGCTGGTCTCCTGAGGAGGTAGGAATTAAAGTCAAAATAACATTTTAAGCACTCTTTTAAATCCCCCAAGTGTGGTTAATGTATTTCCTTTTCCAAACTCAGGAGCACAAATGAAGCATCAGCAGGGTTCCTGGAGATTAAAATTATAAATGGTGATTAAAAATGTGTTTGTATCACCTTAATGTTCGAAAAGCTCCTTAATTAACTTGCATTCAGATTTAGAACATGAGAATGATTATTCTGGGCTGCGTATGGTGTCAGTCCATGTTGTTTCCCTCCAAAGGCAATTATAGCTTTAGATACGAGTACGCTAATTTTCTACTTTGATCAACGCTGATCGGGTTTATTTTTTTGGATTGCAAATCTTTGTTGCTAAGTACTGCATAATTATCTCTAATTTTTCCATTTGGAATCAAGCAACAATCAGCTCGCACTTAAACAGACATGTGAAACTGATATTCATTTCAAGTTGGATGAAATATCAAGTGATGAAATGAAAAAGTAGTCACGTCTTTAAGGAGTGAATTCATTTTGTCATTCTTGCACAGTAATATTAGTTTATTATCATCTGCACTATTCTTCTGCCATAGGTGGAAGAAGCCAGAAAGAAAATGTTCAACGGCACCATCTCCTCTGTGCCTCAAACCTTTGCTGTGGTCGCTCCTCAGCTCAACTCCCAATCTGCCTCCTCAGCAGCCTCCAAACCCTTACAGCAAGCCGCCTCTGTCCTGCAGTCACTCCCCTGTCACCTCCTGGGACAGACCAGCCTGGTGCTGACTCCTGTCGCCAACGGATCCACAGTTACATGTGCTCCACTGGCACTCACTGTCGCAAACCAGGTACAGATTATGAGGGAAAATATTCACACAGGGTCTCATAGTTTGTGAATGAGGGAGGGAGTTCTAAAGTAAGAAGTGAAACACATTATTTCAAGTCAAAAACTTGCATCACAGACCAGAAGATGAACATCCATAGTTTCTTTACAATTTGTTTTTAAGAATTTTAACTTTCACCATTTCCCACAGAAGTATCTGAACCTCCCATAGCTGTTCATCTCAAATTTTTGAAGGAAGGAAAGTCCAATTTATTAAAGAAACCTGGTGAATGTGATATTGGTGACCAGCAGAGAGAACTCAAAGAGACATGGACAGGAATAAACAGATCTAATGGAACAAAAAGGCACCGACCAGTAAAACCATCTGAGCAAAGCCAGTGAGCATCATTCACCAATATCATCAAGATTTTATTCTTTAATTTTTATTTAATTTTTAATTTTATTCTTTAGTTTAGTATTGTCATTCCCCTCTTCATAAACTGTAAAATTGTTTGATTGCATGCTCTAAATGTATTAATAACATTTTATCCTAAAGGTCTCATCCATAGTTCTTAACTATCTTTGACAATTAGCACGACACTTCAGGGCTGAACCTGGACACGTCAAAATCCAAACAATTGATTCCAATGAGCAACAATATCTGCTCTAAAATGGAGGCAGTGCTATTGGAGAAATACAAACAACTTTATTCTGTATTGATATTCACATGATCTGATATCACTGCTTTCAGAGAGTACTGTTGTCAGAAAAAGGTTTACACCAAGTAGAGAAATAAAGCAGAATTTGATCCCAAACCTTAAATATATAGTCATAATTACTCAGCCATAATGAGGTTTTATTAAATGTTAATCTTTTAAGTTTTCACTGTTCATGTTCATAATGAAACATAAAAGCTTTGGCTTCTAAATACTCTGGTGTGATGCAGGTTTTACCTATTAGCAGAACTTCAGGGGAAAGAAATAATCTTTTTGGAAATGGTATTAGTGGAGTATAAAAAGAGTCTATTACTGATATAAATAAAGCCTGATGTTTTCTCTTTTGTGCTTAATTGCTCCTTCATTTTGTTTGAGTCACTATTTATTCAAAAATGGCATGAGGCTTAATTAGCTTTCAGAGGGTTGATTTTCACTTTTATTCTGCAAGTCTCCTAGCTTCTCCTTCTTTCATTCTTAAATATCTAAAGCAGTTGAATAAGTGCCTCTGATTATACCAGTTTGTGGTCTAGTCTGAATATTTTTACTTTCCCCGTGTCTCACCACAGGTTGCACAGTCACTAAAACGCCCGCTGGCCTCCCCAGTGATCACCTCAGAGAGTAAAAGACCCTCCATCATTCAGACCATCTCGACGCCATTGGCAGCATCCAAACTGGCATCCCCTAAAGTTCTCAGTTTCACAGTCGACCACAATAAAACATCAGAGCAGCTCTCTGTGCTGAGATCCAGCTACACACAGTGTCCTTTCCCTGAGGAAGATGAGGTAAGAATAAGTGAGTGAAGTGACATTTTAAGAGCGAGTCAGAACATAAACCCTGTGACTGCTTCCCCTCAAACACTTCAGTGTCACTCAGAAACACCAAGCTTGTTGCATTACGTTGTGTTGCATCGTGTCATGTGACAGATCTACAGACTGATAGAGACCACTGGGCTGTCCAGAGGAGAGATAAAGAAGTGGTTCAGTGAACAGAGACTCCTTAATCTCAAAGGTATGTGCTGTGGTCAATCACCTCAAATGATAAGACTCCCTGACTGTGAATAATCGGGAAAATCTCTGTTGTGTGTAAATAAGCAAACGTTTGTGTCCAGACGTAGGTTTTTGATAGTTTCTCACTTACGTATTAATAATCTTGTCATGTAGTGATAGAAATGTGATTAAATCACACCAAAAAAATCAGTTGATAAGGATTATTTTGTGAATTTCTGTCATGTAGCCATGACATCTTTCGATCCCTGAGTCTCTTTGTTTTTCTGGTTCGCAGGCGTTCCTCCTCCTCCTCCAGTGCTAGTGAAAGCTGAGGTGACTCCAGCACCTAGAGAGGCTCCTGTAAAGAAAGCAGTGCCCAGCCACTTCCCCCTGCTGGAGAGGGTAAAGGGCAAATCATCCGAGCAGCTGAAGGCGCTGGAGGAGAGTTTCCAGAGAAGCAGCTTTCCAACAGAGGCAGATCTAGGTACAGCTATTTCCTGACCTACTGAGTGTAGCTGGTGTCCAGGCATAGTCATTCTTAAAGTAGGGGCATCAAAGTTCCTCGTTTTCCACTTCTTAGAATGATTTTTTCATATTATTACACTGGAAGAGGAAAACAAACATAACCTTTATGACAGGAACGGAAAAAACCTTTTGTTGTTTTGGTCGAGTGAGTGATCCAGGTTGTATTTCCTTGTGCAGTGGAGAGAGATGGTCACAGTGAGCTGTATGTAAACTCTCCTCAACAGAGTTATCATTTAACTGGATTAGACTTTATTCAGGAAGCAAAAGATCTGTGCTGATCCTCTGAAAACAGCACACACTCGACATGAAAGGTGGAGATGGCATCAAAGAGACCGAACAGACAAATTAGCATCTGAAGGCCTGCGCAGTCGCCCTTTTGGAAATGACTTCGTCTCAAAACACTGATATTATTCATATTTCAAAGAAAGATTCACACAGTCGCTACTGGGGCAACTGTGACTCAGGGGCAGAGTCGTAGTCTCTCAATCAGAAGGTCGAGGGTTTGATTCCAGCTCCTGCAGTCGTATGCCAGAGTGACCCTGAGCAAGAATCCAAAATTGCTGCCGCTGTTTTTCAGTGGTGTTTGAATGGTTATGAAAGGTGTTGGCTTTAAAATCATGGCTCCTGCAATAACATCTGCCATCAGTGTGTGATTGTGGTGTAGATGGGTGAAAGAGGCGAGAAGTGTAAAGTACTCTGAGTGGTCAGGAAGACTAGAAAAGTGCTGTATAAGTAGTGGTCCATTTACCATTTACTCTGGAACTTCAAAACTTGATTGATACTTAAGTGATAGAAGAGTAAGAGTGAACTACTCCTTGAGACACATGATCTTATTCTGCAGGAGTGATACCAGCTCTGTTAGTTTAAAGGGACTGTGAGGATTTTCTAAGAAATCTTGGAAAAAGTCCTGTCTCTAGATGTATGCTTGATTACAATGTCCAATTTAAAATGAGATGATCAGCGCTAAAATAGGTTATTTCCAAATGCTAATTCCTAGCTTCCCAATCAAGGCAAGATGGGTCCGGCTGGACCGTATTTGCAGCAGCTAAATTCTCTTTGATGACACTAAACTGGCTGACAAAGTTCAGCCGTGAAAGATCAATGGTTTTTTTCTGTCAAAAACAATATTTGTGATTTATTTACTTGTTTTAGTGGAAACAATAGCTGGACTGTCTGACAGCAGAAAGAACAGAGGAGCTGAAGCAATTTACACAAGAGAGCGTGATAGAGCATGGGCTAAAGGCTAAAAAACAAGCCAGAGGCTAAAACATGGGCTAAACATAACACAGTAGTTGGACAGGGCACTATCCTGTGAGGAGCGCTTAACGAAGCTGGCCACTAAACCACAGTACAAACTTACAAAATTTGCTTGTTGTCACATTTCAAACAGCACAACATAACTGTTGATAAATACATTACCTAATAGAGTTGCACCTATGGAAATGTATCTGAAACGATCTTCCTCCTTCACCTTCCAAAAAAAATATCATTACAGTTTGTGCAAAGGGGGTCACTGCAATCGACTTCATGCAGATTCTCCTCACATCTGCTTTAAGAGGAATCATAGGAAAAAGATAAAGAGAAAATCAAAGCGTATTTTCTATCTCATTAGCACTGAATTTTTTTTTTTACAGTATCAGCGAAACAAGACAAACTTCCTCAGAGCAGAGTATTTATCTGGGAAGCAAAGTTACATCAAACATATATCAGTGCCAAACTGCATGACATAAATTTCATCAGCACACATCACACATAATTAAAATGTCCTCTGTGTGTATTTTTATCAGTTTAAAAGTTTTGCTTTACATATGCCAATTGTATTGGCTCAGCATTTAAAATACCGTTTCTCTCAAAAAGGCTTTTGAAGCTGCAGTATGGACATGAAAACTCTAATCGATTGTTCTGAGTTGAAATTTCTGGAAAAAAAAATTCAGTAATTTCCATTAAGTAAAACTTAACTCAACATTCAATGTAGCTTCTTATCTTCATTGTTTTAAGCCCCTGTGCCTGAATCCTTACAATAAACGTCGATACATAAAATCAGCCCACAGACTCACCACACAGCTCACCAGTATGTTTGTAGCTACTGAAGCAGAGAAAGAACTGAGCAGTCAACAAAACAGATCAGTTTTTGTTTTAAAGTTTCTGTAAAATAACATTGGTGAACTGTTTTGGTGTTGGTCTGGTGAAAGTTAATGTTTTCAATTAATAACACATATATAAGGGGTACTTTAAAAGTCTTAATTGTCTTCTTCCATTTATGCTTGTTGACAGCGTGCGACTTAGTTTTCTTTCACCTCTAAACGCCACAGACCGGTCTCTGGTGGGTCCCTGCAGGACAGGAATAACAGAAATATTTTTAATGGGCCCATTTTTAAGTACCCTGGAGAGCCCAGACTCCAAAATAACCTCGTACTTCAAGGTAAATCAGCTCGTCTGATCCTCTGAACTCTGATCTGCTGCAGACCAGCTGGCCCAGGAGACACGGCTCTCTAAGACGGAGGTGGACTGCTGGTTTCTGGAGCGGCGGGCGCTGAGGGACAACATGGAGAAGGCTTTACTCACTATGGCTTCTAAGACGAGCGAGGACAGAGCAGAGCGGCCGGGGGTGCTGCTGAACGGGTCATCTCATCGGGAGCAGGACGGGAAACCTCTGCACTCCTCTCCTAATCCACCTCTCCTCTCCTCTTCCTCCTCCTTATCCTCACCTCCTGTCCTAGCAGCCTCCTCCCCTCATCCTCCGACCCTCTCCTCCTCAGTGTCACCTCCCATCCTCACTTCATCTTCCTCCTCCTCTCCTCATCCTCCCATCCTGTCAGCCTCCACCAGCCCGGCTCCCATCAGCAGCCGCTCCCTGGCCCTGCTCAGAGAGGTAAGACAAGCTGCAGAAACACGTCACATCAACTCTGATTAGATAATAATGACACTTGTAAGAACTTAAGTGCGAGCTACAACGACAAAAAGATGATGACTGCTGAAATTGCTGATAGGCCGCAAAAGGCAGAGACATTAATGAGTTGTGACTTTAAAGAGATTACTTGATGGCACCTTTTTAATAAATGTGAAGTGAGACGTTGTGTTAGATTAATTCATCTTGAAGGTGTTGTATGGTACTTGAGGAGACGGTATGTGACTGACAGTGCATGATGAAATTTGCTGACACTCTAATATTAGAAGTGAGAAACAAAATTGGGTAACTTTGAGGTCAGATCTGTAGATGTAAAGAGAAGTCAGTGGAGTAGTGTCTGAAAAACAGCAGTTTCCCATAGGACCACATGGACTATAAATGGAACATATATCCAGGAGAGATCTCTTGATGTTTGCTCTGTGACAGATTGTACAGACTCAGCCTGTCAGTGAAGGATTAACCATATGTTTCATCTACTGCTGGCTGTGTATTAAGCCTGCAGCCATTTTATACTGTTGTATAAACCAACATCATAAATGAAGGATACTCACTCTAAACTGAGTACTTGAAATGACTGAGCTTCACAAAGTAATTGATAAGAAGAGAACATCAAAGCAGACAAGTTGATTCTTTCTTGTGTTTGTCGTTTGTCAGTCAGTTGTATTCCAGAGTGGGAGGGAAGCGTTGTTAAATGTTTTTTGTGAAGACAGCAGTGTAGCAGTGAAATGCTAATTACAGCATCAAAGAAGCTCAGAAGAACTTTGCTGCAACAAAGAATTTACTCCTTACCCGAAAAATATGAGTTCAAATTAGGGCTGACTAATTCATTGAAAATTAGATTAAATCCCAATTTTACATGCTGCAATATTCTAATCACAGACAGTGCAATATTTCTTTAACCTGAAATGCGTCAGAACACCAGATACATTCTTTTGCAGCAGATGTTTCATTCTCTACACCAGTGTTACTCAACCCAGCTCAATCAAAGAGCCAAATTGTTGAAAACTACCTTTGCAAGAGAAACCATCTAAGTGGTAAAACGTGGCAAGAACAGCAAGAAGTAGCTATAAAATCAGTTAAAGATGGTTAAAAATGACCAAAAAGCAGCAAAAATATGTGAAAAAAAGGGCAGAAATTGGGAGACAATATAGAAAATTGACAGAAAGTTGTAACACTTTTCGGACTACAGAGTCTTAATTCCTGAGACACTGAATTTGGGGTTTGCATTATCTGTAAGCCATAATCATCATCATTTCAAGAAATAAAGGCCTGAAATAATTAACTTTGTACACCAATCAAGGTCTGTATAATATGAGGGTTTCACTTTCTGAAATGAAATATTGAACTTTTTCATTATCTTCTAATTTTTTAGATATACCTGTGTATGCATGCAGACTTTATTTTTCAAAGTTCCTTCTTTTGTCCCTCATGCAGATTTCTTTTTGTTTAAAATGAGAAGAATAATTTGTTTTTTTTAAATAACCCCCTTTAATATAGCAATTGATACAAAGAACACCTAAGATGGGAGACCTAACAATAACGGCGCAAGAAATAGCAATTGCAATACAAGGAAAAATAGTTGCAGTTAGATAATTTTTGCAAATATTTCAGCCCTAATTCAAATTCAGAATCAACAGTAAAAGTAGTTTAGAAAAATCACTCTTGGGGTGTTTAACTATGACGTATTATTTATCTGTCATCACTGTTGCATTGATAAATCAGGAGCACTTGGTTGTTTGGATCAGAGGAAAATGCAGCAGTGAGCGATAGAAACATCTGTCAGGATTTAAAAGCATTTCTGATTCTGGGCACAAAAATAAAAAATAGTTTAAAAACAATCTGTTAAAACTTCAATTTTTTTCTTGTTTAGAGAAAAGATTTATTTTCATTTTAAGTTTAGTACCAGCAGCACATTTTAAATATTTTGGGACAGAGCCATGATGTATCAGGTCCTTTTGTATTATTTTTGCACAGTCGAAAAGAGTTACTGCCGTATTGTTTACACCTCTAATGTTTGTGTTTGATGCCATGATCCGTCCTCACAGATGTTCTGTCAGACCCAGTGGCCATCACCTGAGGAATATAGCCAGCTGGAGGTCCAAACTAGCCTGGGGCGCACTGACATTGTCCGCTGGTTCAAGGACCATCGTTCGGCTTTGAAAAACGGCGAAACTCTGGACTGGGTGGAAAGTTTCCAAAATCCAAACCTCGCAGAGCCGCAGAAAGGCAGCCAGGAACAGAACGGCCAGAGCTCTGAGAAAAAACAGACTGTTTCCTTGGAAGTCAAGGCTGTGAAAAGTGAGTTTGGAGTGGACTGCTTGTTTTCTCTATTTATATCCTATCGCAAAGTGTTCCATGCACTTGCTTGACTTTGTGTTTTCTGTGCCACATTTTTGCAGTGGAGGAGGCTGCTGAAAACACAGCAGCGACTACAGAGTGCTCCAAGCTGTCCGACAAAGACAAAGTCCAGTGGCTGACCGACAGGTTAACCCACAGTACGACAGATCTGAGCCGGGCCGGACCTGACCAGAACAGCCCTGCTGCTGACAAAGGAAGGTGGGTGGAGAGAGGAACCAGGTCTCCTTCATCCTATATTTATTTTCCAGTGGGAGATGCATGTTTATGAAGAGAAAAAAAGATCAGCTTCCTGCCAATATTAGAGCTTTTCAAGGCATAACTGAGGATCATAACTCTGAGGAGTTATTTGAAGATATTTCTGTAAACAGTCTAAAAATAAAGAACTGTATGGGCACAACAAGTTATGGATGCTGAATCTCTCTAAATGTACTTTCTATTTGTTGCATCGACTACACCTCCATGCATTTCTCACAGGACTCTCTAATGTAAATCTTTCTAGTTTATCATGCTTTACACGCTTTTCTGTAATAGATCTAGTTTGTATTAAGGATTAGTGTCTGTGTTCTCGTCAGGTGGGTGAAGGTGACTGTGGCAGTGGGGGAGGAGAGTGAAGAAGGAATGGAGAAACAGAAACTGGCGACGGACACTGATGTTTTGAGCTTGGAGCAACCTGGGAGGGTCACTGGTTGATGGTAGGTTCAACTGCAATTTTTAGAGATGGTTTGATGTCAGCAGAAAGATCGTGCAGATCTGAGTTTTCTTCAGCTGATCAGGAATCAGCAACTGAGCCGTTCATCTCCAACATCAGTCGCACCAGCTTTCATAACAGCGCACACTTTACCACAGCACACAAATGTGCAAGTAACATGGCATCAGCGGCCCTTTGGATAAAAGGGGGAGTCACGTTTGCTAAAGCTTTAGAGGAACAAAATGATGCACTGAAGCTACCAACTCTGGACTTAAAGAGGAGGGATAGATATCCTTGGGATCATAAAAAAGCTTTTGTCTCGTGTTTTTTCTGAGCTTCACTACACACTGGGACTGACCATACAAGTTTAGGTGTGTTAAGTGGATCCAAGATTTCTTTTCAAGGAGGCTGTAGGCTAGTTCTAAAAAATAACACAACTGTACGTGAATTTGTGATTTATTTATGTGATTGAATGTTAGCTTAGTTTATTGCTTTATAATTATGTGAACAGTCCCCTTTGGTTTACTGTACAGCTAATTTCCAGCTATAGCCCCCGGCCAGTTTACAATAGGAAGCCTGAAATACAATCGTTCAGATTTAAAATACAATTTAAAAAGAAAGAAAAACATTACAACTGTAATTACAACAGGCCTAAACACAAGGAAAAGAGACATACGACACGTAACCCAGTTGAAACATGCACAACCAGAGCACATCAAAGCAGTTCATGCAATAGAGGCAAGAATAAAATGACAAAGCACATACAAATGAGATAAACTAAGCATTGACACATTTCTGAGTGGACTTTTTGATTTTACATGTGATTTAATCAACAATGGTAGCTGGACAAGATTAAATGCTACAAACTGATGACATCTTTAAATTATTTGTAAACTCATCAATGGGCTTGCATCTCCATTTGTATTAGGAGTATTATCAACTTGGTAAGAATCAGGATACTTTGCCGGCCAATCTCACCACCAAACAAAAGTCCATGGGCTTGTTCCTATTTTTTAAACACACACTTAAGATGTTTGGTCCGTTTAAAGCCGATGGAGCGTTTGTATTTGTTGCCTGCTTACACACTCAGCAGGTGCAACATGAGCTGTGAAGCTCCTCTAAGGGACTCTCTGTTTCAGCTCTGGCACTCCCCCGGGACAAAGTTTTGCTTCTAATATCCCTTATCCTGTCGTGTACATGAATAAATTGTGTTTTCTGCCAAAAAAAAGTCATTCCACATCCTGTGATCAAACAAACATGTCCCTTGTGAATATCTGCATTGGAGGAAGTTAAAAAAGGCTCTTCCACAGTTACAGGCTTAAAAAATGACAGTACAGAAATTAGCTTTTATTTGACACTGATCGTCTAGTTTGCTCTTATTAGGCACAAAAATCCTCCCTGTACACCTCAGTGAGTTTCATAACTTCCAAAAAACTCTTCACTGGAGCATCTCAGTTCTTTTTTCAATCCAAAGCTGAATTTCCTTATGAATAATTTTGCATCCTGCTTGGCAGTAGTTGCTAATTGGTTGCCAACTTCACTCTACTGTACCTTTACTTGCAGTATGTTTTTATTTTTTTCTTAAGTTAAACACAGCTTCCTGTCAAGACTGGAAAACTAAAAGAGAACTGAACAGTAAAACTTTGGACTCCAAAACTAAAACAATGAGCTGATAGATTCTGAAACGCTTTTAGCTCACTAGTTTGAGTATAATTTTTGTTTATTGTAGTTATTTTTTTACCTTTGCAACTTATTTTCATATGCACGTCGTATGACCCACTGTTTATACCAGAGAACGCATCAGTCCTTTTTTCAAGTCAAAGATACGACTCCATTTAAAACAATAGTAAAGGGATTTAATTGTAGCTAAAGCCTGAAGCACAAACAGGACATGGCTGCTGCGGTGAAGGCTCTGGTGTGTGTCCTTGTTTTCAATGGATGCTGGGATACGCTCCAGCCCTGCATGTATGATCCTCATCAGGGAAAGCTGGCTGGAGCAAATGACTGGCTGGAGCTTCGAGATGCCTCACTGTGTGACTTGGCTTGAATAAAGAGAGGATAAATGCTGAACTGTTTCTTTTAAAGATGCCACAGCTGCAGCCTCCTGCTACCCAGGAAGTTATTAGAGTGTTAATTACCTCTGATTAGTCCGTCAAGAGGATGGCATGCTGGGATGGCAGGATGATGCTTGGACCTACACCATCATTAGCATCAAAGATGAAGACAGACACACTAAAACATGCAAACACATTGTAACTGCCACAAAGAGGCTGAAGGAAGGGTGCAAGCGTATTTAAATATCTACATATTTCAGCAATTGTCTCTTTGGTTTCTGGTTTTTGCTTCATTTTACGTGTATAAAAGCGTCTGTCAGGCAGTTTTTTACTCTTAACTGTTACCAGTGATTGCATGTGATCATTTCTATCCCTGTCTCCTCTCTCTCACTCTTGACAGGTTGAGTAAATCATTAAGTGCTGAGTCACCTTACGTCGAATCCCACCTCAAGATGACCAAAAGTGAAATCAGTGTTAAAACTCTCTGCCTGTGACGTCATCACAAAGAGCCGGAGACTGTGCGGTGAGGCACTGACTTGTGGTGCAGACGCTGACATCAAGAGGAGTGCCAAAGCTGGACTTGACTACTGCTACACCTTTGTTTGTTTGTTTCTAGACAGATGCACCCTTGTAAATATTTTTCTGTATTACAAAAAAAAGAAGCTTTGTACAGTTTTACTTGGAGGGCGAGTTTTGTTACATTTTTCAAGAAAAAGTCTGAACAGTGCCCTGAAACTTGGAATGTTTTTTTTGTTGTCGTTCAAAGATCAAAGTGTATGATAGTTTGTTATTTGCTGAAAATCAGTCCTATTTTTTTGAAAAAAACATAACACACAGTACTCTGTATGAGTAGTATTTGATGGCACTTGCATAGGTTTCCATGGTAGCGATAGATATTTACACGCTAGGTCACTTCATCTCAGACTGTTAGGAAACAGCAAAAGTCTTTGTCTCTCCTGCAGCGGCACTTTGACCTACTGCGTGAAATCTCTCCGATGGAGGAAATCACTTTAACCTGCTGGAGGGTCCTTCAGAGTGACGATGTTTTGGTCGATTTGAACACAGCCTTGGCCAGAGCATGAACACCAACAGCCACAGAGACATAGAGAGACGAATGAATGAATGAACGAATGCACTACATGTCCTGACTCTGAGAATGTTGTGTAGTCCGCAGGGTTTCGATCAGTACCCGAGGTTCAACGTGTTCAGGATGTTTTTAATGATGTAGAAAGGATGGATCACATAAAGAGGAGAGTGAAGTGTCACTTTGATCGCACCGTGCTGCCTTTCACCAAGATTTTCTGTCTCAGAACTGACTCAGATTCACCATGAAGGTTTCAGTTTGTCACTTACTTTGTTTTTAAATCTTGAAATATTCCTGACTGTACTTTACCAGAACATTACGGTTAAAGTATCTCAAGCATGATGAAATAACTGACCTCTTTTATTTTCAGCCGCTTCGCATTTTGCTCAGCTGTGATCTGTGAACACACCTCTCTGAAGTCCTCCTGGTCAAAGATGGATTCACTTTCTCTGATTTCTGTACAGTCAGTTCAGAACACCTGAAATCAATCATGAATCTTGCAGCTGCACAGATACATGACCCGCTCTGCTGACTGCCTAAAAACAGCTGAAGCATTTGGAGTCCGATGAAAAGCTTGCATGTGCTTCAACAGCTTTCATTTTCAACGACTCATTTCCAAATTTGACTTAAAAGGGAAATCTGTGTTTTTCTGGTTCAAACTGCGAGTGCTTGCGATCTTTCAGCGAGCCATATTGAGTTGAGTTGAGCTGTCAGTGATTCTTGTTTTCAGCAGCAGGTGTACTGCTGTCTGCTGGCTGAATGTTGCTGCTGCTGATGCTGCTGCTTTAGTTTCATGTTCAGACAAGTATCTGGGATACTGTACACTCTGTTGGCTAGTTTGAAAAACTGCTTGCATTTTCATTTTCTACTTTAAGTCTGCTGTAACTCAATAAAATACACAACCAACTGTAAGAAAAAGTGTCTGTCATCTGAAGTAAATTGTGTGAAACAAAAGAAGATTTAGTGAGATGCAGTGCCCTCTGTAGACTGCTCACCAGCCGGTCTGCTCACTGAAAGCACCTTATCTGGGTCTGGTTGATTGGATATCTTCTTACATCATCAACATGATTAATCTGTTCAGTTTTGGTTTCAAACACGCGGAAATGTCTCCCAGGACTTAAATTGAAGAGCACCTGACACGTCCAAAACACTGTCCAGGGAAATCACAATGGAGTGAAAACTCATGTATAAAAGTCTGTTTTCCTTCTCTTCGCTGGACTGATTAGCTGCTAGAAAACTTATAATTTACAACATGAGCCACAACTTTCATGAGTCGAATGATTCTCATCCACCTTTTCTCAACTCATGGCTGCATGTGGGAAAACCAAGCTCACTTTAATATGGAGATATTACAATTGCAAAGACAGTTTTCTCTTACAAACTGCTGACCCCTGACAACTTTCTATGAGTGGGTTGACAGAATTCTGACTTTAATTTTTAAGAAAAAAAAAACCTTCAGATTTGCAACAGAATTAAATTACTGCAGGTGTGCATGGCAGTGTTTAGGTTGAGCACCCTATGAAGTTACTACTCTCGTGATGGGCCCAGGTTTGAATTTACCTTGTGTTTTCTTACTCACGACACTCCTGACCCCCACCCTGTATCCTGCTTTGTCCACTGTCCTGGTCTCTCTGACATAAGGCATAAAGATGTAAAATAACTAACGATGAAAACCTGGATTGGGATCACATTGGTATTATCACAAAAAACTGTATGAAGTGCAATAAATTGGAGCCAAAAATATGTTTTATAGAGCTCAGATGGACAATTATCAAGCCCCTGACTAATATTAAGCCACAACATAAACCTACGCTTACACTTGAGCTGAGGTGTCTCATGCAGCAGCAGTGACAGGCCGGTTTGAACAAACTTGTTCCACAGGTTGTCGTTTTTTGTTTCTTTTTGGATCATCTTCAGATCGTGTACATATTGTGTATATTTGACACATTGACAGTGCAAAGTTATCAAAGGATTTTCTGTAAGGGAAAGTGACCAAAGTTGACAATTTTTTTGCCAACATGCAGGACTGAATAGCTCTTCTATGCAGTGTTGGATCAGGGCCAAAATGCACACACATGCTCTGTATCACAGCCTGAATGCATGTGTATGTCTTTTTTTTTTTTTTTTTTTTTTTACATAAAAGTAAGGCAACCCCTACTGGCAAGAGGAAGATTTTGCTGATGCAGATCTTGGTGCACATGCTGCAGCAGCTTCATACGATATCTGTTTAGTGAGTGAAACTTGTGCACACGCAGCAGCAGTGACAGGCCCCAATGGACGTACAAAGGTGAGGGCTTCCTTATTGCCACTTGCGGCTTTAATTCATCTTGTTTCAAATATTTCTGAGTTTTGTATCATTTGACTGTTTCATTATTTAATGACATTTATGACAAGGTATAAAAGACAAACTTGAATATTGTATAATAGTTAAACTCAGTGAGAGCCTGCTCTAAATTTACACGACACTGAAATATGATGTGGCTCATTTGGTGGAGACAGCAAGGACACACTCAGACTCAATGTTTCAATAAACAATCGTTGTATTTACAAAAAACAGGACAGAATCCCAGCATCACCTGAATTTGGTTAAGATGAAATCTTAAGACAGAGGTGGATCCAGTCTGTGCCACAGAGGCTTAAAAAACATCTTACACCTGTGTTTATTCAGACCTGGAAGCTGCTCTAACACAGCTCTGCCGTGTCATGTGCAGGGACGGTTGAAAGCACCTGCAAGTGCATTAGTAATTACAAAGTAATCTGATATGGCATCACAGAGAGAAGACAGGAACACAAGAATCTACATGTACAGCGTGCTGGTGCAGCTGCGGCTTCTCTGGTAGTGACAGTCTGAAGGAAGAGGGAGGAGACACCAGGCAGGGTGAGGAGAGGAGGAAGGGGAGGGAAGAAAAGGGGAGGAGAGAGTGAAGTTATGCATAAAAAAATCCTGTTTATTTATTTGTTTTCTACCTGCTTCACATGAGCACATGTAGTGTCAGATAAAGTGGAGCTGACTTTACTCAGTAAGTAAAGCTGAAGTCCCGCTGTGCAGAGCTGTCTCAGTTAAAATGGTTGCTCGCTCTTGAGAACAAACCTCAGTATCTTCAAAACAAAAAGTTTCAGACAAATATTTAAATTATAACGGAACAAAAGCAAGAATTTTAATTTGAAACAATCACTGCACAGTCACTTGGTGATGGAGTTACATAGTGTAGCTCTCTTTTTTTCCTCTCATTCAATCCCCCAGGCGGTTGCCTTGGCCCCAGTTGTGTCTTCCTCCTCCTCCTCCTCCTCCTCCTCCCTGATAAGCTGCTGGTCTGCTGGGCGGGACTCCAAATCCTGACACCCCACCCCTCCTGTTGGGGAAGAACCGATACCTGCAGATAATTGGAGAGGATCAGAGGATAGAGATGAGCGAACACGTCAGTGGCTCAGTGCATCAGCAAAAAGTTTCTCAGTGAACAGGAGGTTAGCGGATATAAGAGATGATATGTGCCTTGTTGTATGAGCAATTAATCTCTTGTCTTGTCTTGCTTTCACTGAAATTAGTACGGGGACCACAATATTTTTTCTTCTCTTATGTGGCCATGATTAGTCCATATAAGACATCAAGTTGGGGAAAAAAAACTTACAAAAACTCTGGTGTTGAGAGAAAAGAGCGTCCACCCAGGTCCATGGGGTATTTAAACATGAGGAAGAAGTAGAGATGACCCACCAGGTTCCCTGTCAGCTCATTAACAAACCTGCAAATAAAATCGGAGAGAACAATTCAACTCAATACCTGAGTGATAATATCACTTTAATAATTTTTAAAATCACATTTTGGGGATATATCAAGGACAAGGCATTCGTATGGCAAAGACCTAAACAGTAATTTTAAATCTAAAACGCCATTTAACCACCAAACTGTTTCTTCAATTAGAAAAAGACGCTGATTACTTACGAGCCTCCGATGATGAAGTTGAAGGCCAGGATGACCCAAGGCAGATAGTGCGCCTGAGACAGAGTAAAGATAGAAGAGTGCCATCAATGAGACTGTCTGATTTATGCCCATGTTGAGTGTTAAGAAGAGTTCATCTACTTATGAGATCACACAGTGACAGGCAGTGCCATAAATACAGGCCTTTTGATGTGACTCTAAAATATGAGACACTTTTACTGAGACCAGCTCAGATTCTGTTAAATGTGATGTGACAAGAAGAAAAATTAAAGTTAAAACATGCACATAAATCTTGTTCAAAAGATCTATGGCACTCAGAGGGTCTTAAAATTCAAAGATCTTTATTTTTCAGGGCTCATACTCCACCATTTTCATTCATTATACCTCTGCGGCCCTGGAAAATTAAGGCTTTTGATTTAAAAACCTGAGTCTGAGTGCTGCATATCTTTGAGGCAGTCTGAACCTGGATCTACACTCTGCAGAGTATCAGAGGAACACATTTTCTCACACGCACTTCACTCCCCTGCAGTACATGCTTTGGTTTTTTTCACTGAATACCTTGAATCTTGTTCCAAACCAGAAGGACACGATGGTGTCTTTGTTGAACTGCGCCCACACATAAAGCACCGACATGATCAGAGGGATCATCAGCAGCTGAAAACAACAACACAAACAGTTTGAGTCCAAACAAACAACATGTACAACTGAGACAAACGACATGTTTAAAGTCTTTCAGAGAAAATGTTCAAAAAACGGAGTTTGTTTGAGACTGACTCATACAGAGAGCTGTGTACTGGTGGTAAAGCACAATTTAACCATCCATCTGAGAACTGTTTCGATGCTTGATGGAGTCGACCCAAAGCCAATAGAGACAAGTTAAGAATAGTTTGATAACTGTTAACATGGAAAGAATTTAGATTTTCCATTTGTATGATCTGGTGTCATCATGACTAAAAAGTAAATAAATTGCTAAAAATATCCACTGATCAGAGATATTGAACAGCCCGATTTTATTCTCAAACACTGACAAATCATCTGGATTTTCTAGCCAGTACAAATAAAAGCATGATTAAAGTGTGCAACCAGGGCATTATGTGTCAAAAAGGGAACAGGATAGAAACTTTGAAGAAAACATACTAAAGCTACACCATACAGATACCGACTTCAGTTTTTTCTTTAAATAACAGGAAAAGTTCATAATTTTCTTGAAAAAAATGGTCATAACTACCATTAAGTCCCAATACTGTGCCACATAACATACTGAACAGAAGGAAAATGTAATCCTTCCACCTGCAGGTGCTACATTAGGTTTATATAAGTGAAGTGCTAAGATCTGCTGTTCTTCGAGTGTCCACTTGAGGCTGGCCTATCAAGTGCCAGAAGTCACATACTAACAGCACACACTGTACAGGGGGTGAATCCTTTTAGATTGCTATTTCTAGAGCCTTTAATGATAACCAAAGAACTACCCAAAGTGCTTTACAGCAGTGCTTTATGTAAACACAAATAGTCCGATAAAAAAAAACATAAATCAAAACATAAAAATATGGAGGAGGGTGTGACAGCTGCAAGATGCTAAAAGCCCTCAGAAGATATAAAAGAATAGAACTGAACATGTACGTAAAACAGGGCAGCCTTAGTCAGGATTAAAAGCCATTCAACAGCGGTAGGACTTCAGTTTAAACTTAAAAAAAGGTCACGAAAAGTAGTGGAGTAAATCTCAAGGTGCAGTTTGTTCCACTATTTGGGAGCAGCAACAGCAAAAGAACGGTTTAGTCAAATCAAAAACGGGACAAATTCTTGACTGGGAAGAGTATTCTTTAAAGAGTTTGTGGCATATCCAGGAAATAGTTCTCTATATGTAAAACAGTGTTTTAATCTGTGAGGTGTTGAGATGCTTGTGGTTACTTCATCTTTTATGAATATTTAACAGGTGAGGTACATAAATGTAATTTCAGACCAAAACGTCAAACCTGACTGTTGGTATGGCTGCTTTAACATGTCTGCAGGGTAACACTCCAACAAATATTTCATGTGATCTCTGTCGATAAATGCTCTTATCAAAGCTTTGCAAACACCACAAAAATGCTTTGAGAGCGAGAGGAGTGGCTTGATGGAAAAAGGATAAGAGAGTGATTGAGAGAGGTAGAAGGGTCTCACCTGCATGTTCATCATCATCCCGACTATCTGCAGCCAGAGTCAAGGACAGAAACCTCACGGCTCAATACAGCCACAGCTGGAAACTCAAGATTATCACTGTGGGCAACTGGGAGGTTGCCAAATCAAATCCCCACACAGACTGACTGTAATCCACCACTTTCCTCTCCTCTAGTCAGGCATCAAACCCCCCACACCCATCCCCAAAACATGTCAGTAATAAAAGACATGAGCTTATGATAGAAATCTGCCCAAACTTCTCTAACAGAGCAGGAAATCTCAAAATGTGGATGAAAAGTCAGAGCTGAACTCTTGACAGAGGAGTGTGGAGATGTGGCCCAGGCTGTACGACTGGTGCTGTTTGTGACCTAGATTAGGTTTCTCTGCTCTGCAGGGGTAGACTGACACTGGGCCACTGGCACCGAGCCACTCTGACATGGCTCTGTGCTGCTGCAGTGAGAGAGAGACTGAGAGACAGAGAGAGATGAAAGTAATGCAGAGGGGTGAAGACTAAAGGTGGAGTAAGAAACCTTCAGAGATGTTTTTGAGAACTGGTCAAAGGATACAACGATGCAGATCCAGTTGAAGAAAAGCATGAAAATATAGTCTGCAGGTTTGCCATCAAACGCTCCTGAAAGACACAAAATAAAGGATAGCATCACAATACGTTTCATGTCTGCATATAAATAAGAGCCTGTGTGCGGGTGGGTCTCACCTGTTTCTAGCCGTGTGGAGTAGTGGTAGAGAAAATACAGGTTGATCATAAACAGAAAGCCAGTGTTTGGTGTTATTGGGAAATACAGGGTGGATGTGACTGGTCTCCAGAGCTGCAATAAACAAACAACAAACACAAAAAAGCTGAAAATGTGAACAGATATCAGCAAAGCATTAGTTTGTGTGGGGATCTAGATGTTTAAATTGTGCTTGTAACACACAGAAAACCTTCTTTGTACAAGAAATTTAGACGGTAAATTAAATGTTAACACATCATGAAGTAATAAGATCAGTTTTTTTGCTCGTTTGTTTTTTAATTTGTTTTATTTAAATTTTTTTGAGGAAATCAGAGATAAATTTGGTACAACATTTAAGAGGTGAACTCAAATTGAGCTTCCGTTTCCTGTATGAAATGACTCTGCAATCAGGGACTAACAACCAACCACAACAATCAAATGCACTGAAGTGAGAGAACTTCTGCAGGCATCCAGGCTATGACAAGAAATCCTTCAACACTTTGTGAAATATTTCATTTCATTTTTTTCTCCGGGTTAAAAAACTAATTAGTTCAGTGAAAATGGGCTTCACAGTTTAATAAAAGTCAACAAAAGAGACAACAAAAGTTATTTGTCACTCATAATATTGCAGGCACTGCGCTGCCATGAAGAGATAATTAAATTCATCATGGAATTCATCCAAAAAGCCCCTAAAGGCCAACATTCAGTCACAAGGTTACAATTTAATTTCTGCTGCGGTTACTAAGCAACTTCACATATTCAGACTTCACTCACTGAGAATGAATACAAAAAACACAAAACTGTTTTTATCAACTGTTTCAATCATAACTAATTTTACTTACTGTCTCAGACACATTGATATCAGATGCATATTTCTCTGTGTATGATTTGAACTTTAGTAACAAAACAAAGTAAAACATTTAAATCTTCTGAGGTTGATTCTGTCACGGTGCAGTGTAAAAGATAACTGTGAATATTTGACTAAACCTAACACACAGATTCTGGACTGAAACACCCTGCTCACCCCTCACGTCACATCAGTACAGTGAAGAAGGCCTCCTGGGATGCATGATTTGCATCATCTTTCACTTTGTTTATTCTGTTTGCAGAAAGTTAGTATGTTTTGTCTCACCACAGAAACTGTTGCACAAAATGACACCCTTCGTGGTGGAGCATCACCTCCTTTTTAGACACAAATGTCTCGTTATAAGGTTTTTAAAAAAAACATATACTTCACAGAAATTGTATGACTAGGTCTGCTGTATCTTACAAAACACACCACACAGTGTCACTTTAAGAACTCATAAGAAGATGCATTTCAAAGATACAAGGTGCAAGTGTTGACAAAGGGCTAAATAGCATTACAAAGAAAGTAAACAGCCAAAAGAACAGGTGTTGTTCATCTGCTAGATAGTAAAGTAGCCAACCGTAGTTTAAGAGTTTTTGGTATGGACAATCAGATTTAAAAGGAGGGCCTAGTACATCCTATCAATTACACCTAATGTTAGATGTAAACACCTGAAACTTTAAAATTACAATCTTGACACTACTGCATTTCCACAATTTGTCTTGCAGGATGTATACATGTCTTCTTATTTCTCAACTATCTTCTGTTTCATTGTGTATATACAGGGTCGGCTACAGATAAGAAAGAAGAAAGGATAAGCAGTAATATACTAACATTAGATTGATTTTGATTACAAAAGTGAAGTCCTATAACATTTTTTCAAAGATACTCTCTCAACTTTGAGACATGATAAACAACCTTCTGTTCTGTAAAACAATATTTTATTCCAGTGGTTGTTTCTGAACAGTCTACAGGTTTGACAGCTCCCGGAAGTTGTCATGCCCCCCTCCCTCCCTCCCTCCCTCCCCCCGGCCTGTGGCTGAGTTCACCCTGTTAGCCACCTGCTAACTAACCCAGCAAACACAACACAACACCCACAGCCTTAGAGATGATCCCAGACAAACAGAGGTGAACAGAGCAGAGCCAGACTCACATGAAACCTGTTTAAGACCAGCTCTGGGATCAGAATGAGGTTCCTGAAGTCCACCAATCCCAGTTTCCCGATAAAAGGGACAGCGATGGAGGCAGCGAACCAGCTCCGGGTGATGAACGGGATACTTCTGAACCAGTCCCCGATATCTGACATCTTTCCATGCGCTATCTGCCCAGCTATTATCCCGAAACACAAGCTCCTCTTACCAAATTAATAGTTATCAGTAGACACTTCAGGCTCCTGGCTGCGTTTCTGTTACAACTGCTGCTCCACTAAGTTTACATGACGTGGCTAATCACAGAGAGCTAGCTGCTGTACAACTTCCTGTTTGACTTTTCAAAGTAAAACTCCATGAAGGCTACGAAGGCAGGTTACATTTTCTTTTTCTGTCTTTCTTTCTCTACTCTTTTATCCTATATTAAGATATAGCTGTTTTTATTTTCCTATTTCTTTTACTTTAATAATATAAACTAGTTGAAGCTTCTGAATACTTATGTTTCATTGTTGCTTTCCCCCTTGTACTTTGAAAGCAGGTAACTAAGTTAGGTGGGTTTGCTAAAAACTGAGCGTTCTGAGTTTTTTTTCCTGCCCGTCTAGTCAGTTACTTAGTATATGAGTGTTGACCTCATGCAGTCTTGAAATATGGTTCTATTTGTACGATGACTGAGTAAAAGTTCTTCCAATCATAATAATTGTAATACTAATAATTTGTTAGTGAGTGTTATCAATCAAAGTGCTATGAAAAAAAATGGAGGAGCAGAAAGAAATTGAAAGAAACTGAAAGAACAGTAGCAAAAACCTTACTGCAAAGAAAAACATAACACATAACAGAACATAAGACATGGAAGTCAAAGTAATGCACCAACATCCTAGACAGTATGCAACAGTAAACAAGTTGGTTTTAAGCTCTTGTGTTTTAACTATATCTTCTACAATCTAATCAATAGGCTGGTCTTTGTGATGGGCTCAGATCTGGACCAGCTGTTTCCATACATTGATATGTTTGTTTTGTACTTTGTCATCTGTGGGTCAGAAAAATATGGAGCTATTTGTTGATGTCACGGTCAGGTTGTTATATTTGTCTTTGTAAAGACTTTTTCTTTTCATTAAGATTTCATCTGCTGAAATTTTTGCATCGTGCTCTTACTTTGAAGGAAATAGAGCAGGGTGAACTTTACACACCAACATGTTTGTTGTGATTTGCATTATTATTTTACTTTCTGTGGTTCGTCAAAGCAGTGACTTGACCATTCAGAGACAGCCAGCTACATGAAGGGGTGTGTCAAACATTAGTCTACTTTTCCCACAATAGCCACGTGAGGATAGCGCAGCCTGAAAGTTAAAGTGAGAGAGCTGGAGTAGAGATGGGCATCTGCAGATGCCTCTGGGGAACTGCTGTCTGAAACTGAGAGTGTTGAGAATGCAAATGATCTTATTTTTGAAAGGAAACTTTGTTTTTCACTCCATATGTCACATTTTCATTTTTTGAATGTGAAAGCACATATTACATTAAAGGTTTCACAACAAAAACTTTTCTGTCATAGCAGTTGCAATAAATACATTAATGTGCCAGCAAAGCATTCTTGTGTTATTTGATATATAACATATTCATTATAATTGTTTTTATGTTTACTTGAATACATTTCACTGTAATGCAGCTTTGTAAAACTATGACTACAAGTGTTGTTAGCTGCCTTGTGCCCAATGCTAAGGTCTTACTGATATCCCAGTGTTGGGAAAACTTGACAGATATTTATCACATTGTTTTATGGGCTGACTGTATCTAGGTTTCATATGGAGCTTTCATTGTGCTAATATATTGCAGTTTCAAACCACAAAAAATGAAATGAATCGATTAATAGTATTTTAGTTACCTATCTGGCATTCAGTTTATCCCAAGAAAAAAATACACTTTTTTTTGTTTGTTTGTTTGTTTGTTAAATTTCTAGGAAATAAGGCCATCCTCTTTGACTATTTCTCAGCTTTTAGAACTACAACCCCCACAATGCACCTCTCTATTTACCTCACCGTCAACTATATGCGACAAAACAGCCGTTCAATAAATAGGAAAACTCTGAAACTGGAGTTAAATTGAGTTAAAGACTAAATTTATCAGTTAAAGTTACTCTTAAACTCTACTTTACATCTGATTTTACAGACCCTCACGGCTCCTGAACTTCTTACTTTGAGAAAATGAAGTTGAACTGGACCATTTTGAATTTGGCGCTGTTTGCTCCGCTTGTAAACGGATTAGCCTGTTAGCAACGACACAAACCATGACACCGAGTCTGTAACGAAGGATTTAACTGAGATAAGAAGGTTTCTGCGTTTTTTCACATCTATGTTGTACGTGACTGTAAAATGGAGGTGACAGACATCGGAAACAAAGAGGAGGGGAAAGTCTGGCATCGGAAGCCAGCCACAGGTAAAAGGTAAGTGTTTACGAGCTTCATGATAGTGATGTTTGTTTATGTAGTGGACAGGTCTGTTTCATTTGGTTAATGGTGTAAAATTCATCTTTTAGACTTCCTCTGAAGCCTTCACAATGTTACCAATCGTTTAACTGCTTGTATTGCATGTTCAGAGACACTTGTTGCGCCCAATCATACAACCTCCTGGAAATACTAGACAATATTCAAAACAAAAAACAATGACACACTTCTGGATATTCTCTTATTATTAGTCTTTGTCTTTTTTGCTTAATACACTATAGAAGAGGTAATACCTTCACTCGTTTTTTTAATAAATTTTGAACAGCTATCTATGTACACATTTTTATTCTATTAATAAGAAACACCGGTCCATGAAGGTGTTTTAAAACGTTCAAATCCTGTAAAACGTTGTAATAACAGAAGCACAACCCTTAGTGTAACAGTAACGTGCAGTTCGTCTGATTTTGCATGAGATTTTATTAAAACAGAGCAAAACAGGTCAAGGAAAAGTCAGTTGAACCAGAGAGTAATGATTGAATTAACTTCATTTGTTTATAAAACATGTGCATTCTTCAGTTCTACACCTTCAATATCAGACACTATCGTCCAAAGCAACTTACAACAGAAGCAAGAATTAAGAATGGAGGGGGAAAAACCCTAGTAAGTGCAGTTAATAGTGAATACATAACATAAACAAAAGGCCTGCTGAGACTCTGAATAAATACCCAATATCACCAACAAACAATGAGTTCATACAATAAATGGCACAACATGACGAAGATCTTTCAAATTTGAGCAAAAACAAGTTAAGTGTGCTTTATCAAAGGATAAGCACTCAGTAAAAAGAAATCAGTCCCACTGATAAGTTTGCTCTCCATGGCTCCCTAAAACCTAAAACCTAAATACAAATAGGCAGCAAGAACCAGTGGGATTACCAAGTGGGAACCTCATGTCACTGGTGTGTTGTTAAATTCGGCCTAAGAAACTTCTAAAAGGCTCGATGGTTAGCTTTGACATCCTGGAATAACCCCCCTACATGACAGCCCCCATCATATCCATCAGCAGATCACCCCAGTTACTAACCCAACCCAGTCAGAACGGTCAAAAGTACTGATGCCACTTATTCTGCCATGTTGCCCTTTGCCACCCTCACCATCTAAAACATCAAGAAAAGAGTCTGTCATAAGATGTTAGAGAGAAAATAAAGAGAAGGCAGAGCTGGGAAAGGTTAGGCTGTACACTCTGCTTCCTGAGAGGAGAAAAGGAAGAATAAACAGAGAGATCAGTCAGACAGATGATAAAAATCTTGATTAGGTTTTAGTTACTTTGATTTTTCAGAGAATAAATTCTGAATATTGATGGCTGGTTAACAAGAGAAACTGTTGCAGGAAATGCTGCTCTGTATTTTCAAGGTGTATTGTGACCACTAGAGAGCAGCCATGTTTCACTGAGATGTGTTTCTGCTCACCTAAAAACTCTCTGAGTGTGAATCTGTTGTTTGTTTGTTTTGCTCAGTGTGTTGGTGACAATTGTACGCACAGCTCAGCAGGGGAAGACAGTACGTTTCCTCCATCTGGCTTTCGACACCACAGGAGACTCCTTCCTGGCTGGAGATCACCATGGCAACATTTATGTCTTTGATATCAGTAGAAACAGGTGACACAAAATGTCTTAAACTTATTTCATAGATGCATGTTACAAATATTAATGTTATGATTAATGAGCAAAACAGGTAAACTGTTTATTAATAGAAAATAGTACTCTTCTGGTAGAGTGAGCAGCTTTTAGCCTGAAACTCATCATTTTCTCACATCGATCTGATCATGTTTAATTTTTCTCTGAGCAGGTTTCGCCTGGTGCAGAAGACGGGACAGGCCTGCACTGCTCTGGCTTTCAGCCTCCGCCGGACCACAGAGTTTCTTGTGGCTCTGGCTGATTACACCATCAAGTGCTATGACAAAGGTTTGGCATTGTCTCATTTAAAGGGTTGCGTTGAGTTCTAACTGAATTACATGCTCTAACATAACACATCCTCTTTATTTTTACTTTAATTCTCTGCGCAGACACAAAGCAGATGGTTAGTTGGATGCGTGGTCATGATGGAGCAGTCTCGTCCATCTCTGTCCACTGCTCAGGTCGCTACGCCATCAGCACATCCTCTGACACAGCTCAACTCTGGGACCTGGACACTTTTCAGAGGAAGAGGAAGCTCAACATTAGACAGTCTGTTGGCATTCAGAGGGTAAACATGTAAAGCACCTAAAAATAAACTAGAGGCAAAAAGCCTGTGGATCACTTCATGAAGGTTGTTACACAAAGAGCGCTTGGTTTTCCTCATGTTCATGGTCATGGTCATGGATACATTTGTTGCAGGTGTTTTTCCTGCCTCTCAGCAACACCATCATCAGCTGTTTTAGTGACGACTCCATCTTTGCGTGGGAGAGCGACACACTCTTCTGTAAATACCAGCTCCCTGTACCCGACAGTGGACCCAAAATCTCTTACAAAGCCTTTTCAGTCACACGGTAGGTCCCTCTCACCAAAATCTAACTTGCTTAGAGATAATTATAATTCTTTGACTACATCTCCCAACATGCCTGGCACTTGAACACTTCATTTGTGAAAATTTTGATGTTTGAGTCAAACGGCTTCATCAAACCTGATGCCCCTGACTTGTTTGGACAGTGACGGTAAGAGCCTTGCTGCTGGTGGACGCTCCAACCTGCTGCACCTGTGGTGTTTGGACAGTCAGCAACTGGTCAAAGTGATTCAGATGCCCACACAGGTCCGGACTGTCCGACAGCTAGAATTCCTGCCTGACAGCTTTGATGAAGGTGCTAGCCAGGTATGCAGAAAACCTTCACTTTTATACAGTTTGGGGTTTTGTCTTTTGGGATAGAATGCATCCACAATAAGTCTCTAAGATTGTCCGGGTTGGGTTATGTGTCATTGCAGTTGACACAATCTGTTCACTGCCACTGATAAAAAGTTGTCTCATAGTTTGTGAAAGCACAAGGGAATCTCTTACTGTGAGGTAATGTTTGAAAGGTACTTCCTTAAAACATCAAGGCCTTAACATCCCAGAATGTGTGAAAGGAGATTTTTTTTAGCTCTGTAACACAACTCTGTATATAAATGTTAATATGTCTCTTCAGCAATGTACCCCCTATGTGTGCCTGAATTTTTTTTTTTTCCGTAGACGCTTGGTGTACTGAGTCAGGATGGCGTGATGCGTTTCATCAACATTCAAACTTGCAAGCTGCTTTTCCAAATAGGCTCCCATGATGATGCCATCACCTCAGTAGCAGTCGGTCCTAACGGCCGTTACATTGTAGCCATCATGGATAATGGTTGCATCAATGTTTACAGTGTTCAGAGTCTCACTCAGGAACTAAACAAGGTAACTGTGAGCTGAGATAGTGAACAACAATGAGCGTTGCGACAGGACAGTGTTCTGTATCTGAAATGTGTTGTTTCTGTGTCTCGCTCTTCCAGCCTCCTACCTCTCAGGTGGCCGTAGTCTCTGGCGAAGCTGATCAAGAATATTCAAACCTAAAGGTCAAAGTCAGGTCAGACGCTCAGAGACCAGCCAAGACCTCTGGTAGACGAACTCAAGTGAAGATACTCAGACCTCCTGCTGGGTCTGCAGCTGAGGATAAAGAGGTGAGAACCACATATATGAATATTTGTTTCAATATGTCTTTATTTCCTTTTAAAAGTATAAAGTTTAAAACAGTATTATGTTCTGTATCCATCAACAGAATGATCTTCCTGCTGGTTTGAATAAAAAGAGACTTGTTGCCATGCTCAAGGCATTTGGAGAGTATCCAGCTAAATACAGGTAGCACTCTTAAGAAGTGGATTCATGCACAGACTTGAACTTTTAGTATTTATCAGTTGGAAGTAGTTAATTCCCGTGCTACTGTCACAGGATGTTTGTGTGGCGGTCTTTGTTGTGTCTCCCGGAGAACCATGCGGTGTACAGCAGTCTGACTGATAAAGGTCTGCACTCAGCCTACCTCACTCTGCAGGATAAATACCCCATCAAGAGTCACAAGCTCCAGAGAGGACTGCAGAGGTATCTTCTTTGTTTCAAACACAGGAAAAGAACAAGTATTTAGATTTCAGAGATTTAAAGTTGAAATATTTTAAAAATGTTTGAAAACAGTTTGTTGTGTTGTTATTCTCTCTTCTCTACAGGGTTTTGTCGGCCCTGACTCACTGGGCGGCCATCTTTGGGGAGGTGGAGTATCTTCCCCTGGTGGCTTTTCCTTTTGTTAAACTCTTCCAGAACAATCCAATGCTCTGCTTTGAAGTGGTGGCCACTGTTATAGGTACTCTACCCCCATCAATTGTTTGGAGTTTCATCAGGCACAGGGTTTTTCCTATTTGAACTTGCTACTCCTTTTTAACCCACTCCAAGATGTGAATTTGGGTCACATCTGATCATTATCTCTGTCCATTACCCACAGTTTATGTTAGTATTTGTGCCTGTTTGTAGCTGTTTGCATTAAGTCCTTATTTATGTACCAGATATTGCTTAATTTTAAGTACATACTTGATATCTCATTCATATATTTCAATTTTTACACAACACTTATACCTATTTTGTAGTTTTCCTGTTATTTGAATGGGAGTAGATGTGACTAAAAAGCAACTTTTCCATAGGGCTCAAAAAAACATTTCTGATGCTGATTATGTCATAAATCAGCTCCACAATAAACTGAAAAGTGGTGTCCCCCTTCACGCAGCTCGTCAAATATGTGGATGTAATGTAGAGAATTCAGTATGAGAGCTCACAGCAGCAGCTGTGTGGAGAAAAGTATTGAAATGCCTATGGCTCAGCTCAGAGGCAATAAATGCAAAAGTTGAGTAAACCACACAGAGCTGCTGAATTTTAGAGTGTTTTTACTCTTAAGTATCACTTGTGCAACTGCTTTAGGGAACAGACCCATGACAGAGTATATTGAAGGTAAATGATGTGAGATTCTTGGTGAAATAAGCACCTGCAATCCATTCTTAGTGAATTATCCCCTAAATTTCTTTTTTTTGTTTTGTTACTTGGGTTTTCCAGTGAATTGGTGTCAGCACTGGTTTGAGTACTTTCCCAACCCTCCTCTGAACATCCTGAGCATGATAGAGAATGTTCTGGCTCATCATGACAAAGAGCTGCTGCAGCACCTGGTGGACTGTGGTGTCACCTCACAGGTAAAAGGACAACACGGACCAACATAGCTGGAGGGGAAGGTTCACACTTCTCTTGCAAATCTCCATCCTTTTACACATGCCATTGTTGATTACCGTGTCTGTCACAGCTGTATGCTTGGCCGCTGCTGGAGACGTTATTCTCAGAAGTTCTGACTCGGGATGAGTGGCTTAAGCTCTTTGACAACATCTTCTCCAACCACCCGTCGTTCCTGCTCGTGGCCTGTGTGGCTTACATCACCTGCTGCCGTGAGCCTCTGCTGCTCTGCTCACAGAAACAGGACTTTGAGGTAAAGACTTTCTCCTCTGCTCTGGAAATATAAGTCAGTGTTTTATAAAACCCTCTTCGATCTCTTCTGTTTCAGTACTTTTTTCACCATCGTAACAATCTGGATGTGGGAGCCATGATAAAAGAGGCGTACCGGCTCATGGGCAGCACCCCGGCTGATATCCACCCAAAGACTTTGCTCTCTGACTTCACACCCCTGACCAAGGGACAGTACCCTGTGTTTAACCAATACCCAGAATTCATTGTGGAATACCAGAGCCGGGAGAGGGAGAAGATTCGACTTCAGGAACTGGAGTATCTGCGCGAGAGGTGAGTAGAGACAGTTAATGAATTCATTTAGAAAATGATTTTTTGAAGTGTTTCAGTCTGACTGATGAAATCTGTGTTCTTGTCTCACCAGGCAGGAGGTGTCAGCTCTACGTGCAGATTTTGTGCGTCGTCAAGCAGAAGAAGAGGCCTATTACGCACAACAGGTGTTTGGAATGCATAGCTTTGTCTTACATGTTTTCTTAATCTCTGTTTACTAAACAGCACATGGGCTAAAATGCATTTCGCCTGATTTGTTCTCAGGAGCTGCTGCAGAAAGCGGAGGTACAGCGCCGAACCATCCTTGCCCAAGAGGAAGAAAAACTGACCCAGCAGAGGGCCAAGTAAAATAACAAACCTCACTTTAAACCTCTCAGAGTCATAAAATGTTACGAGGCTGCACAACCAGCTGACACTCCTTCCACTGCAGGTTGGCAGCTATGAAGAGAGAGCTGAAGGTGAAGGAGCTGCAGCTGCTTGATGCCACCAGGAGACGTTTTCTCAAACACCAGCAGGACCTGAGAGCCTCACAGGTCCAGGGTTTAGAGCAGGAGATCAGCAGAAAGGTAAAAAAATAAACATAAATGTAGGACCCACATCAGCTCGTGGGGCATGTCCATTTAAGTTGTGTTTTTTTCTTTTTTTTTTTCTTATTCTTTATTTCAGAAAAGCAGTTGTATTACAAACATGGAACATCATTATATCAAATTTGCTATAAGTGGAACAATTTTAAATTCAAAATAGAAATACATATGTTCATACATACATGCACAAACCCACATATATAGATTCATAAATACACATACATACAAGCATACATCAGAACATTTTTAGTGACTACTTCACAGCACAGCTTTTCCAGTTTCTTTTCTTATGTAATTCTATTCACTGATATCTCAAATTTAAACATTAGCATTAACACTTGAACATAGGGAACCTTCCTTTTAGTTACCTTACATTGTCAAAGGGGTCATGAGAGAAAGTGAACACAGGTACAAGGGTAACACAATGATGTAAAACAAAGCAGTGAAAATTGGATGCATTGAAACAAATTTCACATATTCTTGTCCTTTTATTTAATGAGTTCAGCTAAAATCTGATCTCACGGTTTTAATGTACTCAGTCCATTTGGTCCAAATACAAAAAACAAACAAACATCTTTTTTCATTCTGAGGGAGAAAGATAATTTCTCCATCCTGTATATTTCAATAACAATAGCTCTGGCTTTAGCCATTTTCTTGTGACATCGTTTTTACTAGCTGCTAGAAGTATTCTGAACAACTTCTTTTTGTTATTGTTCCATCTTTCAAGAGGGGGATCACCTATGTATACAGCATCACATGTGAAAGGGATGTCCACTGCAAATATATTATTTATATGCATATGAATGACACAAGCATGACTCAATTACCTGGCAACTCCAGAAAATGTGGAAATGGTTTGCATCGGTGTCATCTTCTAACGCTGACATTTTTCAGTGTTCTTTCACTTAACACTGCTGTCTTTGATTTAAAAAAAGTCCATATTTATTGGCGTATTTTGACCTTTCTTGGGCAATCATAGCAGACCGTGACTTCTGTGTGTGTCCCCAAACTCTGCAATCACACTTAATGTTTTTACAATTTTTAACTTAAAAACTTAATAACATGGACTCCTTCCCAAACAATGACTTTTATGTTGTTCTTCAGATGGATCAACGAGAGCGAGAAACAGCCACAGCGGTTCAGGACCTCGAGGTCAGACAGCTGGAGCTTGAAGCTCAGAGGAGGCGACTTGAACAGGTGACAAACATTCACTCTGCTCTACCTGAAACTTCTTTCAGAGCAAAATCTGTTTATCACAGTCAGATGAAAACACAAGTCCACAGAGAATTTGAATTTCCACCACACTTTTAATTGATTGCTGGGATGTTCACATCTTGTTTTGCGGCTTCCCTCAGCACCTGTTGAAGGAACAGGAGCGCATAGGACGGAGGGTGGAGGAGGAGGTGGAAATGAGGATGAAGAGGTCAGAAAGAGAGGAGGAGAGCTACGCCGAGCTGCTGCACAACACACAAACAAACATACAGGTCAGGATGAACTCTTTGTGGAAGTTATTAAAAACTAACATATGCTGCCATGGATCTTTACACACTCATGCACGAGCATAACCAGAAACAATCAGAGTCACACACAGTGATCCAGGCTCTGATTTGGGCACAGATACGCTCCCCTGTATTTATGAACCTCCTCTCTGACAACACAAACAGGCCTTGGAGGAGTCCCTGGCGGAGGCGTGCCAGCTGGGCTTGGACTCGGACTGGCAGAGAGAGGTGGCACAACGGTTGCAGCAGGTGGAGACTGAGCAGGAGAGGAAGAGAGAGAGACTGGCAGAGCTTCACAGGCAAACCCTGGCAGAGGAGGAGAGACTGGCTGACACCATGAGGGATGTGGCAGGAAGGAAGGTGAGAGAAACCAGAGTATTTTTGTAAACACATTTGTTTACATATTTGATTTGTCATTCTGAAGACAAATTGTGGAATTTGAGAAAATTTTAAATTAATTTAAAAACAAAATGCTTGCTCATTTGCAGTGGGAGGATGTGATGAGAATGAGAGCCCAGCTGCAGGAACAGCAACAGCCCCTGTCTGCAGCACATACAGGTACTTTTAAACACCATCCTAGTTCATTATCTAGACATGCATCTGATTTGTCATAAATAATCCTCTACTACATTGCTCCAAATGCTGTGTGCAGGAACCAGCACTACAGATCCAGTTGTCCCACCAACCTCTACCTCCCCAAAGCAGACAGGAACTAACATGACTTGTCTGAACAGCCGATCACCTTCAGAGAGCACATCTACTGTCTGTGAGTGATCCTACACGTAATGTCTCCAGAAGTATTGCATGTCTGGTTCTTTAAAAAAAAAGATTCGTCAGTCAAAGATGTACCTTGTTGCTTCCTCAATGTAATAAGACCATTATTGTCTTAATTTTTACATCAATAAGTAGACCATTCATTTCTTTCCTCCGTCAGTTTCTCTGGACCGAGGCCGGGCCCAGCTGGACAGCAGCGAGAGGGAACTGCTGAAAGAAATCCGAGAGCTAAGACAGAAACTTGCAGCCAGAGCCAGGGAGAGCAGCTCTGCCTCCTCACAGTCTGTCCAGACTCTATCTTCCATCTCTCAGTGACCACACACTGATCCACGTCCCCTCAGAGTCACAAGAACATCTTCTCATCTCGAGCGAGCTATGACAACAGAAACATTGAATCAGACTGATTCTGAATACTGACATACATCTGTTCCTCCATCTATTAAGACAGATTATTAATGCAACCAAATACAAATGCAGCCAAGGTCTCTTGAAAATGCATCCGTCTCTCTAACTTCTTACTCCATGTGATGAGCACATGACTGCTCTGCTTGTTTTACTTTGTTTTTTTTTTATAGTAAACCCAGCTTCACATGTGGCCAGAAACACACATTTTAAAGTAGCTCTTGTGTCTGACTCCTGTCTGCAAGCTAAAACATCTGTTGGCTTGTTTTAGTCTGTGTATTGTTATGCATTATTACACCTCTGGTCTTCTTCAAATCACTTTTTAGTTCATACTCAGTTGTGCACTATTTATTTTTCTCTTCAGTATTTGCTGAAGTCTGATTTTTATAGTTTTGATGAATTTTATCCGATGATTTTTTTGAATTCTGTTTTTAAATGAACATTATGTTAAAACCCTGATTCAGTCGCCTCTTTGATTTTACCTTTTGTGATTGACTTGCACTACTTCTTTTGGTTTTATAGCAGCTTTTCCAACACTTTTAGTTTTCATTTACTACACTTGAAAAATAAACCACAAACTGAATTTTAAGTATTAGTGTGCAACAGAAAAGCTTTGGCTGCTGTTTCCAGCATGCATGAGTCATAGATTTGGTTATGCAGTACAAAAAGCACATCTCCATTCTTAAGGCTGTTATTTCAGGAGTAATAACCAAGATCTTAACATGATCCAGAGAGGAGGGATCGTGTTATTTGCTGTTCATTTGTTGTTTTGTTGATCTGTGGTCTGTGCACTTGCTTCTGTTTGGGAAAGACAAGTTAGACTTGATTACAGCATATCAATCAAAGCTGTAAAACACGTGAACCTGTGCACATGCCCCTCTCTGCTCACTTTGGGTGTGTCTTGATATCTCTTTCTCTCTCTTTCTCTCTTTTTGTGTTCACTTCTGTGTGAAAAGACATGAGCCAAAATGACAGCTATCTTCATTCCTCTCACTCATTCGCCTCTTTACCTCCACCCACTCTTTTCATTCTATAGGTGAATTTACCTGGTAGGAATCATTCTCTGGAAAAACAGGCTAAAAAAAACCCTGCCGTTGTGGTTTTTTTTCTAACTAACAACCACAAACACTCCCATGATCCCTAGCAGCAATAGCCTGAGGGAAGAAGTCCTGAAGGTTCAGTAAATCAACCCTCACAGAGCAGGTAGCTGAGTGTCACATTTACTATCTGTCTAAATACTGTACACCGTGTGATTGTAGTCTGAACGCAGAGTGTTAGTTCATGGAGAAGCACATCACAAGTATTTGCTTTGCTTTTGTTCGCAGAGCTCGCATGTCACCCATCACCACCTGTTAAACCACCCTGCCACCAAAGGGGCGGGTCTTAAGTTTTCTCCCTCTCTCTCTCCCTCCCTTCCTCCCTCCCTCTCTTTGTTAGAACAAATTGTTCTTTTATAACACAGCTGGAAGCATCTAGTTATCAGTCTCCTGCAAAGTCAGGATCGTGCAAGACATGGATCTCTCCCCCACGGATGGAGGCAGCACGTCAGTGCTGTTGTACAAGAGGTCAAAGCCTTTGGGAAAGGTGAAGCGCAGGGTGCAGGACCTGCGCCACAAGGTCTCTTCAGCAGGTTCAGTCAGACCGGACCTGAGCCACAATGAAGCTGCTCGACTGGCCATGGACTCTCTGCTCAGCCAGGGTTTGAAGGGATACAACGAGGTGCTGAGTGCAGAGGGAGAGGTGGACTTTCTGTCTGTGCAGGAGAAGAAATACATCCTGAAGCATGGGCTGGAGAATGACACAGGTTGTTAATATTTCACACACATCTTTAAAAGAGCATTACAGGGAATAAATAAATGCTGACTTGGAATGAAATGAAAAAAACTTAATTGATCCTGGAAGGGAAATTTCAAAATTGTGGTGTATATATATTTGTGATAACATCATGTTGTGTTTTTGCGTTATGTAGCTGATCTTGATTCATATTTGGACAAAGAGTCTGAGGATTCTTCTGGCAGCAAGTCCAGCTCACAGTGTCCGACAGTTTCCTCACACACTGAACTGACTGTGGCAGACATCAGCTTGGCAAAGGAGAAAGGTAACACAAGAGGGGACAAAAAACTTAAGCTTTTTAAGTGTTTGATTTCTAGATAAACACATTTCATTTCTTTATTTCAAGTATCTTGACAAAAGGGCATTGAGAAAAGGCTGAAATGTGCAAATAAAGACTGATTTAACAAAAGTTCTGTTGAGACAAATGCAAAAGATAAAGAACTGAACCTGTACTGGATTCTGTTCATCCATTTTTATTCAGATAAGTTTGATCCTTTATCCATAGGAGCCCATTTAAAAAAAAAAAAACAAATATGAAAAACTTGCTTTGTTGAGAATTTTTTTTTACCCATATTAATTCAAAATTTTGGGATAAAACGTCAAAATTATGAGATGCATGTGCCCCAGCTTTAGTTTTCTCATTCTCTCATTTGCCGGCTTCTTCCTTAACCCTGTGGTGCATCATGGTCACTACAGTGGACACCTATTTAAAACTTATTTTCTCCTAAATTCAATGGTTCATGTGGTGGAAATTCATATTAGCTGGTGTCAGAATATTTTTCTTCTTCTTAGGGCCTTAAAAATGTTTAAATTCTTTTTCCAAATACATATATATCTTTTTTTAAAAAGCTATAGACAAACATTTTGGGGTAAAACAGCATTATACCTATAAATTATTCAGTGTTAAAATGTTTTGCAAAGCATTAAAAAAAGATTATTCATGAAATTACAAAAAAAAAGAAAGAAGTCAAACATAAAAATAAATCATATTTACATTAAGTTCACACTGTTTTTGAGTTATGCTCAGTTACAAATATTTGAGAAAAAAAAATGGAAAACTTTTTTTCATGCTTTAAGAGAAATAAAAAGACTCCACGGAAAAATCCTGACGCTGACTTTCATGATTCATGCATCAGAGTGTTAAAATCCTCTCAAGGCTGTATTTGCTCAGCACTATCCCATGTGAATCTGGCAGCAGGGGTAATATTTTATTCGTGATATGAGTAAGTGAGACTCAATATTCACAATCACAATCAATTTCTCTGTTTTATTAAACAGCAGCTACAGCTCACTGCGTGGTAAAACTACTCCTAAGTAAGGTTTCTTCCTTAAAACTTTCTCATATTTTTGACTTTCTATCCAATAATTTTGACTTCTCATCTCAAAATTTTGACTTTTATCTCAAAATTTCAACTCAATATGAGGAAAATACTACATTTCAGTTTTATTGTCCAACTGTTGGAAATGGGCTTCCATGCTTAAAAAATACTATATTTTTGGCATGTAGAAATTCTGCAGACTTTGACACTGTAGTTTCAGGTGGAAAAGGGTATTTGGAGTTCCTCATTTTCATTTCTGATCACGCTGTGCTCTCGTCAGGTGTGATCAAGACTGTTCGAGGCCCTGGTCAGTTTAAAATCTACTTCCAGTGTGACCACAGAGCTTGTGGGATGAAGGACGTGGTCATAGAGCTCATCAGAAAGGCTAAGATGGTAGGTGTGTGTATGCATTTGTGTGTGTATTTGTGTGTGTGTGCGCCTCGGTGCATCAGCATGTGAAAATTTAAACCTGACGAGCATGCTCATACACGTTACCGTTGGAGAGAATAGTTGAATCTTGGATGATAAGGCAGGTACACGTGACTCACAGGTGAGTCAGACTGAGTGTTGTGAAGACCCTGGAGTTACCTGAGGGGCATTTATGAAAAACATCCATCAAAGAAGATGATGACTCATCATTTTGATCAACTCCTCTGGTTATTGTGCATTTAGGTACTGGCCATAGTGATTGACAGCTTCAGTGACATGGAGCTGCTCTTCGACCTCTTGGAGGCGACGAAGAACAGAAACGTTTTTGTTTACCTCCTGCTGGACCATCTCAACATCGACCACTTTGTCAGCATGTGGCAACACCTCAAACTGAACAGCAAGCACTTTCCTGTGAGTCTCTTCATCCTCCTCTTTAGATCCACCTCTTCACCTGATTTAAATTCAACAAAACCTCATGAACCTTATGAACAACAGGGAGAATCGAAGTTTCTGGAACAATATGTCCTCAAATAGATGCATGTCTTGATTTAACATTTGGAGAAACTGACACTCCTGAAAGTCTGAGTCAAAGCTCCACATTTCACACTGAGCTGTGAAAGCAGAGGTTTATATCTGCTGACTGAAAGTACAGTTTTATAAGTTAAGTATGGAGTTTTCAGGGCCATTTGCCGCACTCTTATTTCACTCTGTCTACTGTAAATGCCGCTTTATGCTTCAGTTCCAGCCAAGGACTAAATTTATATAAGAGTTAAGGTGGAGTCAAATTATTGCACTGGACCAGAAAATGAAGTTAGTGAAGCATCTGCAAAACTGCTGGAGCACTGACTGGAAAACCTAAATTTTATCACATTTCCTCAAGGGGGGAAGTGTTGCTGATTAAGATTACAAATCTTCATCTTTAGCATTGAATTTGAGTTTGTTCTTGAGTTTGTGCCTGGTTAGCAGGACATTTTGAGTCAGAACGTCTTGTGCTTTGAATAAGGAGACGTGGGTGTGTCTGCAGGGGGAAGCATGGGTCCCCTTAAAACTTGATTAGCCCCCCCAGGCGCTCACTGAAATTGTAAACAGTGATGAGCTATTGGCTTCATAAGAAGTAATACTGAGGTGAGAATGAAGATTTATGGCTGGGGTGTGACAGGTCCTCAGCAGTTCTTTGTCTCAAAGTGTCGCTCTTTTTTTTCTCATTGGTGCTTTAAAAACACTTCAGGTATAGTTTTCATAAGACAGGTGTGTAAGAGAGGGATGGCTTTTGAAAATTAACAAGCATGAAAACACACTGTCAAAAATGCATTATTTGTTATTTCTTGTTATTATTAAGAAAACATGACCTGCACCCTGGTGAAATATGATGGCAACTATTCAAGACTCTTTTGGGCTTGACTGTGAAAATTGTCTGTTACATGAGGCCCAGTTGTTTTGTCTTTCATGACCCTGCAGAGGTTTCCAGAATTAAATCCATTAATCCTGCATCTTTTTTTGTGCTGCAGTCCCCAGATTCTCGCAAATCTCACATGGTATCTTAAATGTTTGGGATTTTGTTATTCAGATTTTTATTGAATAAATTTTGTTTTGTGTCTGTGTGTAGAAACTATCAGTACGCAGCGTTGGCGGACAGACCTACTGTGCCAAAACAGGCTGGAAACTGACGGGTCAGATTGCTGAAAGTTTCCTTATCGCTGACTGGACGGAGGTGCTGACTGGCTCCTTCAGGTACAAACACAAAAACGCAGAAAGTTTGTGTTCACATGAGCTCACTTTCAAAAAGCAAGCAATGTTACTCGAGGACTCGTTTTTCCCAAATGTTTTTTGAATATCTGATCAGTTCAATCATTTGTTTTTATCTCTCTGTCTCTGGTTTAGGAATCCACTATTTTAACTCAGTCGATTGTGTTTTGTCCCCCCAGTTTTTCTTGGCTGTCGTGGCATCTGTATCGCAGTCTGGTTGTTTCCCTGAAGGGCAGCATGGCTGAAGGTTTCCATCAAGAGTTCCTCAGACTGTACGCCAGCTCCAAACCAGTCCCCGGCTTCATCGAAATCTCTCGCTCTCCTCTCGACACATTTCAACTCGCTCAGGACATGAAAACTGCTGCTGTCAGTAAGCCTGAAGAAAAGCAGAGCAAACCTTTAGACCTTGAAGATTTGATTGAAGATGCTCATGACTTAGAGATGAAACTACAAATGCCAGATTTTGCTAAAATCTACACCCCAGAATCAAAGAGCAGCACGAATGATGAACAACCTCAAAACAAACCAGAAACTGGTTCAGAAGTGCCTGAAAAACCTGCCCAGGTGGATTCAAGGCCTCCGGTTGCACCTGAAGATGCACCTGAAAAGGAGCAAGAAAAGGTAGTGGAAGCTGTCAGCACGCCACATGATGCTCAAACCAATGTGGCCCCAAAGCCTCAGGAAAAAGAACAAAGTGAGACCCAGACCCAAGAGGAGAACTCTCAGTCTGAACCTGAAAGCCCCACTGACTCCACCACATCTGCAAGCACAGTGATCCTTCAAGACCCCAGCTCACAGCAAACTGCAGACGGACCGCAGACGGCTACCTGGCTTAAGCAGAGGAGCACAAACATACCGACAAAACCTGCAAGCTCAAACGCACCAAGACGACAATGGAACTGCACACTGGACTTTAAACCCAATATGGATCATGTACCTGAACACCACATGCCGTTATCTCCAGGAGCCAACTGGCATTCACATCCCATCAGCCCACAGCAGGTGAGCCCCCCTGGCAGGTTCACCTGGATGCCTCAGAGTCACTGGACTGCTCGTCAAAACTCCTTTGACCCCGTCTACAGGATGGGACAGAACCACGGCCCACAGGTGGGCTGGAGACAGTTTAGCAGCAGCATGTATTCAGGATTACAGAGGAGCCAAAGCATGAACGACAGACTCCCAGCCGTCTTCATGAGACCAGATCGTCATCTCAGTGTCAGCTAAATCAGACTGAAATAATCCAACCATGTTAATCAACGCTAAAAACTGCAAAAACAACTCCACATTGCCACAGTCATCTCTCCATGTGAAGTGTTTTTCTCTACTGTGTGAATCTTATGATATAATTTCAGCCTTCTTGTTTTGTATAAAATTAAGTTTTAAGGTGTGAACAACTTTGTGGAGCTTGATTTTGAGGGTTTGGAATCATAAATATGACATAGCCGCTCCCTGAACCTCGTAAAAGTCAGCTCCTGCAGTGTTGATGCCAGCTACAGGAGTGCACGGGACGAGTGCAGCTTTTGGTTTATTAAACTACCTGTCTCTGCTGTTCTTGTATGACTGGATGCCAGTTACCACTATTTGATGAGGTTACATATGTAGACAAGAAATGACCAGAATGACCTTTGAAATGACCAGACATAACTCTGAAAGACCTATGCCTGTTTTCTTCTTTTTTATGTAACACTTGCTGATTTCTCAATGTAAACTGAATTTCAACAATAAAAGCAAAAAAAAACAAAGATTGCAAAATATCGCAACAACCTTGAGTGTTGATTTAGTTGTCATGGGGTACCACACAAACAGATGCTTGAAGGTGGTATGTAATCAGCTGTAGCTGAGTTTGATTGATGTTGGTGGAGTTACTGTAGATTATGTCACAGCAGCAGGATGAATAGGCTGGTTGTGTTTTGCCATCAGAGGAACAACAGATTGGAAAGAAGTCAAAGTGCCTCGAGCGTTTCTGTAAAAAAACACGGCACAGGGAAGGAGCTCCTAAGACACTAGATTAGAAAAACATCCGGCCTCACTTACAGAAACCACAGTGAACAATGAGCTCACTAACTGCTGTCTTTGAGGTGTGGTTTCTTTTTCAGGTGCACGTTTAAATGAAAGAAATTGCACATGTTGTTCTTTTTTGCTGATTTGTCAGTAACACTAGGAGTTCCTTTTAAAGAAAGACTCTACTACTACTACAACCACTAAGAGATAATGAAGGCTAATTGTTGAAGAGGCAGACGGAGATAAATCTTCATCTCAATGTTGTCAACAAGAGACGTTTAAAATAGCTGTAGTTGATGCATGTGAGTTCAAAAATGTTCCAAAAAGGAGCAGCCTCCAGCTAAAATCTATTTGAAGCACATGGCTATACAAGTCTAAATGAGCTTAAAAAAAGTGAGCTCACAAAAATGCCCTTCTTAACTTTAATCTGAGTGGTTAAGAGCCTGGAAACAGATGTGTTTCTGCACAAAGCCTTCATCAGCAGTGCAGGTAATGACTTACTCCTCAAATACTATTTGAAAAATCCTAATTTAAAGGTGAGTTTATCCAGAAACTGATTAGATTTTGTTCAGATTATTCAATGCAGTTTTGTACTCTACCTCTTGATAGCAGATATTATTTACACAGTTTGTATTCAGAGTTTGTCTTCCTGTATAACATTTACTGTGTGTACTTTTTGTAGTGTTTTCTCTTGGAGCTTTACACCTGACGTCTGTTTGTGTATTGAGATATTTTGATGTACAGTACTGGCTGCCCCTAACATTGTAAAAGTGTTTTTCCACTTGAAAGGTTCAATTTTGAAAACGGGCACTCTACTTCCTGCATTTAAAGAGCAGGTCTGGTCTTGACCTGAGTTGCTGAAGAACCTTTTGTGCAGAAAAGCATATGTTGCAATGCTGTAAGCTTATCCAGATTACAAAAGTTGAGCTAGGACATTTTTTTTGTGCTGACTTTTTCTTTTTTTTGATCGAAATATTAACAGCAGGTTCTGTCTCAGGCTTGAAACATTCTGGTCCAAAACCTTCACAACTCTTAGCACTAATAATATGATCACTCCAGATCCTCTTGTGGCCTTGTTTGGTGACCCCTCAAAGGCTTTTACTGCTTCAATCATGCCGACTGTTCTTATCTTTACCTCCCTCAGACTCAGTTTTTTTAACTGGAAAAACACTCTGCACCTCCATCTCACAACATGTGGATGAAAGTGTTGGTGCTGTATATTAAACTTGAAAAGCTTGGATTCTCCCTTAAAGGCCTCTTAAATACATGTGAAAGGACTATGAAACCTCTCATGAAAGACATAAAATCTTTGACCCCTATATGTGATTGTGATGAACAAGCCTCCCTTAACTTCCTTTTTTTTGCACTGTTGTTTTTTATGTGTTTCTGTGTATTCATTCTGCTGAATAGGAAGAGATTGGAGGAGGGATAAACTGGATTTTCTTTGTATCATTTCACTTTTGGATTGTCATGGGTGAAAATACGTCCTATAAAGTTCTTAAAAAATATTAACAGCAGCTTGGTTAATGCAAAGCTTGGTTAAAGCTAAAAGGTGGTTGCTTTCATACTGAGCTGGACAATGATCCCTTTGTCTTGCAGGCAGCATGTTCTCCACATTCATGGCTTGTCCCCGCCTCCTCCTACAGTCTAAAGACATGCTCATGGGGTGAATCGTGACTCTACATTGCCTGTAGGTGTAATAGACTGACATCCTGCGCATTCAATCTTGCTCAGTGAGTTTATATTAAAAAATGTATTTTATTAAAACTGTTCAACATATTAAGGCATTAGTTACATTTAAAGCCAAGCATTCAAAGATGAGCCTCTCTGTCTCGATACAGGGCAGGATCACTGCTCACTGTGAATTATTCAACTCACAGTATAAGCTGAATAAAACATGAATGAATGTGCTTGTGGCAATGAAGGATTAACAACATTCTGCACAGTTCTCCCTATGTGAACATTTAAAGAGCCTGTTGTATTTTTGTCATTTATCCTCCTCTGTGAACTTTTTGAGGTCATCAGCATCCACAGTGACCACTCACCCTGACATGTTTAAACCCGCAGGTATGAGGATGTAGCATGTCAATAAGGCCAAGTGGACCACATGTCTTATTTTCAGGAGCTGACTCTGAAGCCATGCAGTCTGTTCTTTTTGCTTTCTTTGTCAGTTTGTGAACAGGCCTCATTGAAGCCTCAGGACTTTGTGTTCGTCTGACGTTTCCAGCCATCAGTCTCTAACACTCCTGTCAGTAAGATCTTCTTCCACCAGCGCTCCCTGAAGCTCTGCACACACACGCTGAGCAGACTCTCTCCATCCTGGTAGTCCTCCCTCATCTTCTCAGGGATCAAGTCCTCTGACATCACCTGAGGGATCGAACAGAGAAACAAATATTGTGTGACAGCATGAACTGATCCATCAATTCAACCCTACAGCGAGCTGAGAAGTAGACATGGACCAAGAGTTTGTATTTACCTCAGTGAGAGCCTGCAGGGTTGTTTCTTTGAGACTGAGCTGCTGCAAAGCCTCATCTGCTGCTTGTGAAGCACTTTCACTGCGCTGCAGCACGAATGAGGACTGCTGCTGCCGAAGAATCCTCAACAGGAGTCTGATGAAAAGACAAGAAAGAAACTGGAACATTTTGTTGCCATGATACACTTCAACCATGAAAAAGTAAAAACTCCAATTTAGATTTTTCTCTTGGTTTGAAAGAAAAAGGTATTTTCATCTAAAGAAAAGAGTATTTTTTGGGTCATTGTCTTCATATATTAAAATTTTTGACCTCATATATTGAGATGTCAGGCTGCTGTGCTTCAAAAAGTATATTACATTCTAGGACAGTCACCCTTTTTATTGACCTCATACCTTTGAGAAATATTCTTTATGTTTTGGTGCAAACACAAAATATGGCTGACATTTTCTGTGTGATAATAGTCACCTGGTTCTGATGAAACATGTGCAGGCTTTCAGCCAGATTTGATCCTTTTTGAGCTCTGCTGCCTCCTCCTGTTGTTCCTCAGCCTCTGTTCTCTTCTGCTCCTCCTCCTCTGATTTTTTTCTTTGAGGACAAAACAAACCTACCGCGGGATAAAAACAGTTGACAAACCGGTACATGAGGGCAGATTTTTCTGTCTTTATCAAACTACAATGAAAATCAAGAGGTTAGCCTCTGTTTGGAAGAACAATGAAAAAAATCCATACTAAGGAAATGTTCATGAGTGACTTTAACAGACAACAAAACAAACCTGTTGTTGAGTCGCTCTCCAGCAGCTGCAGACACGTCTGACCCAGACTGTTCCAGTGCCAGGGGTTGAAGGGCAGCAGGCTGCACAGCTGCTGCAAAGACGACATCTTTGACCCCAGGTATCCAAAATGCTGATAGATGCTGACCTGTAGATTCAGTTAAATTATAATGGCAGATAACGTGACTCTCAAGTATAATAACAGCAACTGTGTGCTTGTTGGGTCTGTGATTGTGTATGTATGTATGTGTGGTGGCTGAAACTGACCTTCAGCAGGAGGAGGCTGGTCAGGTGGCAGGTGTTCGAGGCTTCTTTACCCTGGAGAAAGTTGATGAATACACAAATAAAATAATTTCTGTGATTTAATTAGGAATTAAACTTTATTCTTTTCAAAGCTTTTTGTCAAACACATGCAACTAAATTTAAGCTCACAATGCAGCCGGATTCTGGTGTCATGGGTTGAAGAGAAACAACACTCAGACAAAGAGCAATATCACTTTGGCTTAAAATCCATCCCAGACCTTCAAATTCTTGTTAACATCAAGAGGTTTGTGAATGATGGACTTCACAAAGACAGCAAGGTGTCAAGACACAGTTACTGTATTACTGTTCTATAATAAATAAACAAATATATTTTTAAAACTTTAATATTTACCAGTAAGTCAGTCAAGTCCAGCGCCTGCTCCCTCTGTCCCAGTTTAGTGCAGCATCGTGCCATCCCCTCCAGCACGTCTCTTCTGATGGTCAGGTTGTTGTCAGCTATCCACTCCAGACAGCTTCTGTATGCTTCCAGAGCTTTCTGCATGCACCACACCAAGAGCACAAAAACACAAACATGCCATCAAGTTATAAAACCAGAAACCGAAAAAGAAAAAAAAAACACCGACCACAGTATTGGAAAACTGACTCTATACACACTGCACTGGGGAAAAACAAGTGTGAAAACCAGTGGGTACAAAAACACATATCTTGGCAGTGGATGGGCGGCTGTCTAAACACAGCAGATAACAGCTGTGCTTTATTTTTATCCTGCTTAATCTGCTTCACGTGGGTTATTTAACAAGCTGCAGGTATTAATGTTGTGATTGCGTCATTGACTACAGCTACTTACTCTTGTAGGCAAAGAAATACTAACCACAGCTGACAAATGACTCACACATGATGCAAAATAAGTTGACCCTTTTTTTCTTCTACTGCTTGCCATCATTTAGTGGTAGTTATTCAGAGTGATATAAAACCCATTCACTGTGTGTGAAAGCCTATAATGTCAGACATAATGAACCATCACTTTACCTGATAGTTCCCCTGTCTCACAGCCAAGTCTCCTCTGAACTTGAAGACTTTCTGCTTCTCCAGGGGATCATCTGTGTCCAGAGCAGAACTCTCACAAAACCACTGCAGAGAGAAACAAAGAGAAAGAGGAAATATCACAGGGTCTATATTATTCTACTATTAAAGTTCTTTAACTCATATGTGTGGGAAAAAAATCTACTGAGTTTTTAAACTTAGACTGTTTATACTATTTATTTAGTGTGTATGCACTGTGACTTATTGCATATTATATGTACTTGATTTTTGACCACTGGGTAGGTTTTCATCTTGGGATTTTTTGTTTTTTGTTTTTTTTTTTTAACGAGTGCTGCTTTCATATGCTTCTCCTGTGCTCAGAGTTGCCAAATTTCTGTGGTTTTCCTCAAGCTTGTTTGTGTTCCCAAGCTTTGTTTTGTAATATGAAGTCATGATAAACACATGAAGAAAATTTATTTCTATTACCCAGCAATGAATCAGAAAACACCAGTGGTCAAAGTAACAACTGAGGCTGATCCTGACTTGGATAATTTTTTATTTATGTCTTTGTAATCATTGGTGTGATGTATCTGAAAAAACACAGGTGAAGCCAGCCTCCCCTGAAATATCACTGACACGTGCTGCCTTACAAAGAAACATGTTGCTGATCTTTCTGAGAAGTGTCAAACTCAAACACTGTTGACACTTTCTTTCATGTTCCGAGTTTTCCTATCTGATGTCTTCTTGTTGTAAATAAACTCCTCTTTCATGACTCAGCAGTTTGGAAAGCTGGCTAGATGCCAGAGATAAGTTATTTATCTACCTCTGTTTCACTATTTTCATGAATAACCGTTGCACAAATTTTGCACATGCATTTTTGCACATACTCTTGTACATCTTTGCACTGCCATATTTATACTGCATCCTTCTCTTATCGTGGCCAAAAATGCAACGTAATTTTGTTCTGCAGTGCATCTCTGATGTTATGTTGAATGAAAATAAAGAATCTGAAGTCAATATGCTTCTCTTTCTTCATCTGAACTATTCAGCAGACATAAACACAAGCTTTAGCCTAAATAAAGTAAAAACAATGGGCCGTAAAATTACGAAGATAAGGTTGTATCCTTCTTCATGTGAAAACAGGTCTGTATATGTATGTGCTACAGAGATGAAGACCCCTCCTCTGCAGAGAGACTCTTATTATTTACCTCGGGCTCACACAGTTTGGCGTCGTAGGAGGACAGAGGCGCGGACACTCGGTCTCTCACCTCCAAAAACACCGAGTCATCGAAGGTGCTCCCGAAAATCTCCATCCGAAACACTGAAAACACACTAAACCTCCCAGGAACCAGAAAAACTCTGACAGCAGCTCATGAATGTTTGTTTACACCCTCGTGGTTACACAGTCCTTTGATTTAAAGTGTCCGAATAAGACATAGAACGGCGTCAATGGTTCCGGCAAGAAGGTTCCGGTCAAAGTCAAAACCTACATGTTTTCTGTGTACTTAAATGTAGATGCCTTGGAAGAAGTGTAACGATTTTTGTACATGAAATTCAAACTATAACATTCAGAAAACATGGCCACTTCTTTTATTCTTCTAGTAACTTACTTGCATGGGCTTTTGTAAAAAGAAAAAAAAATCAACTTGGTGTCTCAATTATTATTAATTTTGTTATTAATAATTTTAAAAAATGAGCTTACAAGAAAACTATAACTACAAAATAAACTTTTCTTAAGGTAATTAATCTCAGGCTTATTTATGTATCACACAAACAAGCCAGGGGAATTGTACAGTTTTTAACAAGAGCTTTCAGATAAATTTGTATACACTGTAAAATCCTGACATTTGTCAACTTATTCACTTGTGGACAGCAATAATAGAGTTTTGTTGCACAGAATTTCTCAGAAAAAAAAAAGAAAACTCATAAAGTTGTCCATCATTGCATTGTAGAGTAGTCTTACTGCCATGTAAAACAGGGTTGGTTTATTACTCGTTTTAACAGAAGAATGAGGAGGGAAAATAAAAAATAAAGTTATTCATTGATCAAAACTGTCAAAGGAAACTGTACTGAACGAACGTAAATTTAAACTTAAATTCATACAGCATAATAAGAAAGGAAGGTGGCAGAGAGAAGCTAGAGTGTTTCAAAATGTTTTAAGTTTGATAAGAATCACCTTGCATGTACCTGTGGCTTTTGTTAGGGTCATCAAAGAAGTGATGTAACAATCTTAACAGCTTTGCTCAGAAAGTGTTTACAGTAAAAATGCTTCTTATGAGATTTTCTGCCTCGATCATCTAGTGCAAGACTGTGAGTGACAGAGAGAGGGAGCTGTTGGACCACATACTCTTCTTCAGGTGACTATTGGAGCAGGATGACAGGTGGTTTTAAACTGTGGGTTGAGGGAGGGGGACAGTATTAACACACTCCCAGAGGCAAATAACTCTCATGTCTTATTTTAAACTAAAGGAACAACTATGATTTCTGTTAATGAAAGATGAATTGGCCTCAAAGTCTCACTCTCAGCTGCCTTTACAATAAGGTTTCTTCATCCATTCCTTCACGCTGTCTTATTTAAGTCCACATGGATTTATGTAGCATTTTTCAAAGCAACACACTTCACATGTTGATCAAAGTTTATTGGGTTTTGTCCTCAAACAAGTATAAAATATAACTCTTTTCTAAATCAAGCAAAGCAATAACAGCTGGGGTTTTAAATTAACATTGCACAAAGTGTCCGCCTCACAGCGGGAAGCTACGAGCTGAAGGATGAGCATTTCAAGCAAACACACACATACACACACTGTGTTTAACTCAGTTAATGACAGACACTCTCAGTTTCAGCACAGGTAAGATGTACAGTCAGAGCGAAGAAATAACTTGGTGTTGTTGGATATGTTGGCTCTGTACCACAAACTAATACTCATTTAAACTGTTCAGGTTGTGAATGTTGACGTCAACATGTTTCCCTCATCCTCCTGAGGAGTTCTCAAAGATTTGCTGAAGTTTTTGGTGGATCTTTTTTTTTCCTAGTGCAGTTTTTTCTTTTAACAAGTGTTCATTTATCCAACTTTTGAGGAAGTGTGTACAGTTCAATTATTGTGGTACTGGTGTGTATTAGTGTGTGTCTACAGACCAACCAAAACTGAAAACCAGAGCTGAGAGATGACTGTCATCCTTTCGAAACACAGATCTGATAATACAAGATTTAATGAAGCTGTAATGACAGGGAAGCTGTTAATTTTACAGTTTAAAACTTGTGGTGAAGACTGTTAACATGTTAAAACATCAGAGAAAAGGTGCAAATTCTACTTTAAATAGGCAAAAGAAAGCTTTACACAGAACCGTATATGACACGCTGGTGCTTTAAGCCTAAAAGGAAGCTGTTGTACTGTGAAAAGATTTAAATCTATGATTGCTGCAGGACATATTTACTGACTACCTGTTGAAATACAGAAAAGAAGTGAGGACTCTAGCAGAAGTATAGCGCAGGATACAGATATGACACGTGTACAACAGGACAGCAGGTTAACTACTTAGATCACAACTTTAGCTCTTAGCTCTACTGCACAAGGTTAACTGGGATACATGGTGACTGTCAGAGAGAAAATCAAAACTCAGAGAGGACACACATCAGCAGCTGGTAAATCATAGGTCCATATCTGGATATTCAAGCGAATGAGAGCCACTTTTTTTAACAAAAACGGAATCCAATTTTGTCTGTGCTCTGGTTGTTAACCAAATATGGGTCCAGTATCAACCATTCACTTGGTTACATTTTTGTCCAGTCTAGATAAAATCAAAAAGTTAATAAGATTTATTACTGCATTGACTTGAGGAACTTTCAGTTGATTAATTTTGAGAAAAAGCAAACTTTAAACCAAACCTAAAAGCAAAAGAACTACTTCTCAAAATCAAGTAGGTTAGTATCTTGTATCTGAGTTTTCCCCTCATCACCATCTGGATGCTTGATTTTCTCAAACTGGAACATCTAAAATGTCGTGGGTTATAAAGCTTCAAGATTTGTTTGAAAGCCTGATCTCAAAAAAGGAAGAACTTCAGCCGGATCCACATTTGTTACACAACTTTTTAAAGACTGAGCTGATATCTTCAACCTGTGGTGTGAAAACACTCCATACAGGTTACAAAGCTGGTTGGAGAGTTTGAAGTGAGGACATTTACTTAACAATAAAAAATATTTCCAGTGCTTTAAATTTAATAGCCTTTACAACAATGTGTGTCCTTGCCTTTGAGTTCTGATTTCATCGTTTTGCAAAGTACCAAAAAGCCACTAAGGCGACACTATCTGAACTCTAAAATTGATTCTTTTCAAAAAACACTAGTCTATTGTACATATTTCATGAGTCTGTCTCATAACAAACAATCCATTGATGTCCGGCAAGAGTTGTAATGACAGTTTTCAAAGATAGAAACATATAAAACCATTGAAAAACAGACTGACTACGGTAAAGAAAGAGCACACTGTAAAAGACTGTGGGGCTGGATACTTGGAGGGGAAGGTTTCAGCCTAACCCAGGAGCTGAGAAAAGAAATTATAATCATCACAATGAACAGCCGGTTTGTGGCACGTGCAGAAGTTACACAGGATTTAAACGGTTGCAAAGGGCACAAAGTAGCTGCTATAAAATTTCCAAATCTGTAGTGGCTACAAAATACTAAAGAAAGGAAAGCTAGCTCAGGCCTGTAAAAGCTGAGAGAGACAAGGTTTGTATAAATGTTTCCTGGAAAAGCATGTATAAAAAAGAAAACAGGTCCATGCTGCAGTCAAAAGTAACTGGTACTAATAAAGCTACACAAAGAATTAAAGAATTAATCCCAGATTAGGCTTCTTCTCTGCCAAGTATACCAACCCAAAATATCCTATGTACAAAATGAGCAGTTGTTCATCTTGGTTATTGCATGCAGTATTGGACAAATGTTTACCTTTACATTTGGTTTTGTTATTTCTCCTGCCAAACCACTTGTCACACAACAAAAAAAATAAGGTTTCAACTCTCCTTCACTTGCTAGGTTAGCTAACAGCTCGCAGACATCATCTGCTTTAGAGAGTCACCAAAATGCTCCTTGGACAGCCTAAGCTGCCGATGTCAAGAGTGACAAGTGTCTGGTGAAAAACTACAATAAAAGTGGTAACACCAAGGTTTCAGTTTAAGGATTTACGACAGAAGTAGATAACTTCAGAGTATTTAGGCATCTTTAAGCGTCAGCAGAAAGCAGAGCTCGGTCATGCATCAAAACTTAGTTTGAACAAACCTCTTAAACACATCTCTCATCATCCTCTGTGAGAATCTGTTCAAACAAGCGTACCAGCCGTGTAGGCACAAAGGTTTATCTGCAAAGCTTCAGCAGAGTCTCTCCCCGGTTTGTGTACAACTGTCATTGAGAGTTTCCAGTTTAATGTCCGTTTAGTTTGCTGCAGTGAAGTGGGAAGGAAACAGAAAGTGTTATTTGGTAGTTTTCCCACCTCAAGGAGAAAGCGTTTCAGCTTTGTCAGGCATTACAACTCCTTCGATAAGGGGTTTCCCAAGGATTTCAGTATTACTTATCAGAACTATTTCAGTGTTTCAAAGATACCTCCATGGCTCTCTCTGTCTGAGAACCAACAGGACACTTTTGACTTTTACAGAACATGTCTCAGAAGTGCACATCAAGAGTTTAGGCATTCATTTCACAAATGTGGACTGCTGGGGAAAGGTGCAGAGTCATTTGGGGAAGAAAAGGAGGGAGGGCACAGTTTTCCATGATTTAAAGCAACAATACAAAACACAACAAATACAACACATGTTCATTTCAAAGGAGAAAATATGAACAAATGGGGCTCAAATTGTGCAATTTTGCAAAAGAAAACAGTGCGTGATTGTTCTACCATTTCTATGAGCCTCACAAACATCCCAATATAAAACAACACGGCATTAGAAAAGTGGATAAATTGATTCTTCCTCTACAGAGGATAAAAAAGGCAAAATACTGGTTTAGTTTGTGTTCATATAAAACAGATTTGGTCTCTTGGAGCCATTTTATGGTATAATAAGAGATTAAGGTGCCTAATCAGGATTTAATCCACTGTTAAGTGGACAAAGTGCATCTTGTTAAGAGTTTACTTTAAGTGCTCAATGATTTTACTGTTGAAATACTGTTTAACAGTCTTCTCCTAAAGAACAGGTCAAGACCCAAAAAGGTTGATGGGCATCGTATGCAGGTGAGTCCAAACCTAAAGGCAAGCTGCTGATTATTTGGATGCTAAGTATTGTAAAAGAGACGACTTATGGATCGACTTCCTCAAAGGTTCAACCAGAGCTGTTGTTATTTTGGGAAAAACAAAAAGACACAAAGTCATCTCAAGCTTTGAATCAGACAATCCTTTCAACTGGTTTTGTTGCTATTGTTGATTTGGTGGACAAATGTCAGAAATGTTGCCTCTGCCTGAAATGAGAGGCAACACATTCAACACTGGGACACCAGCCTCATCTCATCAAAGAGATGTTTTATCAAAGGTGATAATTAGTTCAAACATTAAAAGCAGTGCATATTCAACACGTAGCGTGGCAATCCTCCACCAGATCTGTAGGTTAAAAATCTACAATACTTGTATTACTAATGAAATAAGAGGCCACTATAAAGGGAAGACTTGAGTGGACATCCTGTGTTCTTTAAAGCATCTTGGCATCGGCATTCATTCAGCATTAAGGTACTTTTCTCACAATATTATATATAGGCCATTCTCTGTGAAAGATACAAACCTTGACTGTAAGCGTCAGGATTATTAATCATCCATGTCGGCTTAAATACACTGTTTTTTTTATCAAGTCCTTCTAATGATTATGTTTTTAGGTGCTGGGGGAAAATGCTATAACTTTAACCGGCTTTACAAACCGATGTGTTCTAGTTTCATTGGTGACATTAGTCACCCTGCTGTGAAACCTTTAAGAGCATCATTGTAAACACAACAGGGCAGTTCTTTCCAGGAGGAAACGAGGGGTGAAACATTCATAACACTGGAGATAAAGGTTTGAAATTAGGCCTGTGCTCACAGCAGTATAACAAACACTATTTCTCAAGCAAATGCAGCATAAATGTGTTAATACATCTCCCATAGAGGCTTAACTTAAGCCAGGAGTGCAAATTCAACAAGGGCATGATCACATTAATACTCCTAAAATCTTTCTTTCAACAGTTCATCAGTTGCTTCAAAAGAAAGATCTTTAGTCATGTCTTTCAGGAAATGCACAGTTCAGCTTGAAGATTGCACTTCATGGTTTTCCACATAGGATTTGCCTAACTCGCTCTTCACCATGTTTTTTGTCCAAACTGTCACACATTACAGTAAGTTACAGCAAATGGGCTGAAGCTAATAGTCAATCAGTTCATCTCATGTTGACATGAATCAGAAACAGTTTGGAAAAAACAGTGAAGTAATGCTGCTGATTGGTAAACATGCAAATCAGTGGCAAAAAGACTTGGCTTAGCTAACGGTCCTCCAGCATTTTAAAGTGTCAGTATTTCTCTGGTAACATTCTGTAACATTTCACTGTGCGGTCACAATCATTAATCCTCAGACACCGACAAGGACTTCCTCACGCTACGTGACGGCTCCCAAACCTCACTGTCATCTGTGTCGTCACCGTCTTCCTCCTCGTCTCCTTCATCATCGTCCTCTTCTCCCAGTCCTGTGCCGGTCTGCTCCTCAGCAGCTGTGGAAGCCTCTCCTTTGTCTTTTTCCTCCCCGCTTCCGGCGCCGCCTGCAGCTTGCTCCTCAAAAGGATCTCCCCCCGACTCCAAGCGACGCTGGACCTCAGCGAACCATTCCCTCACCTTGTGACAGACATAGAAATAATGGGACCTGGTTTTAAACAACGTATTTGTCAGTTCTCTGACAAATTGTTTTCCACAGAAATCAAAATTTCCAGAGTCCCACATTTTTCCAGCCACTGTGAACAGCTGGGTCAAATAAAGTTATGATAAAACCATTCGTACTATCAGAGAGATGTTGTATTTGTTTGTCTAACTCGGGTTAGAAGTCTTTCCACATATTTACTTGTATCTCTTTCTACAAGTAGCTAGGGGCTCAATGAGTGTATGTGTGCTTTACAGTGTTAAGTTTTCAGATTTAGATAAAACTGTTAAATTGTATCCCACGACAAACGCTGACTTAAAGAAACCTGGCCTTAAGTTAAAGGTGAAAGGATTTAGATTTCTTTTCTTGTCACCTGTTCGTAGCTCATGTTGGTCTTGGTGACGAGCTCGTCCAGGTCTTGCTCATTGAGAAAACGATACTTCAGGTAGTACTCCTTCAGGATCTCCCTCCCACTCTTCATCTTCTTGGCAGGTGGAGACCTGTCAGAATCTGCGCTGTAGGACGCCGACCTCCTCGGCTGCTTTCTAGTTCGGGAGCGCCCCCAACCACGATTCCGGCCACGTCTTTTCCGACCACTGTTGCCTCCCATTTTATTGCCTCCTCCACCGTTCGGTGCTTCGACATTTCCACTTTGGTACTGGAAGAACCATTTAAGGTTACTGTTCTTCCAGGAATACCGAGAGTCTCCGAACCAGCTGACGATGTAGGAGCGAGAGAGGCCGCTCTCCTCCGCCAGCTGGTCGTACTCTTCAGCTGTGGGCCACTGGTTCCGCACAAAGGCACTTTTCAGGATGTGAAGCTGCTCTGGAGTCTTTTTACTCTTATCTCTCAGGTCTTTGCTGCTGCTGGTGGAGGGTAGCTGCTTGCTGCGACTGCCAGGAGGAGTTTGACTGCCTCTGCGCGATGAGGAGGCAGTAGGAGAGGAGGAGCTAGCTTCATCCCCTACTTTTGCTCCATCTGTTTCCATCTTCACTCCCTCTGAAGAATCTGGGGATGTACTGATGGATGGTAGTTTTCGTCTCTCAGTAAACCAGGCGTCTATCTCCCTCCGCGTCAGTTTAGTCTCTGTCCTCAGGCGGCTCAGTTCTTCATCAGATGGAGTGCTACTTTTCTCAAAACTTTCCTCCAGCACCACCAGCTGCTCTGGAGTCTTCTCTTTAAACTTCTGCAGGGTGAAATCTGGAAAAGGGTTCCAAGTTTTTGAGCGTGTCTCCTTCTCTTTTACAGGAGGAGTGCGAGGAGGATGTGGAGATGTGGGTGTCTCATCGCTGGAGTCGATAACAATTGTAGTGGTAGCACTGCTGCTGCAGCCACCACTCCCCCTCCCTCCTCCATCGTGGAAAACAATAACATGGCTGTTCTTGGAGTTACGCTGGTTGTACCTGGTGTCACTGAACCACTTCTTTATCTCTCCCTTGGTCAGGTTGGTAAGCTTCATTAGTCGGGCAATTTCTGCGTCAGTGACAAAGTGATTTTTCAGGTAGCTGGCTTTCAGCTCTGCCAGCTGCTCTTTGGACTTCTTCGGCCGCAAATTGAATGAGTCCACACTGAGGGCTGAGTTCTCCTTGAAAACAGAAAGATACAGTTAATATTTAATAATGGCACTTCTCTCACCAACAAGGTAAAGCTGTCAGCTAGGTAAAAGTCTAAACTGCAAACACCACATACAGTACACGTGAAACTGATAAAGACATTGTGTGGAAATGGATGCCCTTGAAGAGGTTGTATAGGAGCAAACTTGTCTTAAAAGGCAGAAATTATCCCTGCTATCCTCACCTGTGGGGAGAGAGAGGGGGGCTGGACTGTGGTGGCTCGTTTCAGCTCGCTGTTTGTCAAGGTGGGTTGGCAGGAGCCTCTGCTGGAGCTCTGGGACTGGCTGGGCAGCCCAGCTACTGCCAGAGTGATGGGGCTGGTGACTGGAAGGTTCCCCCCCGGGCCGACCTACACAGCAACCCGCACAATGAAACACAGGAGGACATGTGAGAATGAGGCAGCCAGGCATGTGACAGTAAAGTTTAACTGTATGAGCAGGTGATCACAAGCTTTTCATTACCTCTCTAACATTTTAGAAAACTTCAATAGGGTAGAGGCAGATTACAACACAAATATTGTTCAGGATTCAGGTCAGGACATTGTTTGTATGTTTTGATTGGCACACTGAAATCTCAAAATAAAGTGGTTTTGAAAGTGACTTTTATTCACATCACCCAGAAAGTTATTACCAAAAAAGGAAAGGGTACAAAAAGTGTTATTTAGTGTTATTTAAGTCACTGAGAACTGCCGAAGTAAAGCAATTCACAGTGGTTTATTTCAAACTGAAACACATCAAATTTCTCAGTAGACAAAAAGACACAGGATCTTGGTCTCCACAAAACTCACATATTTTCTTTTCTTACCTACCTGTGTGAACACCAGGCCAGGCTGGCCCACTATCTGGCAGGTCTGTAGGATGGACTGCAGGCCGTTGGCAGCAGCTGACAGCTGATGAGCAGGTATTACTGTGATAGTCTGAGGCACTGTGTGCACTGTGCCGTTAAACTGTTTTCTTCTGGCCTCCTCCACCTCCTCTGGGGTCCAGCTAACGCCATGCTTCAGTCGCTGGGCTGAGAACCACACCTTGGTGAAGATGAAGAACAAATACATAGGGGAGAGTGGGATAAGTTGAGCCAGAGGGTAAGATGACCCAAACCCTGTATCTGGGCAATGATACACATTTTTGTCAAATTATCACAAAGTCTTTAAGTACTCTCCATTTTGATGTTCCTGTGATAGAGAGAAGTACGTAGCAATGTTGCAAAAGTCTTTTCTTTACAAAATCACTTTATTCTTGTCAAAGCAAATTTTTTACATTTCAATTATAATGACTTATTAGTGAGGTTATCGCTTTCCCATTCTTTCTAATCACTAAGTATCCTTCTTGGACCAAGGTAAAGTGACTGACATGTTTGTGCATCTTTTGCAAAGACAGAGCTCTGTAAGAAGGTTCAACGGTGTTAGGATGACAAAAGTAACTTCTACTTTTGGTTACAAGTTAATTTATTTCACCTTGACTTTCATCTATTACTTTGTTCATTCACCAATCAGTAGAACTTAAAATCGTTGAGCTCTCTGTTCTCATCCAATAAAATTCTGATGTGGTGTGTTTGATGTTACTTAGATCCCAAATTATCTGATATTGACACCCGTCATGTCCCTTAGCTCCCTATCTGAATGTGAAGTAGTTAGCTGATGAGTATGAAAGTGAAAAAGAGAATCAAAACTCAAGCTTCATCAAAGTTCCACACATTTGAGTCAAGTTAAAGAATTGTTTTAGTTTCTGTCATCTGAAACTCTATGTTAAACCTAACTCGAAGTTTCCCTTCAGAATAATTTAAAATGATGCTCAGATTTAAACTGGAAATAGTAAATTGGTCAATTTACCCTCTGACTTGGATCAACTTACTTCTGAGCTGGGGCATGTCGAGCCACGAGACAACTTTTTTCTCACAATATTTTCATTACCTGTTGTCATGTATGCATTCTTAACATTACCACTTACGTTCAACACCCTTAAATAAAGGTACTTTTTTGTTCTAACATCTGCATCACTTTCCTTTGCAGTTTCTACAAAGAGTATTTCTCAGACTGAAGTTCTTGATTCAGACTAAAAACATTAATGTACAGAGCAAGGAGTTTCAAACTTTGTAGGTTTCTTATGACTGACAGACAGTACACATAATCCATTTAGTCAACAACCTTGATCTGCTCCTCTGTGAACTGCGTCTGTGCTGCCAGGCTGCTGATCTCGGCCATGGAGGGGTAGGGGAACTTCTTATAAGTGCTACCTAGCAGGGGGTTGGTGTCCATGGCTGCGCTGTAAGAAGGGATGCTGCTAAGAGGAATCAGAAGCTGAGGCTGAGCTGCTGCTGCTGCTGCACTCTGCTGAGCCTGGAAAGCAGACAGAACCTGAAAAAAACGAAGGAGTGACAAAAGATACAAAAAGTATGAGCGGATGATTCTCTATAAATGGTAACCTATTCTTTAACACCCTCTATCCTCATTCACAAGTTTTAAAGGCTGGTGTTCAGTCTTAGTCTTCACGGATAAGATTAGACAGATTACTATGACCCCCTTACATGTACCCCCTATTAAAAGACTGACTACCTGTGCCAGGCCTGCAGGCAGCACTGTGGGGTTTAGAGCAGAGGATTTCCTCTGCTGCTCTGATGGGCCGACAAGCAAGCCGCCTCCTCCGAGCTTCATAGAGTCGTGCAGCAGCATCTCCACAGGTGTCATTGGCCCTAGGGGAGCTTCAATGGGTTCCTGATCTCCTCCCACCTCACCCTCTCCACCGGCTCCAAAGCTCTCGACACCCTCGTCTGAAGATTTCAGGGACACAGCAATCCTCTTGGGTTCAGATTTAGTCTTCATCCTCATGATGGGGGTCTTACTGAGAGAGATAGCAGCAACTGAGGCAGAGTCAGCTGGTGCCTCCTCTTGTGTGTCACTCTGTGGCTCCAGAGCCTGCTGATCACTGCTGGGGTCATCAGGAGGGTTTGTAGCACTGCGTTTAACAGAGGGGCCATGGGCTTCACTGTCCTCTACAGCCGGGGCACTGGGCTCATCTGTGACACATTATTTCAGCCGTTTATAATGACTTATCCAATGATTCACATTTACTAAACCTATTCTCACGTATTTCAGGTAATCTAAATGCAAAAAAAAAATGATTCCAGGAAGAATCTTACCTGTATCTGGAGGTGTCGGCACGACTACTACTGCCTGATTTAGCTCCTCTGCAGATGGCCCCTCTTCAGCTCCCTCCTTTACTTTTCCCTCCTCCTCCTCTGCCCCTTCCTCTTTTGCACTCTCTGTTTTCTCCTCCACCTCCTGCTCCACAACATCAGAGGGCAGCACCATGCAAGGTGTGGTCGATTTCCTGCGGCTTGACATTGCAAACCTCAGCTCCGTTTACTTCTGCTCCTGGTAAAGACGATCTCGTACAGCAGGGTCAGGGCTCACATGTCTTAGAGAGTTGTGTTCAAAGGGTATAGCCCTCAACATATGTTTCTCTGGTGGAAGAAACATAAGAAAAATAATGTTAGTAGTTAGTGAATACTTTTCTTTTGCACATTTTTAATTTATAGGGAATAAATCAAACAAACTTCATCCTTAAGTGATTGTGAGGAGAATCCACATGAAGTGCATACTGTCGTGATGTTTTGATTTTAAAGTGTTCAAGATAACTTTTACCTGGTGCAAGCAAGCAAACTTTGGAAGTTTGTAGCGTAGTCAAGAAGCAGGCTACGCTTAGCGCTACTCACAGCCCAGTGCTCTGAGACATATCCATAATCCTCCCAGTGCTCATCTACCAAGCAGAGCTTAGGGCTGGCTCTTCATTGAAGTGATAGACTCTCAGGTCTGAACAGATCACAGCAGTATAACTGCTACATGTGGACAGGAATGAACATTAAAGTAAGAAGCTTCACCCATGTTTTAGCCTCTAGCTCGTGTTTTTGCCTCTGTCAGACAGTCCAGCTCCTGTTTCCACTATTACTACTAACTAAATCTCAGAAATCGTTTTCAGCAGAGAAAAAGATCTCTCTTCTTACTGCTTAAGTTTGTCAGCTGGCGTGGTGTTGTTAAAGTGGCTTCTGCGTGCCATAAATCAATAAGATCCAGTCTGACTCGTCCAGTCCTGATCAGGATGCTTGGAATTAGCATTTACATATTTTAGTGCTGATAGTCTCATTTTAGATTGTGGATTATGATCAGCCATAGATCTAGAGATTACACTTTTTCAGGATCACTCAGTAAGTTCAAACAGTCCCTTTAAGTTCACTCATCACACAATTTTTCACTGTTAAAATGTAAAAACAAGCCTGCACTCCTTGAAGTCATACATTGCATGAAATATTCAGGGGAAGAAAGTGAAAGTTGCTATTTAGTCAGCATGACGAGACACAAAGTGATTCTCGTTGATCTATTGGCAAAAGTGCTTTATTATGAGCTAATTGTAGTTTGTAGATTTATTTGTTTGTTTTAATATTACAGTACAGTTATCCATATTTAAGCTGCTATCTGGACTGATACAACAAGCTCATGGCACCATTGTGATTAAGATGGTTTCCTCTAATTTTCTAGTATGTGGCAAGTATTGCTATGGTCATCTATACTTCTTTTGGAACACTTACTTCTGAAAACTAATATTTGTAAAATCCCAACACTTTTTTATTCAGCAGAAAAGACACAAGAAAGAGTGTAAAATGATCTCACTATTTTATACTCACTCATCTGTTGTAACTAAAGTATAACAAAGAGTCATTCACACAAGCTCAACCAGAATTATTCATGAAACAAACAGGTATACAATCTAGATTCTTTTTTTTTTTTACATTTGGCACACTTTTCCTTGGTCACAGTAAATATTTGTTAGTAATGATCTGATACAGTCTCATTTGTGTCTTGTGTGTTAATGCTGATACCAAAGGGCAGGGCATTGTTTGCTTTGATAGCTGCTGCCTCATTTATGACATGGCCATTTACTGTGATGGAGGTGTTGAGTTTAATTCCAAAGCTTTTCTGCAAATACTCAGGTCAAGCTGTGACACAAGTTACTGCACACTGAGTCTGTTGTGTGAAAAGAGAGGGGGAAATATTTATCAATATGAGAAAAAAAGACACATTATAAATATGCATTTTCCCCCCTATACAGACTGTTATTTTCTGTCACGTGCAGGTCCTAGCAGGTGTAATAAATAATAACAATAGCGTTACTTTATGGAGCATGCTGTGCTGCTAGACTGCCATCATGAGATCATTTTCATTACCAGTTAGCATCCAAAGAATGATTTGGGGGTGTGAGCTAGCTGGTTCAATATCATTTTAGTTTATTTTCCATGATAAAGCCATGTTATAAAGGCGTTTTGCAAACAGCACGTTAGTGAGGTGGTTCATTAAGCAGGCGTTAGCCGGGAAGTCATCATTATTGATCATGTCTGGCGGTAAACTTACTGAACTACTGAAACGTGCACTGTGTTGCTACCAGTCAGTCGAGACGAGGCGAGGGGAGATTTCCCGTAGAGCTGCTCTCAGGCTCGGTTTTAAGGGCTCCGTGGTTCTCTCTCTCTCCCCGGATCACCCCTCAGCCTGCCCCCGCCTGGACGGGGCTACAGCGGAGTTGTCGTTATTGAGGATCGCGGGTCTCCCGGAGCCGGCGGAGGGAGGGAGGGAGGCAGACAGACAGACAGACCGGTCTGACGGCTACGGCCCCAGTCTGCGGATGCTGGAATCACCGTACATCTCACTCCTCGTCTGAGCCGGTGATTTTTTACACCCAGGTCGGCACGTTGAAAAAGTTTTACGCCCCCAAAACAGCGCAGTCACGTTCATGTCATGGCTGTTGGTCAGAGCCGTTAAGTTGCTGACCTAATTCTCTGATATTTTTTAACGGCTGATTTTTTGATGATCAAACGGCGTCATCATTCAATGCGAAACGTCATGACGTCATTCGCCAGCGACTGTCAGTGCTCTAGATATTTGGAAAACAACGAAGCTTTTTTGAAAACAATAAATTAAACTGCATGAACAAAAAGAAGCTGTACTCCGAGCAGGAGAAAAATGGTGTGAAACAGTGTTTTAATTTGAGCGGTAGACGAGCATGCTTCCTCAGCGGGCCGCGTGCCAACGTGTCCTTACGTGACCTCTCAGAGCAGCAGCAGGAGCTACTTGAGGACACAACACAACACTGACTCTGTAGTTTCTCTCTCTCACACACACACACACACACCGCTCCAACAGGCTCGTGTTGCCGTCGAGGGTCAGCCAAATTACAACCAAATAAAATCCAAACAGTTCTGCACTTTGTGAAGATAAAACATTAGTATGTGGCCGAAAGCTGTCGTCAGCTGACACTGTACTTGAGCGGTATTTATCAGTTAAAGCCCTTGTTGACTGGAAAACTTCTCCAAGTTTTCTTCAGCTAATTATTAAGTCTCTGATTTGTCGCTTTATCTCTAGATTACAAACCTTCTATTCACTGGGGATAATTTTCTTGCGGTCCATAAAAGAAAACGAGCCTTGTGATAGCCAGACCTGAAGGGATACTGTCAGACCAGCAATTAAAAATTCTTATTTATTGGTTGGAAACTTAAGGGTGTCAAATCAGTGAAACTGAAAAACCCAGGTGTCACATCTTCCCCAAATGCCATCTGATATAATCTTCATAATCCTCCACTCATGTAAAAGGCAGTGTCCTCAATACTCCACGTTCCTAATTTGTTAGTGAAATAACACTGAAAATTACAAGCGGGATAAAAAAATTAGGACATTATTTTCATTAGTCACAACAATTATTGTACTTCTATCATTCACACCCAATTTTAGGTCTTCTTCAGTGAAAAACTGATTCTGTTCTTTTGGAATGATTCATGGAGGGAGCGATCACCTGTATTTACACCATCAGCCCTGGTTCGACCAGTGACACATGACATTCAGGTGACTAATATCAAATGTAGAGCACAAAAATAATACAAAGAAAATTATTTTAGCTGTGGACAACAGAAAATTGTATATTCTAATATGAATAAAAATAATCAAGAGAACAAGGGTCACATGCACGGATCCCATTAGGGTAAAGAGCTACGAGGAATTCATTTTGGGCTGTGACTTCCAAAGTCCTCATCCAAAGCACACATAGGACGCAGTAATTTAAGACAAAAACATTTAATTAAATACAAGCAAAAGATGTGTAAAGAAGGTTTAGCTACTGCACAAATACAGAGCTCCGTAGATGTCTAATAAAATAGAACCAGTGTTTCTATATTTACAAAGCTAAAAATGTTATGACCAAAATTATTAAAAAATGATCACACTGTTTCTGCTGGATAGTCAACAAAAGTCTTCAATCTCTTGTTCCAATTCCTGAATCAAATGAAAAGAAAAAAAGAGAGAACAGGTTAGAAACAGTCGAGTAGCTTTCAGAAAGACACTGTGTATGATCTGTTAATGAGTATTGACAGTAATCATGAAAGGTACTCAATCACTTTATACAGACTTTTGAGGTTTCAAATAATTGTTTCCTTTATATTCTGGCATCAACCTTTGTTTCTGTGCTAGACCTCACAAAGTCAAGTGACATGTCAATTATCTGAAGTGAACAAAATCTCCTGTTGGCGAAACCACTTCTCACTCACTAACATTACCGGTCGGTTTCTGGACACCGCCACTTTAGTGAGAGAGGCAAATCTTATCACAGATAATCTCATTCAACTATGAAGGCAATAAAGTAGCATCAAAACCAGTAAAAGTCGTTTGAGTTCGGTGAAAATCTCCTCAAAATGCCTTTTAGATGATTAATTGTTCTTGAAAAGTCAGAATATCTGGTGCAAAAAGAACAGCTGCCATCCTCTCCGGAGAAAACACTCACCTGTGTGAGGACAGTTTTGTTGTAGTCTCGTCTGTGCCTATAGATGCACTGGCAGAGTAAAGCATAGAGTTTTTCCAGCTTGTAGACCTCGTAGCCCTCTGTCTTGACGACTACTTTCTCCAAAAGTTCCTGTAGAAATGTGGAAGGGTGGCAAAAGAAATTCAGTCAAAATCAGCACAGAAAGAACTGTAGATTTAAAGATAATAAAAGGACTAGAGTTAAGGATAATGCACGCACCTTTAATTTGACTTTATCCACCACCAGAGGAGGAATTTCCTGGTCCAGGATCTGCAGAGCTTTGTCTACATTGATCACATGCTGCTGCAGCACCGTGTTCTTCAGAGCCCGAGTTACACGCCTCACATTTCGCTCTGACACACACGTACAAAAGTGTTAGGATCACTACAACAGGTCATAGACTCAAATGTTCACTCTCAATCACTGAATTTAGTGGACGATAGGTCAAAATACCTGCTCCTGTGTCCTCTTCTCCTTTGGAAGCAGCAGATGCCTCATTTCCAGCTGAAGTTTCTGTTGTTTCAAACTCCATAGGTTCAGCAGAGATGTGCTGCTCTCCCTCCTCTGCAGTTACACCTGACTCTGTTACAGTTTGACATTTGTCAGTCTCAGTTTCTGTCAGCTTTTGGCTGTTGGTATCCTTCTTTTCCTCTGTGCTGGATTGAATTTCTTCTTCCTTAGTGTTGCCTTCCTTATTAGTGTTCACTGTAATGCTTTCACTGCTCTCATTTTCTGCCTCTTTTAACATTTCACTTCTTCCCTCTGGCTGTCCTGGATGATCTGTGGAAGATTCATCCTCTGTTTCTTTTGTATCTCTTATTTTTCCTTCACCTCCAGGGCTCCCTCTTTCACACACCATGCCTTCAATAGGTTGACAGTCCTCCTGAACAGATCTTTCCTCCTGAGCTGTTGTAGGCCCTGACTCAACATCCACCACCATCTGATCCTCCTCTCCCCCCACCCTATCTTTACACTCTGCTCCTCCTGCCTTCTCAACCTCTTCCTCATCATCTCCATCTTCCTCTTCATCATCAGACCCCAACTGTGTATCATCTCTGGATGTGTGAGGAGAGGACCTCTTCTTTGCATGGAGCCAGAGCCCAGAAGACCAGCGACTTCTCCTCCTTCTCTTCTTTTGGACTAATTAATAAAATAGAGGAATTTTAGTGTGAGATTCATCTTGCTCGAATAATCACATTTTGGTCACAGACTGAAGTCTTTACCTGAGTTTTTAAGCGCTGTATCGGTGGAGGTGTTAGAAGCTGGAGTAATGGCAGCTGCTGCTCCAGCTGGCTCTCTTTGTGGAGTCATTTCAGTGGTTTTGGCCTCAACAGGAGGTTTGGACTGTTTGGGAAGGACATGGTAGAAGGATGGAGCAGACCTGACTGAAGAGCAATCTGTGACAGCCAAAAAGAAAGAGAGAGAAGAGTTTTTGTCACTTTATGTCATGAAGTTCTCAGTCTAATAATACTTCAATCTGAGACTTTAATTCAGATTCCCAGTGTAGTATTTAGTCATAGTGACATACTAAAAGCTTTACTCAGGAGTTGGAGAGTAGCAGTAGCTATTATCTCTATATGTAAACAGATACTACAACTGTATCTGCCTTTAGAACTGTGAAGTCTGGATTCTTAACTGAGTTGCCGTAAAAGAGAAAGTCATGAGAAATGAAAAACAGAGGAGTTGTGTTAGAAATAAAGTCACATGTTCAACAAATTAGATAAAAAGGTGAAAAGAAACATAAAAACAAAATCAAATGATTAGGGCCCAAATCATACTGCTGTGGGTAATTGTGATGTTCTTAACTGGGTTAAATATGGATTTCATTTTGATCACTGAGGTGAGGACAACTAGACAAACTAGTGTACTGATTGCATACACATAGTGTTCACCTCTTGTGCTTCGTGAAACTTTGATCTCCTCACAAATCTTCTCAAAATCTTCATCCAGCTCATCTTTGATAATAGCATGAACTGTGTCTTTTAGTGCACACGCTCTGTGCCGGATCTGGCGGTCTGCGGGAAACAGTCATGAACAGTATTTCACTTTATAATACAAAAAAACACTTATTGTACAGTCAAGGTCTCTTGATCGTGTGGTCTGGAAGCATAGTTTCGCTCAACAAACCTGATGGGTCCCTGTCTGGGTTGTACTCCAGGGCGTTCTGCCAGATGAGATCCACATCTTGAAGGAACTCTTTGACAGTCCCGTAATGGTGACGGTCCACATAGGAAAGAACTGTGGACAGGTCCATCGGCTTCTTGATCACCTCTGCATAATCTGGTACCTTAAACAGATGACAAAGAGTCAACAACAAACCAGAAGAACTCCAGACATGAATCTCAGCTGAGCCAACGGTAACACAATGAAGGCTTTGTTAGTAATACGGTATTGTTGACCAGCTACCTCCTCTAAATCCACAGGCTTTGTAAAAGCTTTGAAGCGTTTATCCTGAGACAGGCGGTTGGTGACGTCACGCAGGAAGAGGCGAAGCTCCCTGAGGGTGCCTTCCTCCTGTTCCTCCAAGCGCTGGATCTCCTCCTGTGTAAGCTGACGACGAGGAGGTGGTGGGGCAACAGGAAGAACCTCTAATGCACGGAGTACTGAATGAAGACATGCATGATTCAAGGATAAATTAATTCAAAGAACAGACAAACACTTGTTTTGAGCATGTTTTGGTTTGTATGGGGGAATCACATGATTTTGTCTTAGTAATGTCCATCAGCTATGCCTACTCCCAAGTCACACAAGTCACACTGTGCTCAAAAGTGTAACACATGAAGGTAGCTTTTATCTCCTTTGTACTGTCACGTCAGTCAGCTCAGTCTTACCTGCTTTCTTTTTAGATGTAGGGGCCTTTGCTGCCTGATTGAGAATTAAATCCTCAAAGAAGTTTCTTCTCTGCTTGCTGGTGGGGACCTGGATATGGAAAACCTCTCCATACTCCACTCTGAACAACTCCTGCACCTGTGATGAGGAAAAAAGAGATGACTGAGATGACACAGTTCTCTATTTGTCAGAGAAAGTCGATCTTTCTATCTATTCATCTTATTGCTCCATGCTCCATTGCTTCTTTCCATACCTCCACACTGAGTTGGTCATATCGCAGGCTGCAGGTAGCCAGAAGCAGAATCGGAGCAAAGGCTGGGATTGAGCTGAGTAGACTGAGGAAGGTGGCTTTTAGGGCTGGACCCACAGTTTCCCACCACTGTCCAATGTGAGGGATGTACAGGATACTCGGAGAGGTTCGCTTTGCTTCCACAAAGATCTGCAAAACATAAGACAAGCAAACTTTGAAGTTAGTCTATTATTGCTTTCTCATACAAGTGTAAATTTTGGGTTTTTCTTGTCCATAAGCCATAATCATAAACATTAAAGGCATAACAGCCAAAGAAATAACTTTAAAAAATTAAGTCTTGAAATAATTCACTCTATCTATGATGAGTCAACATAATATCTGGGTTTCACTTTCTGTAATGAGTGACCAACTTTTTATGAAATTCCAATTTTTGTAGAAGTACCTGTATGTGCAAATAGGGATTATTTTGATGATTTTTTTAAAAAAATGAATATCTTTTCTTCCTCCTGTATGCTTTTCTTGTTCAAAACAAGAATGAAAAAAAGATCATCCCCTCCAACATAGCAAGTGGTATCAAATTTGTCATATAATTCATAATAGCTCTTCTTTTTTAAAGTTATTTATTCCTCTTTTTTAAATTGACTATGGTGCTCTGTTAAAGAAGAGTTATTTTTTGCTTGTGTTAAAAAACACACAAGATGAGGAACCCAAAAATTGTTGCAAAATATACCAACACTGCAGTATTGGTAGAAAAAATCCCAATTATTCTGGAAAATCATTCAGCTCTGAATTCGACAAAACTGCAAAAGCAGGGCTTTCTTGTAGTCTGTTGTAGCTGTGTTTGATGATCTGTTCAATTTTAAAATGCAGGAAGATAATTGTAAAACTAGTAATTTATTTGGTTTTATTAGAAGCGTCTGAATTACCTGAGCACACGTCTCTTCTGGTGCTGTAGCACTGGCTCCAAACAGCACGGCCATGTCCAAAGTGTACACAGTGAATTTCTCCAGAGCATGAAGGACAGCAGGAGCAAGGTGGGAGCTCTGACCTGAGCCCGGCCTGCCCTGCAGTAGTAGTCTGGGGCGGTAGGAGGTGGGGTGGCTCAGCACACTTCTAAACGCAGAGAAATGACAGAGACACTGAGAGACGGCCTTTATATGTGGCTGCACCTGTTCACAGAACTTGAGCTTTTATTTAAAAATGGTGTTATTCCTTTTCTTTCTAAACAGTGTTACCAACCTGCTGAGGTTGACAAGTCCCTCTGCAGCTGGTGCTTTAAGTTGGGAGATTTTTGTCTGTCCACTGGAGTTGACCTCCTCATCCTCATCCTCATCCTCACTGAACATCAGTTCGTCTTCAGACACACCACAAGCCACATCTGAGAATGAACACACCAGCACCAAACGCTTAGTACAGCGGTTTCTCCTCATACCTGACCCTAAAAAGGAAAATAAATGGTCTGGATTTTTTCCTCTATCTCTAAAAGAGTGCACAATATAAAATACAAAAAGGCTACACCTTGATCCTTCTTCTTCTTCAGCCCCTGCTCAGCGTGTGGAAACACTCTTGTGACGTTGTGCAGGATGCTCTGCAGGACAGCGCTGAGCAGAGGACGAATGGCCGGTATCAGGGCTTTGGCTGGTGACACCACCGCCCTAAAGATCACAAACAGCATCATGTTTAAAGAAGCATCAGACACTACAAACACAAGAAAAATGAAAAGCACTTTGAAACTTTGTGGCACTGTACTTTACAGTGAGTGTTTGTTTCTACCTCTGAGCAGCAGGCACCATCTTTGACATGGCACACATGAAATCTTTGTTTATGATAGTGATGGAGTTGACATCAAGCACAAGCTTCTGTGACGAGGCGTAGATTTGTGGGTAGCGACGCCGCAGCGCACACAGAGCAGCCTCTGAACAAACAGCCTTGATGTCTGCACCACAGTAACCTGGCACACAGAGAACAGATCCTGTTAAACCTTGATGACAAAATCAGCTCATTTATGCTTCAGGTGCAGAAACTATACCAGTTATTGGCAGGTTGTGGTTTCTGTGTTACAGCAAACATACCAACACATTTCTCTGCCAACTCATCCAGAAATGTTTCTGAGGGTGGTGGAGTCCACTGTCTGGTGTGGATCTTCAAAATGTCCCTCCTCGCCTGTTGTACAAAATATAATCACAGCAACATAAGTTCCGGTCCAGAATCATCAGGAAAAAAAAGTCTCCAGTGTGCCGTGACTTAAACTCCAAATGGTGAATTCTTTTTCTTGGTTTTTAGTCACACTTTACCTCTCTGTCAGGCAGGCCGAAGAGGAACTCTCTGTCAAAACGTCCTGGTCTTCTCAAAGCTGGGTCAATGGAGTCCAGTCTGTTTGTAGCTCCGATCACAACAACCTCTCCTCTGCCATCTAATCCATCCATGAGAGCCAGCAACGTTGACACAATAGAGCTGTAGAAGATAAAAGAGATCAATTTTTTCATTACTGATAAAGTCTCTGGATCAAAGAGGATTAAACTGTAATGAAGAGCCACATTAATGACTTTAGTGTGGAGAAAGACCTACAAGCCAAGGTGCAGCAAAATATATCTCAAAATATATCATAATAAGTATGACTTTTAATAGCTTGTCAAAACAGAGTTAAGTTATTTGTTGTTTGCTCTAAGATCAGATATTTGTAAGTTTATAATCAATGTACACTGCCATTGGTGCTGCTCACCTGTGGATCTGGTCCTGACGGCTTGATCGAACTGGAGCCAAACCATCAATCTCATCGAAGAATATGATAGAAGGACGCATTTGGAACGCCTAGTTGAAGAAGTGCAAGTTTAAGGATACTTGAACTTAAGATGAATCATATTGATGAATGAAAGTACTTTAATTTTATGTATTGTGAGGTACTGTCAGAGCAGCTGAACACAGTGAGAAGTCTCATACCATAAATGCTTTTTTAAAATATTTTCAATAAAGCTTGTACACAGAAAACAGATTTATTCTAGTATTTTGTGCACATGTTACAAGTGAATGTCATTTTATTTACCTGGTCAAAAAGCAGTCTTAGTTGTCTTTCAGACTCTCCCACCCACTTGCTGAGGCAATCGGCTCCTTTCCTCATGAAGAAAGAAACCTTTCGTTCCCCTTGACTGCACTCATTGGCCAGCGCTCTGGCTACAAGAGTTTTCCCAGTGCCCGGTGGACCATAAAAGAGACAACCTCTGGAAATGAGAAAAGACAAAAATTAAAATGGTCAGTACAAGGTGCATCCCCAAAATGACCCAAACAGGGGGAAATTAGTCACTGCATGAAACATGATTCTACACAAAAACACACAGGTTACCTTGGAGGCTGTATCTTGAACCTCTCAAAGACTTCTGGGTAGAGGAGAGGGAACACCACCATCTCTTTTAGTGCTGAGATGTGTCTGTTCAAACCTCCAATGCTTTCAAACCGAACCTGGATGAAGAGCAGAGCTTTATTGTAATTTTTTAACTGTATGATTACAGCTTTTAAATGAATATTCTCCGTTTATGACAAACAACATGTCAGTTCATTTGTTAACATGAACTGTGAAAAGGTCAACTAAGAAACAAACTTCTCCCCAGCTTACAGTCTTGTCGATTTGCATGGGGTCCACATCAGCAAGACTCGCCCCAATCTTCACCCTGTCCTTCTGGATTCCCAGCAAATCTTCTTTCAACAAGTTCAAAGGCAGACATCTGCAGGGAATCGTGAAAAATCAGCTCTTTTCACTCATGCAGAGAGGTTAATCACATACGGCCCTCACAGTGTGAAGGTGTCCCTGACAAACTAAGCAAAAGTCATGATGTAAAATGCTGCAGTGGTCACACTAAAGATGGAAAGCAGAGCAGGGTCTGACTTTGTGTGGACAGTTTCTAACCTTGATATCAGATCAAGGCACAAGCTAGAGTTTATCAAGTATCACTTTATCAAGCAATGATTGAGAATAGAATGAGCTGTCAAGCATTAAAGATGAACTGCTTGTGCATCCGTCATATGAAATGATATCATCATGACCAGTCATGTTCATGTTACTCTTGCTCAACATCTCTGACTTTTATCTGCTGCATTTGATCATGGAAAATGATTTTTTTTTTAATCTTTATCACTGAGAGTTGGTGAATCACAATTATTGTGTCCAACATTTCTGACACAGAGAATTTAAATTTTTGGGACTGAATTCTTATTTCTATACAGAAGTGAACATTTATTCCCTCAGTTACCAACACCCTGATTTAACATCTGCTGAAAAGAGTGCTGTTGTCTCCCTCTACCTGTGCCTATCCTGTATGACAGCTTCTGCTCTCACCTGTTGACCGACCTGCTCCTGTTCTTACTTCTCCTCCGCTGGAACTGCTCTTCGTCTGAAGATGAGGAAGTGGAGTCACTGCTGTGGAAGGCATGTCTCCTCCTACAAATGCAGAACACAGTAAAATTACCTCTCACTGTATCTCAAGTTTAATAATTTTCAGGTTTTTACAACTACAAGTTAAAGCAACATGCAAGTCTAAGTATAAGTTGTTTCTAGGCTACAAACAGGTTTTGTTTCTCCCTAGGTATCATGAGCAAAATATCTCAACCATTGACATCAGCATGCCAACACGCATAATAGCTTTATCTAATACACCGTCAGTGTAGCTGAAGTATGTAACATTAAAATATTTTTGTCTAGACACCAAAATTCTGAAAAATATGAAAAAATAAACGAGGAATGACACTTGATGTCATTGTTTTGTCTTTACATACCATCACTTATGGGTTCAACATGCCTGTTGCATCGGTAATGAACCAAGCCAGCAAGTGATGTTTTTTAAGTGCAATGCCGATAAAAAATGCTTTTATGTGCCTTTCAAACAACGGTTCCTTCTTGAAGTGAAGTTTGGTTTAAAACCAAAATATCACCCAAATAAGCCAAACTACCAACGACCACAGTGTCAGCAAAATCAGACATCAACCCAAACTGCAAACCAACAATTAACACCAACAAAAACAAGTAGTAAGCATCTTACCTCTCAGAACTACTCCTGAGGTTGGTATGAAGAGAATCAGAAAAAAAAGTAAAAATTTAGGAGCTGTTTTGATTGAGTATATGTTCCTGTTCTTGATTCTGTTCTAGACTTGTTTTACCAAGTGCGAGCTTCAACTTTATGTCCTAGTTTTCAGTCAACCTTTATGATACTCACATTATGTACAAGCAAATGTTGAATTCCTGTGTTCAAATCCAAAGCTGGCAAAGACACGTCACACTCACCTGCTGGGTCTTCTTCTGTTGTAGGGGCTCCTGGGGGCCGTGGAGCTGAATCGAAACCTGCGTCTGGTCGGAGAGGAGTGACCTTTGAAATACATGCTCCGTTTCCTGGGCTCTCTGGGCTCTAAAAGGCAGGACAGGGCTCATCAGATTCAAAGATTTGAAAAGAAGACTTTACATTACAAAGAACAAGACTTTCTACGAGAATCTTGAAATATTTGAGGCGCAGTTGGATGTTCGGTGGATTCGCACAAAGGACTTTCAATGTTATTTCAGACGTTTCTTGTGTGATATCTTTGATTTTAAAAATCTTATCAAGTGAAACTAAAGTCGTACCATCCTGTGGAGCCTGGTAGCGAACAACCGTCTTCCGCTGCCTGAAGTCATAACGCCGCTGATTGTCTTCCTCCTCATCCTCGCCATCTTCATCCTCATCTTCTTCTTCTTCCTCCTCCTCTTCATCTTCTCCATCATCTTCATCCTCCTCTTCTTCCTCCTCCTCATCATGATCATCTTCATCCTCTCCTGTCATAGAATAAATAGAAAAACAAACATCAAAATTCCAACTTCATGTGTCTGTAACAGTTCAAAGGCAACTGAGCACTGAAAATTATTTGTCTTAACAGACTGTCAATGTAACTTGTTTGTTCTATCACAGAAAATGTAACAAATGTATATAAAACATACCTCTCCACTACAAAAACATTAATTGACATGCAGTCTCTCACATTGTCTACCTCTGCCTTTCTTTTGAAAGCTTTGTAGCAGAGCTGACGTCATGTAGAGAATGATTCTTCATCAAACTTAAAACTGCTTTTATTAAAGTTGTGCAAAAATTGTCTAATTAGATTTCGATCAAGAAAAAAATATTTGTTTAAGTTGTTTTTCTGCAGTTTGATCATAGAAATCTGGGACAAATCTGAACTTTTTTTTGGCACCAGATGTACCCAAACAGTTTCATTTACAGGTATTCACTGGCTGCTACACTCCACAGTCTTTTTAAACCTAGTCAAGCTCACCTTGGTTCTCCTTCTCTGCATCTTGTGTCTCCACATTTGTCCTCAGAGACCTGCCTCTCGTGTACATGCCAAGCTGCTCAAGATGAAAGATTGATGCCATTTAATTCACAGTTTTAAAGTTTGTTACACTTCATCAGTGCCACATGCAACACCCATCAACATAAACATCAGAATTGCATAAATAAATGCATGGCTACACTGAGGATGTTGAGGTGCACTGTTTGTTCTCACTTGTTCTCCAGTGTCTCTGCTTCTCAGTCTGCGTCTCATCTTCTGCATATCATCCATCTTCTGGAGAACAGCTTCAGCAGTACTGAGGAACAACCACAGGCACAAATGATTCATAGTCATTCTCATCACTTTTGAGCATAAGCTTCACATCTACATGCAGTATTATCTGACCACAGGCAGTGATTGAGGAGTTTAAAGAGCACAGAGTGAATGTTGCTGAACCCACTTGGTGATGAGGCGGTCGTAAAGCACAGACTGGTTGTGTGAGTTCAGTTTGTATCTGGTGATTCGTGAACTTCGTCTCACAGAGTGATCCTCCACTTCCTCCTCTTCATCGTGGCTCCGTAGATTGAAGCGGCTCCGTTTAGGAGTTGACGACCCCTCCACTTCATCTGGAACATCTGGGGCATGAACGAAAGAGCATTTGTTGAAGTATCAGGGGGTCCTTTAAATACCAAAGGTTGCACAAAATTTGTTTCCTTTCAAGTTTTCAATTCAAAAAAGAGCACACAGGACACTCATATCCAAAGAAAGAAATTTAGTGCATTAACTTATCTGATGTCTTGTAAGAAATTTTTAATTCAAAAACCTCAGCGCTCAACTTTAGGAAATTTAATCGTAACCTGCTTGCTGTTTTCCACTGGATGCTTTTCCCTCTCTCTGCAATCTTGAAGATTTCCTGAAAAGAGAAAGGAAAAACGGGTGAATTAAAACAAGTGATGATAAAAATAAATAATTCAGTGCACATCTCATCTCTATAAAACATGAAATAATTAACAAACAAACAAATAAATACAGAGCAACAAAAAAATGAATCCCTCACAGACTGATTGGTAAAAAAAGTACTGCTCCCATCAAAGTATGACAGTTGTTACCTGGTGCAGCATCCTCCAATTTTTTCCTCATTCACAGGGGAGCTGGTCTTTTGTTCAGCAAAAGAAACTTCCAGTTTGACCCTCTGACCCCGAGTCCTCAGAGAGTGCTGAAGACCACTCCCCTCATCTGGTTTCATCTCTGCATGTCCCTGCAGCAATCAAGACAAGAGTATTCAAACAAGGGTTCAAGAGTTCAAACTACTACAAACTATCACTAGCATAGCATTTACTGTATTATTAATTTTAAATCTAAGAGAATAAGATAATACACATAAATAAGTTACCAACTTGGCTTTCTGAAAGGGCTGAATGATTTGCAAAAATAATCTAATTGTGATTATTTTTCTTTATGTTGATTTATTGTGCCATTATTTTTAGGTTCTTCCTTTTATGTGTTGTTAATATTGATTGTGATATTGAATGGGATGATATTTTGAGAAAAACATAATGAGGGAGAACAGTGGGAATGTTGGAAGGAAAAATCCATAAAAGAAACTTAGAATATTAATTTAATACTTAGATTAGAATATTGCAGCAGGTTTTATTTAAATTGAATCTAATTTGCAGTCAATGTAATTGTAAGCTTTACTGACTGCAGTTTCCTGGAGGAACATTTTACATGTTTGTAACATCTCCTGTGGGGCCGATAGTTTATGCAATAGAAACTAGGTCCTGAGAGGAACCAAAATTTGTTCCCTCCAAGAATGATACAAGCAATGCTGTGTTCAATGTAGCTCATTATCCCTGAGGAGTGTGCACAAAGACTGGCTATTACATCTCCATGTATTTCCTCTATGTTCTTTTCAGGTCAAAAGTCACAGATAGCAGTTTTTCCATAAGTTATTTCAGGAAACATCAATCAAACCTCTGATATTCTAACTGAGATACTGGAGAGGATGCCACACCCCCTTCCACCAATCAAACACAGACTGTACCAAAACACACCTCTATGTCAGATAATACATTTATAACACGCTGCCATTACAAGTGGTTCCCTGTTGCATTTTATAACTCAATTAACTAAACAATTAATCATAATTCTGATTTACAAAACTGAAGAGAGCAACAAACACTGGCTTCTCGTCGATTTACTCAGAGGGACACACCAGTTTGTGTTTGTATAGCAGGAGAAACTACAGGTGTTCATTCAGAAAAATGTGTCCCTAATGTTGAGGCTGAAAGGATGAAAGCTAGTTAGCTTAGCACGCTAGTGAAGCTGACACAACAAAGTTCAGATCGTGTTTAAATTTAATAAATGATGATCTAGGTCTCTCAGATCTGTCCGGGTGTGTATTCTCACATTGGCGGTGCTGTGATCGGGACTGCTGAAGCTGTCATCCAGGGCCCGGGAGGACCGAGTCGACCGACCGGACTTTCTCTGCGACGCGGGAAGCAGCGATAGAAACTCGGCGCTCGTATCCAGCTCCAACGACCTCCTCTTCGGGGTTGATGCCGCCGGCTCGGCCACCACACCGCCGCTGCTGCTGCGTAGGATCACCATCTTGACTCCAAACCGAGCTCACACTTTTACCAACGACCTGCTTATAAATTACAGTCACGGTGATGGTAGCGTAGCTCACATAACGAAGAAACTCCTCCAGCTGACTCACACACACTCACACACTAACACACACTGAGGAGCCTCCACTAAACCCTTGATTTCTGGCGCCATAAACGTCATCAGAGGTTATGAGGTAAGAGGATAATGAGCCACCGCCAGGAAAAATAAACCCCTTTGATCAAATTGTGGCGGAGAAATTGTAGCAAAAATGTTAAGAATATCATTGCAACATACACTGCAGCCCAATTAGACGACAATTGCCATGTAGTTTCTTTTTTAATGGTTGTATATATTGAAACAGAACATCGGCGGAAGGATATGCAGAAATTTGAAAAGGAGTTCCGGTTGAAGTTAGAGCGCGCTCTACTCCGAAAGGGAACTGCATGTACTCGCGCGCGCTCAATCTGAACAAAACCCCAGAGACTTTACACAGCTTCATTTTACACAGGGTGACCACAGTATAACTATCTAAAAAGAGGACCCCCTATCCAGCCTCCTGAGGATCCTGCAAAAATACTCAAAGACGACAAAGTAGCTCCATAACCATACATTTATCCTCTGAAAAACAAAGCAGATTTTAAGAACAAAAAAATGTTAAAAAAGACAAACTACTTTTTTATTCTTTTTTTTTTTTAAATAATATAAGGTCAAACTCTGCAGAAATGCATGATTTTGACTTTTATTCTGAAAAAATTTGACTTTGTCTCAAAATTTGGATTTTTTTTTCTCATGAGTTTTGCATTGTCTTAGAGTTTTGACCTTTATCTTGACTTTTTTTCTCGTGTTTTTTCACAACTTCTCAAAATGTTTACATGATCTTACAATTTTGACTTTTTATCACAATATCCTGACTTTTTGCTCGCAAGTTAAACTACAATACCTTGAAATTTTAGACTTTTTATCTCAAAATTTTGACTTAACATGGGCCAAAAAATTCTCATCAAGGTAAGTTTCATTCTCATTTCCTTTAATTGGCCAGGATGTGCTTCCACAATAATGCCTCAAAACCTGTTAAAGTTCAGTTAGGCTCCTGAGGCGTTTAATTTGCATCTGACACAATGGTGCCATGTTTACAGACAGCACACAGTGCCTCCCACAAGTCATGACCACGACAAAAAGAGGGGTACTACCTTATATCTGTAATTTGACTGTAAAATAGAATATCCACTTTAGCATTTTCTTTCTAAGAGAGCAGCTCATGCAGCAAGAGCATGTTTTCCTGCATGCTCAATATCTTGACAGGTTGGTGCATCAGTAACACCAGTAGCCCAGTGCGTCGCTTTCTTATGAATATTAATGGTCTGTAGAACAAGCTGAGAAAAACCCAGACATTTTTTTACCAAATCCCCTCAGACAAAATTTCAACACCAAAAAGGAGGACTTGATCAAAAGAGAACGTTTGGTCACCCTATTTTAAAGCAATGCATATTACTTCTGAACAACTGTGTATAAAAACAAAAGCAAAGACACAACATTAACTCGTCATCTTTTATTTGAATGAATGACAGTTACCAGGAAAAGATACAAACTCTAGAATCACTTCTAGCTTGAAAAACAAATCAGTGTACATTGTGTAAAACTGCTGTACAAGCAAAAAGAAGCCAAAAGTAAAATCTCATTTAATCATTTCATTGAATCCTCTTTGCTTGCCCCCTTTCCTGACCCTCCTTGCTTGTGTTTTAGAGGTATTAAAGAAGTGCAGTCACAAGGAGAAAAGGGGAAAAGTGAATTGATCACCCTAGAGACCAGAGCTCTTTTTGGTCCCTAATAAGGAATTTTCTTGTCAGCGCTCTAATTTTTTAACCCTTGTAACACCAGAGGCAGAGAATTTCGAGTAAACTCAAGTTCCAATAACAGGATTTAATGAGGAAAAAAGGAGATTTCACTCATCAGAGCTCACATTCTTCTTCACACAAGCACAGAAGTCAACAGTCACATTTCTACCATATTTTTTCCCAAATAATTGTATTTTTGTTTTGAAATCGCATAATCATTGTTAGTTACAATGCTTGTCTGAGACAGCTATACAGGTAACACACATAAAAAGTCTGTCACTGTAAGTAAAACGGCTTTTGCAATGTCCCAAACATGCATTTTATATACCCAACTTTGTTTGGTCATCTAGAATAGTGTAAATTTATTGCAGATGACTTCTAATGTATTCTGAAGGGGCAGATGTTTTGCCATTACTCAGTGTATCCAATCTTTCAGATTTATTATGGTTTACTATGAGACAGTTGACTGCTGTGCTGTCATGTCTTTGTCTTGAATGTGGCCCAAAGCTCCAACACCAAGGAGGGTGTGTTTACGCGATGGCTGCCAGGTAGTCTTTCACCTCTGCGGGGGTGAGTCTTTTGAAGCCAGCCTCGTTACAGATCCCCACCTCAATGTTCTCCTCTGTCATCTGACCCTCAAAACTCTCCTGAAACACAAACATTTAATGATGTAATTAAATGCTGACCAGGGTAGACAAAAAGCTTGTTTTTAGACCAAACGATTTACCTTCAAGGTCAGGATGGCTGTGTGGATGGCATCTTCCAATTCTAGGTCATTGTTGTACCTGGGGAACAGAGAAGAATCATTGTAGCCTGAATCAAAACCATTAGACCCATTAGAGCAGTGTTGGTGCTTTCCAACAAACACATGTTCATGCTACTGTGATGGTAGAGTAGGGCATGAATAATATGAGGGGTTTTTTCCAGTCGATTTTGCAATTGAATGTGGAATTGGCGGGTTATTTTTAAGGATAGAAAAGAAAGACTTCTGCTTTCTTTATTTTAAGCAATATTTATTACTAAGGACCAGGCTCAGTCTATAGAGCTGAATCCTCCAATATTTTCCTTTTCATCAGAATTAGAGTTTTACGTCTTGATTATTCCAAAATATACCTAATCAAACAATCTTACCTTTTCTCAAGGAATGTTTTGCCGTTAACGTAGTTCTTCCCCATGGCTGTGGCTTTCCATGCGAAATAAGCCCCCTTAGAAGAACAGCGTAACAAAACCCAAGTCAGAAATATTCACTCTGACAGAAATATTGAATCATCCCTACGGATCAGAATCACTTTGGTCTCAGAAGAACAGGCATAATGAAGGAATTTAGTCTGTCTGTGAGTGGATGAAAATGAAAGATGGGTGTAACAGTAAAAAATGTTTCAGTGGGGGGTAAAAGAGCGCACCACAGGAGTGTCTCTAAAATATTAAACAATCAGTTTGTGTAAGACAGTTGCCAGTTGGTGAGATCATTTCAGTCAACAGGAATAAATCTGTTAAAAATGTGCTAAAATCAAACATTGAGACTAACAAAACTTACAGAGGGGTCTGACTGGAACAGGTAGGGATGATCCTCATCCCAGCCAGCAATCAGCAATGAAACACCGAATGGACGCACTCCACTGAAGAAGAAAAACCAAGATACAATTGAAGTAAAAAAAAATATATATATATATAAATCATGATTCTGCATTTCAGAGGTCCTGTGTCTGCAAGTTGTGTGTCTTTGTACATACCCAGACTGTGTGTACTCCTGCATGACAGAGGCCACTCTCTGGACAAGCTGGCCTGTGGGGATTGGCTCCTGGTAGACGAGGAAGTACTGCTGTGCTAATTTACGGGCTCGTCGCACCAAAACCCTGCGAGAAAAATATAATTACTAACTTTTCTGTGAGGTAAAGCACAAATGCATACTCTTGTCTTGATTCCTCAGCTTGAGAGGCAAAAAAGTTGTGCGTGTCTCATCTTGTGCAATCAACATAAAGATTTGTTTCTATCAAATCATTGTTTAAAACCCAAATAACAAAACAAAACATGACCAAGATTAGGTTAGGATTATTGTTTGGATATGAATACCTTGTTTGGAAATCAGTTTTTTCATATTCATACCTCTTTGATTGATATCAAAGCTCTCTGATATTACAAAGATAAATTCTGTCTTGAGTTAGACCAGAAATTCATGACACCAAGATTAAGATTTCATTAACAACAGTAAGTAGCCTCACCTGTAGTCAGGCCCCATGCCGCTGTAGACCATGCCTATGTGTTTTGTGATAGGCTCTACTTTGTGGACGCTCTGCTCATCATACAGAATGGATTTCTGTTTCTTCTCTGTTGCAAGGACAACTCCATTTGAAGCTTGAAATTACAAAGAGCAACTTGATTAGATTTTAGAAATCTAAACTTACTATCAGTCTCAACTTTCTGTCATAGTGTAAGAAATATGTATAAGTACTCCTGACTGCTCATGCATCTACACTAACACCTGTCCATTTTTCAAGCAGGCAGAAAATTTCTCAAGATCACAGGAACATACTGCAGCTGTAAAGACAGATCTATCACTGTATCACTTAAATTCGGCACACTACTTAAGCCCTTCACAGACATAGATCTACGCTTTTTTTTCTTTTCATCCTTCTTCAACTATAATTACTATCAAGACATTTCTGAAAGCTCAACTCCAAAGTGACCATGAAAAACCACTTTTATTTTAAAGTGACAAAATCAAAGGGAGGAAAGCGGTCGAGATCACAAGAAAACAACTAATTTTAAAGTCAAAAACCCAGATTAAATCAGACACATTTCAGAGAGTTGTAAAAAAAACGTGTAGGTTTCATTTATTTTACCTTGAAAACCCAGTTCTGAAGCAAAACACATTTAATCCACAGTTGAACTGATCAAAATCAGTCGTTTATGAAGAGATGAGTTACCATGGGGTGGAAAGATCAAATAACACCAGCCCATGGAAACTGCTTTAATAGACTGTCTATCAATGAAGCACTGCAATAAAAATGTATTCAAACAGGTTTCCATTACATACACTAACAGCAGTATGTTGTTGTTAGTCTTCCATTAAATTTAATCAAGGACCATGATTTAAATAAAACAGACTCATTATAAAAACAATGAACCTCTTTTACCTTTGATGCCGACTGAAGGAGCTCCGGCTGCTACAGCTGCCAGCGCATACTCGATCTGTACCAGCTTACCCGATGGGCTGTGGGAGGAAACACACAAAGCTGCTAAGGAAAAATATCCTTTATCATAAAGCAAGAAGAAAAGATTAGTCTTTAATTCTGTGCGCAAAGTTCTCGCGTCCAGTGGCAAAAGGCGAAACTGAAACTAAACGCTAAAACATCTGACTCATCGGAGCCAAACCATCTGCGCTAAAAGGGTTTAAAAATAAGACAGATTAAAGGCATTTCTTCCTTTATTTATTATTTAAGACTCAGTGAGAGGAAGGCAGACATTTCTTTTTAGTGGTATTATGAGCAGTGTAATAGTTCACTTATAAAAACCACGGTAGCCGACAAGCTAACCGTTAGCAGGTTCATTTAACAGGGAATGACAGTGCATCGGCGAAATCCGCTCACAAAACCGCGTTTACCACAACAAGAAGAGAGCTTTGCACAGACTCCATCGAGTAATTTCCAAGAAACACAGTTTTCTCTCTGCAAAAGGTGAGATTCAAACATTAGATTTCATGAATATTTGAACAAAGTTTACCTAAATGTGGTGAGAGAGAAACTGTAGCCTCGTTCCGCCATCTTGTTTTCTTCTTCTGTTCTGCGTTGGCTGCACGAGCGCTCACGCGCTAAAAAATGAACACTGCCCCCTATGAGCAACACCTCAAACACCTGAGACCATAGCCTGAAACACTGCACGGTGCCAGCTAAAAACAATCATATACCACATTTCATATAAAAAAAACGATAAATATAAACAACAGATTAATAATTATGAGCCATAGACTGTAAAAAAAAAGATTCTTTAAATGGAGTCTTAAGAGAAAGTTAAACCCTTCCTACATAGATTTTGTGAGCTGAGAGGAAGTTTTTTGATAGAGTTTACTTGTGATTCTGATACAATATGTAATTTTGGTTGGATGCAGTCTGAAGTGTGTCTGAAAAGGCGTGCTTTAGAATTCATTCAGCCCAGTCACTCTAAGAATGTGAACGCGAAAAAAGATCTTAATTCAGAATTTCATGTGTGTACAAACTGGTGAAGAAAGTCAGCTCTGTAGTGAGCTGCTCCAGGACTCTGTGGAGGTACTCGTTGACAGGAGAATAATGTTCAAGCTGTCATTTCTGAAAGGGCTTTCTGTCTCATCTGAAGTGTTTCTGCCTAATAGTTACTACATATTACAAAGAAAGTAAAGGAAATGTACTCTAACATCATTCATAATTTTTAACCAGCTAAGTACTATGTACTCTAAAAAATAAAAAGAAAAGAAAAGAAAGAAAGAAGAGATGCGGAGGTGAATTGTAATTCCTGTAATGTTTTTCCCTAAACTGTAGTACACTTGGTTTTTGCTTTGCACAATGTGAAGATCTTTAGCAAAATTTGATTGTGATTTTATTTAAAATAATAGATGTAGAGTCTGTTTTACCATGGAAAAATATTTTGTTTAGGTCTTTTGTAAACAATATTGGGGGAAAAAAACAGATTCTATTCACATTAGAAAGCTCCCTTTTTTCTGGCAAAATCCCATATTCTCTGATGCAAATTTTCAGGAGGAAGGCAATATATTTCCCCGGTTGACTCCTCTGATAATATAAAATGAAGAGTATCGCAGCTTTTACTGTGCACAGAATCTTAATTTGATCTGATGTGCCCCCCTGGTGCTTGTTTTGTTGTTGAAAACAAACCTTTTTGCTAAGAAGTATATTTTTGAATGCCTATCCAAATTAACATTGTTCTTTTCTATGTTATTAAAAACTGTGCACATTTTGTACTTGTATATTGGCTGTTTTACACGCTTACTTTACCCTTTGAATGGACTTGAAAGTGCAGTTCGCAAACCTGACCGCGGGTTAGCAGTAACAGGTGATAAGTGGTGATGTCAGCAGGGGTTTTAGCAGAAGAAGAAGAGACTTGTGTCGCTGTTTGAAGACGTTTCTGTGCAGTGTGACCTCGCTGTGTGAGTCTGTAGAGTTAAGACAGCGTGCTGACAGCAAATATGATGAATTTATCCGCCTTAGTAAACAACCTCAGAGCCTCTTTGTTACATATTGAAAGCAGACTGTTGCAGGTGGCCGGATTAGACAGACAGATTGGTGAGTTATCTCTGCTAATGTTGCCGCTAATGACTGAAACTCTATTTGTCTGACACACAGACACAAACTGTGTCCTTTTATAATTGTAACTTCAGGTACATCTTTGTCATCTCCTCCCCACAGCTTCCAACATTAATTGTATTTACTCCTGTTCACTTTGACCTGTTGGATAAAGGTTACAGATAATAAACAACATGTTTTTTTTTCCTGTGCGCAGCTCCAGCGTTGGCAGTGAATGGCTCCAGTCTCCTTCCTCAGTCAGAGGCTGAAGAAGATGAGACAGAGATGCAGCAGAGTCCAGAGCAGCCTCCTGGTCTCTTTGACGGGATCCTGTGGATGGCAGCGCCCAAGAAGAGACGCACCATAGAGGTCAACCGCACCAGGAGGAGAGCTGACAGCAAACTCTTAAAAGTCCAGGTGTGTTGATCAGACCTGCTCCTAGATCCAAACTTGTGTCATTAACAGTGCTGTCAGTACAGTCCGTCTGTGCTGGTGGGTTTGGAGTTATTTGTGGATGTTTGCAGACAGCAGCCATAGCTCACCTCTCTAAGTGTATCTATGGGGAAAAAAGTGTGATTTAGAGACTGATTATAAGATAAAACACACATGTTAGAAATTGGGTAACTAGATTTCCCTTATATTGTCATAAATCTTGCGTGCTGTATTTAAGGTGCCCTTTCATGCCGAGGCACTGTATTAGTTTGCCATTATCTGTCACAGTATTGCTAAACATGCTTATCTGAATTTCAATTAAGGAATAATTTGCGAAAAACAGGGGAACAAAAAACTTAAGCATCAATGATGGGGTTGCTTATTTCAGATTCTGTGTCAGTGAAATTGACAAGGATCTCTAAAATGCTATTCAGTGGGTTTGCACTAAGCAGCAAAAATTCTATATTGGTGGATGAAAGCCTTAAAGTTAATTATCAGTCTCTGCAGATGTGAAAATTTCAGTTTTTATCTGACGCCAACAAAGTAATGCGTGTGATGACAGCTGGAGTCCACTTACAATAATCTGCTGTATGTCATCTGTATTGAAGTTTTTGGAGTGTTGTGAACAGGGAGCAGACACAGCTGAATGTGTATGTTTGAAAGAAGAGCACATTCATCTTTCATTGCAGAATTTAATATTGTTTGTCAAGTTTTATTTTATTCTAAAGCGAGTAGACATCCACAAAGGGATTAACAAGTGAGGAATGATTCTTTTTTTACCTGTTTTAAATTGGCCTCAATGACTGAAAATAACAGCACGCCACATAAGTCGAAATTCTAACACAGTTCATCTCACTAAGATGCTGCTTTTCTCTGACTTGACCCACCGTCTGTCTCATTTCAGACCAACATTGAGCCGTGTCCAGAGTGTGGTCACCTGAAGCAGAAACACATCTTGTGCGGCTTCTGCTATGCAAAGGTATGCAAAGAGACCGCTCTGATTCGTAAGCAGATTAACGCGATGGAAGGTGGCCCGCTCAGAGCCCCGACTACAGAGACTGTCGTCCTGTATGACGGGGAGACACCAAGACCACAGGACAAAGACAAACGGATTGTGGAGAGGGCCAGAAAGAGACCAGCGTGGTTCAGCTACTGACGTGTCAAAGCTGTGTGTATATTTTGTCAACTCTCTTTGTAAACAGTGTCCTACATTATCATTAAGATTTATGTTCCACACAGAGAAAAATAATCACATTTGTGGCCATTAGGCAACAATTTTTGGACTATTCGTCAGTCCTGGAGTTAAGTCTGCCACATCGTCCACTGTGAGAACTGTACTTCATTTACATGTGAAATAAATTACTTATTGACAATAAAATCTCATGGGTGTATGTGTTGAAACTTAGGGTAGGTGATGTATGAAAGACTAAAATCTTTGTTTGTTTAGCTCTCAAGACCATCCTCAACTGTGATTTTGAAATATATTGCCAAAAACAGAAATTGTTTATGACATTGCTTTATCTCTAATACTATAGCTTATGGTGCTCTCTTGATGATTCTGAAATTTAGAGTCTAATCTCTGGAAATAAATCAAAATAAGTCAAAACTGAAAAGCCATCGGGCAATTGAGTGCTGAAAGAAATGAAAAGAGGACTAAAACAGTCTAATCAAAAGTCTATCTAAGTGAATGGAGCTCACTCGTGGTAAAACTACTTGTCAAAAGCACTTGGTTTACTTGCAGCACAGAGCTCGCACTTTTAAATTGAGCATGTGGGATGGGAGCAAATTAAGATATAACTCCCAAATAATGTCAAAGCATATCTACGCTAATTGCTTGAATATAACCATTAAGAGTGAAAAGGAGGGTGTTTCGTTGGCCCAAAACCCATTCACCAAGTCACTGTGTCTGAAAAGATTTTGTTTTTTGAAAAGCGATGTTTCTCTGGTGAGTTATTGGCTTGGAGGGGACAAACCTTTGGATGTATCTTCAATTTTGCAAGAGTGTCTCTTGATGGGATTTAAGCACGTCCTCCTCTTCACTTATCACAACGCAATACGTCAGCAGACAGTCAGGCTGTTGAGTTGAAGCTTTTATACTTTTTGCTTCCTTTTTTTCAACTCTGATGTAATGATGGTGACTGATGTTATGTAAAATGTTAAAGGTAGTCAACATTCCCAGTCTCAGTGATAGAGGTTCAGTTTTGGATTAATGAGTTGGATTATAAAGTCATGTCAGTGATCTTATTTCTCTCAGCTGTTCCTTCTTGTGACATGTTGCCTATGTGAGAGATATCTGAGGAGTGAGGGGGATTTTTTCTTTGATGAGCTCAGGATCAACTTCATTTGGAGAGATTAGTCATTTTAAACCTCTGTCAACACACGTAAACACATGCATGTAAGTATCCTATGGGTGGAAACACAGACCTCTGAAACTTTAACTAACTTCCATGTTATCGAGTTGTAATCAGATTGCAGATTCTCTATTCCTCATACATACAGGTGGATGGGACACATGCCAACTTACATAAGTAAACCCAGATATCATACAGGTCAATCGAGATTTAGCGACATGAAATAAATATGATGGATTTAGAAAGTGTGAGGCCATGTTTGACTTCAATGTGTGTCTATGTGTTTGATTCATGTCATGGAAAAACACGAAGATGGTTTTCAAATGAAAACCAACCTTCAGGATGCCTGAAGTGAGGACATTCACAACATTCACAACAAAGTGATCCAGGGGAGTATAAATAGAAACAAGACCGGCTATTTAAGACTCACAATTTAAGACACGCATCTCACCCTTGTTGAAACACATGATTTGAACCTTAGTTGTGTCCGTTTGCTGTGAGTTTGAGTAGTTTTTGAAGCTTTTCCTCAGAGAAATAATTGAGACTCGTCTCCTCACGAGCACACCATGCACTGTGTGAGCAGAGGGGGCTGCTACCTGGTGAACTCTTACTGTGATCTTCAGGAGGAAAACCAGTGGAGGAAGGAGAGCTATGAAGCCTGCTGGTTCAGCCTGGTCCTGGAAACAAGACCACAATACAGGTGTGACTTTCTCATTTCTAAAACCATTTTTATCTATCCTCACGCATGTGGTTCAAACATGTTTAATGTCAATTTTGTGTTTAAGTGTTTCATAAACAAATATTTTCATGGTTTTGGGATGGCACAGTGATAGCAGCAGGATCATAGAAAAGGGAAAACATAGAAGCTCGTGGGCTTGTTCTTTATTTTCTGTAAATTTGAAATCAACATATGCACATCAACCGTCTTGAGGCTAAACGTATCATGACTTATCCTTATATGCATTGTTACTGCAGGTATAATACCTGTATACTCAGGGCAGAAAGGCAGCGGGAAACTTACCCTTAAGTCTAAAAGCATTTTTAACATGATTGGAGGAGATGATATGAGTCAGAGCCACCTGGCTACATACAGAATCAATCTCAATTCATTGGGTGGTTTTGATGTTTTCCAGGCTGACACTGTCAGAGACTGACACCATTCACAGAGAGAGTTACAAGCAGCAGCAGGTGGTCCACTTCATGGTCCAGAGGTATCCGAGCCAGACTCTGAAGCTGGGCAGAGATGGTGGCGTCATGACAGAGCACCGGCTCCCGCTCTTCAACACCAGAGGAGGCTCAGTGTCCGGGGACTCCACAGAACAAAAGTCAGTCATAAAGGAGCAGAGGGACAAACAGGAAGTATCTGTCAAAGCTAAGGATCTCAGCAAACCATTGAGGGTGAACTTCAAAGCCTCAGGCCTGATGTCTTCACCAAGGGAAACCTCTGAGCGGGTGCAGAGGAGAGAGTGAGCGAGGAGGTGGAAAGTGTTCAATGCTTTTACTTACACTAGAGGCTCAATTTGTATAATCAACATGCTGATATCATCAAATTAAAACACATAACAGCATTTTACACACATTTAACAATTATGAAATTTCATTCAGTAGACTCTGAAGTGATATTTGTAATTGGGCATGTGGTTAATATGCATTGAGTGTACTAATTATAATTATTGTTAAATCTGCTTAGAAGTCAGAGATATTTCTTCTTATTTTATGAGACACTCACTGGGTTTATGCCTCTTTATTCAATTAACCAAAGTTTTATTTTTAACAAAGTGGAAAAATGTTAAATGTAAAGGTTTGAAAGACAAAAAAAATTGGGCTGTATTGTTTTATATCAACAAACATTTCCTGATCATTCTAGTTTACGTGCTTGTAACACCCCCCAATAAATCTCCATTAAACTTTGCTCAGAGCCTTTTCTGTCCTTTTTTCTGTGGCAGAGATTTTAGTTTGACTGGGTACTTTGAAATAAAATGCACTTTCAATAACTCCAAGTATAAAAATAAATAAATAAACGACTGCTCCCTCTTATTCCAAACATCATAAACAAGGAGATCTTCTCTGGATTTAACAAGACTGATATCAGCAGTGATAACTCATCATGAATTAAAAAACAAACAAACAAACAGGGCTGTCAGCAATAAGAATAAATGAATTTATAATGACTTTAATCACTGCAAGATGGTAGGTGTGAAACAAGATTACAGCATGCTCACTGAAAGCTACTTTTACGGCCCCCACAGCAAATGTTGACAGTAAGTGGTACATTTAGCTGCTATAAGAAAGCACAGTGAGATTTTTCAGTTAGGAACTCTTGAGAGCAAGATCAGCAGTCAGATAGGATGCACCACAGGAAATACTGAAACAGAATCCATATGAAATCCCACCCAAGAGCTTTACTTTGGTTAATGTGTTGCTTTAAAGTAGGAACACTAACAGTCTGGGAATTAAATCTTCAAACAAAGATTTTATTGGGATAAATTTTCCAGAGTGATAAGCATCTGTACATTTCAGTTCATGAGAGAATGGTGTCCAGCATTCAACCTGGTTGGTTAAGATCCGAACAAAGCATGGAAGTTTAGTACCCATATGAAGAAGCTACAGGGGGAATTGGTGATGTCTGACTATTTTGTGTTGTGATTGTGTTTTGAGCCTGTAGATTCCTATTTCCCTGATAGTCTAAATTTCCCTACCCACCATCCATAAAAAAGCTCCAAATAGAGACACAATGTATGAAAAGTATGATAAGACACAGAATCAATGAGCTTAAACTCACAAATGGCAACTCATATGAGAGAATGAAGAGGGACGGTGTGGAGGGAGAGAAGCTATGAACATCAGTGCTGGTAAAAGAAAAGATAAATAATGCTCCATAGATGTCATAATTAAAACATTCTAATCATTAAATTAATACATGATGCCTGACAACATAGAAAGACAATGAATGACATTCCCATCAAAATATGACCCTCAATTTTGATGATTATGATTCTCGACTTTGCTTTCACAATTTTTGGCTTTGGCTCTGACAATGGAGAAGATTTCTTCCTGATAGTGTTTTATCACATAGAAAATGGTTAATGACGACCTCAATTCATAACTTGGGTGTAAGCATAAAACTAATGCTGCTTGTAATTATACCATGCCCTTTAAGTATGAGTCAAATTACCACAAACGTTCTGAAAAAGTTTGCCAGAAGCCTTTGGAGTAATTGAAGACCTTCACAGATGCTATGCCTGCACTTGCCTGAATGATTCTAATTCCCCCCATAATCACCATGAATTTTCACAAATTTCACCTTAAGCATGTGTGAATAATAGAAAATGAGACACTGAAGTTGTGATTCATTCTGAATTTCTGAAAATCTGAGATCACTAAGTAGATTTCAGGTGTTCAGCATGTAAGCGTCTAGTTCAACTTCTGTGCCCGTAGCATTCCTGTCAAATGAAGACACCTGATGTGGAAACACATGCAATTTCATTTCTGACCCACTTCCCTTAAACATTCTATTAAGTCAAATGAAAAAAAAAAGCAACTAAAGATTGCACTTGTTGTTTGTCACTTTGTGTGCGGCTGTGCTTTCCCTCCTAGTAAGGCTTCTTCAGCCCGCTTGTGTTTTTGAACAGTGACCTGCAGCTGCCAGTACTTGAGGTAAACCCACATGAGGCTTCCATTCTTCTTCTTGTCCATGTTCAAAAGGTCCGCACAGTGCTTATCTCGCTTAAAAATGTCCTTCAGATCTGACTCTAGTTCCACTTCTGCACAGATGGGTTCTTTCACAACCTTCAGCAGCATGTTCTTCTCCATCTCCAGACGTTGTTCTCTGGGTTGGATCAGTGAGCAGTAGGCATTCTGCCGCTCCACAAGCATACCCTCTAGCTCCTTCAGGGTGGCAGTAGCTCGATGGTACCAGTTGTTCTCTCGTTCCAGAGCTTGGTGCAACAGAGCACCTGCAGCCCCAGAGTTGACCATCTTTTGCTTCTCTTCCTCCAACGCTCCCCGCTCCTTGCAAGGAGAAAATACTTTTTCAGTTAAGCCAGAGTGAAAATAGGTTATGAAATGGCGTGCATATAGACGATGCAAACATGAGAAGACTTTACCTGCTGTAGCTGTTTGCGTTCTTCCATCAGATTCTGGCTCTGTAGGACTATGGCCTGTTTGTAGCCTTTGACTCTCTGTCTCTCCTTCTCCAGCTCCAACTCAAGTAAAGCTGCTGCCCTGCGCCTCTCTGTCAGTGTCTCCCTGTACCGTGCCTCCATCTCGGTTTTTATTGTAGACACATCTTTGTCATACTGGGCTTTAACTTTTTGGATCTCTCTTTGGGACTCCTTGGTCCAGATCCAACCTGGTAGAAAGACCGGTAGAAAAACAACATCAGGTAAAAAGGCTTTTAAAATATTGTTGTGGTGGCAACTTTTTTTTGTTTTGTTTTCATAAAATTTGTATTATTGGGAAGCATTAAGGGCACAAAAAAGTGCATCTAGCTCTTGGTCTGATGTTTAGTCAGATGCAGAGCTGGACACATAATACTGTCCTTTCAATCATATTTGACATTATCAAAACAGAGAGAGTTGTAGGAACTTGGGTGAACACATTCATAACGATGGTTTTTTTATGTTTTAAAATTCAGAAGACAAAAGAAAAGGACACGTGGATGACGGTACAGAAGCAAGGAAAAATGTTTACATCTACACATGCAGCACGTCCTTGTCTTTACACAAACACACCTCCTTGTGTAACTTACGAAAAGCAGCCAGTCCCAGCATGGGGACCAGCAGAGCGTAGTTCCATTGGTTCCCATCACCGGCCCCCGCCCCCCTACCTCGGGGGTCTGGTTGTATGTTCCATCTGGGGGGGTCATTCAAGTTGTTCATGGAGGCTGCTGTCACATGCACAGCGGATCAAAACATCAGTGTTTGTAAAAACACTATCTAGGAAACTCAACGCTGCAGATATTACAGAAACGCTACATGCACAGCAACATCAAGGGTTTGCACGACCTGTCTTAGTGCAGGGCATGATGGGAATCCCAGGGTCCATTCATTTTATAACTTCAAAAACAGGTTACTGCATTATGCCAGTTTTACAAAACAAAAGCAAGCATAATCCACAGAAATGCTGCATAGCACCGAGGGTGAAAGTGTTTCGGCGATCAGCTTGTTCTCATGTACTACAACTCACAGCAAAAAGCAGGGAGATAAACCAGACTGTTGTTGTTCAGGGGGGGCTGGAAGTTTGACAGCAAAGCTAACCACAAACAATGCTAGCGACGAGCTAACATGCTAGCATACATTTTAGCTTCATGGCGTATGCATGCCCCAGTATTTTTACACAAACGGTAAACGGGATAAAAAAGCTCTTTAGGTCCGACAACAAGCCGGAGTATGTCTGGTAAATATATGGTGCTGTGTCTCACCTTGAATGAAAAGTCTAGGTCACTTATACATTTGTTCCTGCACACCCAGCTTACACAATTTATTACGCTCAAAGAGCCCAACCATTCCGACCGAGGGTAGTTCATCGGATGAATATAGATAAAAACTCTCAATAATTGTCTAATGAGTTATTTTAGTTTTTAGATGAAGGTCCTCATGTATTGAATCAGTATCCTCAGTGGGATGGAAATACAACATTGTGGGTCATATGGGAAAATGAATACTCGGAACTTCGCAGTCACCCCCATTTGAGTGTAATGGTTGAGTCCAGTGCAACAGAATATGTGAACCTCCGCCGTCCCTCAGAAACGGTCCTTCAACTGACAACATGGCGAGCGTCCGTGCCGCGTCCCGTATCCTCTCCAAGAGGATCCTCTCCAAAACCAACGCCGTGAGTTTTAATATTTACACTTTTGCAGTATCTATAGACACTTCTGTACTGTTAGCTGTAAAGCTTTTCAAGTAGGGGCAAAGAAATCTGCTTCTTTTGCTTTCGTAACTCGCAGGTTCTGACTTGCGTAACCCGTGTTATGTAGCTTAGGGTGTTTCAATGTGACACGGCCAAGAAAAGACATTTTGAGACCCAACGATGACTTATGTTCAGCTATCCCTGTGTATTCATACCCGTCAGAAACGTTTATCTTTTCTTACTTTGAAAATGTTTGAAAACTCAGCCATTCTGACGTGTGGACGATAGATGCCTCAGTTGCCCTTGTGGAAAACTGTTAACTTATGTAGCTTGCTCAGGGTTTCAGCATAATAATGCTGTGTGCTCAGCGACATATGTTAAATATGTTATATTCATGTTCAGTTAGTCATTAAATAAAGATTATGAAGCTCCAAGTATGCCACAACAGTTGTACTGTTACATGCGTATGGATCGTTATGTATTGTTTACAATGCTACAGTATGTAATAAACGTCTTAAACACCAAAACTGTGTGTTAATGCTCTTGTGACAAAAACAACGTCTTCGTATACACCAGGTTTGTTTACAGCGGGCGAAAAAGCCATGTATGGCTACGCTGATGCCTATCTGATTAGTGTATTGATTTTATCAATAATATAAACTGTTTTTCTACCAGGTCCCTGCAGCTGCAGTTCAGGGCTCCAGGAACTTTCACTTCTCCATCTATGGCAAGAAGAAAAGTGCAAGTGTATCAGATGATGTACGTGAGAGTAAAACGTGAACTGATTGTAACTGTAAGATTTTTTTATAATAATATTTTTTGTTGGAAATTGTCTACTAATTGTCTCTTTTTTTTGGTTCAGATCTCCACACAGTACCCAGTGGTGGATCACGAGTTTGATGCTGTGGTGGTAGGAGCAGGAGGGGCAGGACTGAGGGCAGCTTTTGGACTGTCAGAGGCTGGATTCAACACAGCCTGCATCACCAAGCTCTTCCCAACCAGGTCCCACACAGTGGCTGCTCAGGTATGACCACACATTTTAGTTTTTGATAAAGTTAATTTATGATTATTAAATTGTATTTGTTCTTTTGAACTCAACCAGAATAAAATTGATCTGTATATTTAAAAATATTATTTAACCAGCTGTCCAAACTATTTTTAATGCTTTGTATTGTACAGCAGTGCTTCCTGATTAATTGAATTATTTATTGTATTATCATAACATTGGCTTGGATCACAGGGTGGGATCAATGCAGCTTTGGGGAACATGGAGGAGGACGACTGGAGGTGGCATTTCTATGACACAGTAAAGGGATCTGATTGGCTTGGGGACCAGGATGCCATCCATTACATGACAGAGCAGGCTCCTGCTGCTGTTGTAGAGGTAAGGTCTCTCTTACTCACTGAAACATACAGACATATGCTAAAGAGTGTTAATTAGGAGTTACTTTTAAAGACTATATCTATGCTTGGCACTAAAAGAAGAACATCCAAGATATTTTGATGAAATAGTCACAGAATTTCTTTTTATTTGTGCAAGGAAAGCTAAGAAAGCTCCAAGACCTCAAAAGCAACCAACACAGTGCCACCTAGTGGCCTGTAAAAGGCATTCTTTGTGGTGATGCACGCTGCATTAAATAAGCTGGGTTATGTTCAAGTTTTTGTTGTATTATCAAAGCTTTGTTGTTTAAGCCCTATTTGAGGTTGAAGTAATCTAAATGATTCATTTGGATATGAAACTCAACACAAAACTTAGAGGTAAATTTTGCATAGATTATCCCTGCAGATAATGCCTTAAGCTCAATATACATTTAAAGATGATACAGATAATTTTGAGAATTATTATGTTCTTTTGGTCTGTCAGATTTTTCTCTGGTTTTGATTCCTATACATTTTTTTCCAATTCTTCTAATTTTTTTTATACATTCTACAGTTTACAATGTCTTTGATTTCTAGGATTGAGATTTGGAGTTTTCTTTTTTATTTTAACTGAATGATTTTACCCTACTGATTTCTTTAAAGGACTTTTATTTCACACCTGTGATGCATCTGGATTTCTGAACTTCAACTTTCTGTCCCCCTTTTCAGCTGGAGAACTTTGGTATGCCTTTCAGCCGCACTGAAGATGGTAAGATCTACCAGAGGGCTTTTGGAGGTCAGAGTCTGAAGTACGGGAAAGGAGGCCAGGCTCATCGCTGCTGCTGTGTGGCGGACAGAACTGGACACTCACTGCTGCACACACTGTATGGAAGGGTAAGCTCATTTATTCTCACTTACTGTTATAAGACTTGGAGTAGATCATACAATACGAAACGAAAGAGATCAGTTCAATCTAAAACCATTTACAAAACCATTTATCTTTCTGCTTTCCTGTCAGTCTCTTCGTTATGACACCAGTTACTTTGTGGAGTACTTTGCCTTGGACCTGCTAATGGAGAATGGAGAGTGTAAAGGAGTGATCGCTCTCTGCATGGAGGACGGGTCTATCCACCGATTCAGAGCCCAGAACACTGTCATCGCCACCGGGTAGGCCACACCTTCTCTGTCTGCAAAATCAGGACATAAAACACTAGATCATGGTCAATAACAGACAAGTCTGCTATGCAAGTTAAATGAAACTGTATCAATTAAAAGTCTCAAATATTTCCTTCCAGGGGTTATGGTAGAACATATTTTAGCTGCACATCTGCCCACACCAGCACAGGAGACGGAAATGCGATGGTGACCAGAGCTGGCCTGCCGTGCCAGGATCTGGAGTTTGTGCAGTTCCACCCCACAGGTGAGGAAAAGAAACTTACAAGTTAATGTGTTGTTAAGATTAAAGAAGTGAAGAGCTGAGTTAATGCTTGATCCTATTTTAAAAGTCTGTCCTCCAAAAGCTGCTGTGCTTTTGAGTAGCACTGGTCCTGTTGCATACTTAGTCTGTTTATCTAAATATCCAGTGGTCAGTGTCATTAAACCTGAGGAGAGTTCAGGGCTTTTTTCACTTTGTGCTCTAATAATAGGTATAGGTCCCTCTTGTATAAAGAGTTATTGGTCACCTCTATTTTTAGTCCTGCTGGAAATTTGACTCTAGACTGTCTTTAGCTTTGCTTGAAGTAACTGAGTCATGTGGCTGTGGGAGGTCACCAGAGACCCAGCTCACTACGTCAGAGTCCAATTGTTTCTGTCGTCCTTATACATAACAGAGAAACTCAGTTTTTAACATGTTTGGTCACATGAATTTAGTAAACATGCAAGGAATGAAGCCACTTTAAGTTTTCTTTCTAAATCACAAAACTATTAACTCACTAATCAATCAGACAGTTTTGCAAGTTCTAAGCAGAGACATAAATGATCACAAAGCTTTGCAAGTTAATTTTAATTTTAATTTTGTTCTACCTGCATAAAACAACAAGCACTAACAGACTCACGTCACACTGAAACATTGATGAAATAAACAGTCTTTTCAGCATTGTCTTGTTGTTGCAAGCTCATCTTAACAATCCAGGATCTTGAATTTTCATTTCATTTATCAGTTTCTAATTTATCTTTGCAAGAATAACAGAGAAAAACAAGAATAGCACTGTTCTTCTCCTGATTTTTGTGATTCACACAAATTTCTGTCCTCAGTTCAAGTCAAAGAGCAAATAGATCAAAAATGAGCTGTTACAAATCAACAAAGCAGATGTTTTAGTCAAAATCATGTCCTTTTAACCCATAAATCTCTTTTACAGGTATCTATGGAGCTGGTTGTCTGATCACGGAGGGTTGCCGTGGTGAAGGAGGGATCCTGATCAACAGTGAGGGAGAACGTTTCATGGAGCGCTACGCACCTAATGCCAAAGACTTGGCCTCCAGAGACGTGGTGTCTCGTTCCATGACCATTGAGATCAGAGAGGGCAGGTATGAAAATAAAAATCTGTCTGATCAAAACTGAATAACTGCACTCAAATGTGCAACCACTGGATCAAAGTTTCTCACCTTTTTCCTTGTCACTCTGGCTCCTCAGAGGTGTAGGCCCAGACAAGGACCACGTGTACCTGCAGCTTCACCACTTGCCTCCACAACAGCTTGCCACAAGGTTGCCAGGTATATCAGAGACAGCTATGATCTTTGCTGGTGTTGACGTCACAAAAGAGCCAATCCCTGTCCTGCCTACTGTTCATTACAACATGGGTGGGGTACCCACAAACTACAAGGGTCAGGTGGGTGAGGAGTACACAATCATTCTCTGCTTTAAGCACTTCAATGAAAGAAACACTTTCAAATAGAATATTCTTCCTTCATCAGGTAATCACACATACTAATGGAGAAGATAAGGTTGTTCGTGGACTGTACGCCTGTGGTGAAGCTGCCTGTGCCAGTGTCCATGGTGCTAACAGGCTGGGTGCTAACTCCCTGCTGGATCTGGTGGTGTTTGGCAGAGCCTGTGCCCTTACTATTGCAGAAGAACACAAACCCGGTGAGACCAACTAAAATACACAAGATTTTGTCTTTTTAAAAATTTTACTATCAGAGTGTTTAGGGGTTAAATCAAGCTAAATACTGTATAATGCTTTCTGTCTTTTATGTAATAGGTTTTTTTGCTTATTAAGATGTGGCGAAAAAGTTGGATTGCACCAACTGTATAAAAACAAGTTTTTCTGTTTTGACAGTAGTTGAGAACAACCATGTTCAGAGTGTCAGCAAATATTATTTTAGCCCCTACAGCCAGTGTAAAACCAAACATGAGTGTTTCTTTACCCATTGCCTGCTAGCCTTACAGCTGACTCTGGTGTCACGTTGCCCCCACAGGAGAAACTCTGTCACCTCTGAAGCCCAGTGCAGGAGAGGAGTCTGTGGCCAACCTGGACAAACTGCGGTTTGCTAACGGCAGCCTGAGAACCTCTGAGATCAGGCTCAACATGCAAAAGGTACCCTCACAAACAAACACCAAAACATCTGTGATTCTTCATGTTGTTTGAAAAGCACATGGAAATTCTTGAGTCTTTTTGCTTGTCTTTATTTTGAACACCACAAAAGTCCACATTAAGTCACATGGCTAAAGATGGTAGCCCAAAGCAGTAGTTCTGTTTTTGAGACATGTTGGAGTGTTGAGCTCACACCACAAACAGAAACTTCTTGGGTAAAACATGAATCATTTCCTTACAGACCATGCAGGCCCATGCTGCTGTATTCAGAACCGGATCTGTTCTGAAAGAGGGATGTGACAAGATGGATGCTATTTACCAGACCATGGAAGATATTAAGACCTTTGATAGAGGTACTGCACCTCTTTTTTATTTAAACTTTCATTTATGTCTGTGATGCTGTGGGATCCATGTGTCTCATGATACCCCTCTCTTCCCCCTCGTCAGGTATTGTGTGGAACACAGACTTGGTGGAAACACTGGAGCTGCAGAACCTGATGCTGAACGCCGTCCAGACCATTCACTCAGCTGAGCAGAGGAAGGAGAGCAGGGGCGCCCATGCCAGAGAGGACTTCAAGGTCAGTCTGATTTCATCTGAGGCCTGACGCAGAATGAACACATCAGGGATCTCTCTCTGTTCCCTGGGTTGACTTAACGAGACATTCACTGTCCTGTGCTGCAGCTATTTCCCCCCTGACTGTGTTTCTTGATTATTCTAGGATCGTATGGATGAGTACGATTATTCAAAGCCCCTGCAGGGTCAGGAGAAGAAGCCCTTTGATCAGCACTGGAGGAAACACACCATGTCCTACGTTGACCCCAAGACTGGAAAGGTACAATCCCCGTCTTTGATCTGTTTTGCTTCGAGCAGCCCTGGCAGTAGAGTGATAGTTTCTAATATTATGTTTTTGTCTAATCACAGGTGACTCTGGAGTACCGCCCAGTTATCGACGGCTCTCTCGACGAGCAGGACTGTGCCCACGTTCCTCCTGCTATCCGCTCCTATTAAGATCCCCTTTTGTCCACTACTCCTCCATTTTATTCCTTCCTTGTACTCCACGCTACTCCATGTTCAGTTATCTCATTCATTCACTATTTATGGAGCTATTCGTCCCAAATCAGAAGATGACGTTTTAAGATCAATTATGCTCACTGTTGCACATTTGTATCCATATAGAGTAGTTTAATACAAACAGCCCTGTCTCTACCACTCTGTTCTCCTTTCATGAGTGCTTTGCCTTGGTTATTTTCAATCTGTTTGCAACAGATGCATTTTAACATGATTTTCAACTTCTCACTCTGTGAGACTGTTTATATCACATCGCATTCAAAGCAAGTGAGAAACTCCATTAACGAACAAAACGTAATGCAGTTACCTTGTACAACCAAACTCATGTCACATAATGACAACAGGGACTTGTGTCCTTGTCTTGCATGGCATTAAACGTGTCTTTGAATGCAGCTTCTCTGCTCTTGCTCCATAAAGTACAGGAAGTGGAAGGAAGGGACTGAACCTAAAACGCACACATTGTCAGTGAGGCAAAGGGAGTTATAAGTTTGTAAATATTGCAGAAATGTTTAATTAAAAAAAAAAAGGGCGAGTTACACTATGTACTTATTAAAGTGTGAGCAAGTGTTTTCTCACTCACCATGGCCTTCAGTCTTTGATGGTATCAGGTCTTTGTGATGCTTCATGCGTGCAGTACAATATATTATATGTATCATCATTCACTGAATAGGCAGTAGATAACCAGCTGATCAATGTAAGTAAGCTTAAGTTACCTTTACATCTTCAATATACTTCAAACTGAATGAAGCAGCTTGATATCTGTCATATGATGATATATATTATCTATTCTTCCTCCAAAATACTGATCACAGACTGTAAGTTGCCAGTGTGCTCAGCTGAGTACCCAAAATATTTCACAAGTTGTAGAAAAATGGATGTGAAGATCAAACTGGGAGAGGCCATCAGTACCAGCAGTGAGTGATTTGCAGGGTCCAGTAATCAGCCTGTGTTCAGGTAAATCAAATTGTTATGTGAAGGCAAAATGATGGAAATATCAGATCATACTGGAATTTAACCCATTGTCTCAAGCTCCACACAAGAAGGATGTATGCATCATTGTCACTTGAAGTACTGAACACATGCCATGCTTCTTGTACTGAATTGTTGAAAGGGTGACTTAATTTATTTGCCTGTAGTTAATTTTCTTCAGGGTTTTCCATTTGTACTTATTTTCTTATGTTGAATAAAGTGCAGACTATGCATAGAAACAAAAACTGTGATGGTCTCTTTATGAAAGGAAAGAGGGCAGGGCGTGTGTGTGTGTAACTGAAAAATCTTACAATACAAACAACAATAACAATGTTGAATACTTTGTACGTATCACATGACTGCTTATGATAAAATAAGCAGAAGTTTCATTCACGGTATGGAATGTAGTAGAATAGATGTTAATTGCCATTTGCACAGGTACCAGGCAGTGAAGATACATTGGAATTTCCTGAGTTTCTACTGTAAATGGAGGTAGATTAAGTCTCTGCGGTGTCACCTCTGTTTGTGAAACAGAGTTTTGAAGCAAACGGCTGTCATTGCCATACTGGAAATTGAACGAGTGATGAGTCTGCACACTAACAGCTTGAGCGCTCGTCAGTCTCGTGAGTTGAGCTGTGCTCCTGATGGGTGAGCTTGAGATCTTACCTTCTTTATCTTCTAAACCTCTAAGTTTAAAAAAAAGGAAAAAAAAGTCCACTCCCTGTACAGCACATGCCATCAGTGAAATAAACAACTTGGACGGGAGACATTATTTGCACCAAGCTGTAAACATGTCAATTTGCCCTTTTTTTGGCTTAGTGTGTATGTGACCCCGGTACTTCCAGAGTCAACCCCAAGTGGACACCTGGCAAACAGCAGCTTTTTAGCACTTTCCCGTAGTCTCATAGGAGGTTGCTGCTTTGTTTCTACCCTGGTACAACCCTGCAAATATTTAAAAACATATAAAATCTTTTGGCAATAGAACAGTACATGATCATATTCACATTGATATGCTCAAATCTGACTTCACCATTTCTTCTTGTTTCTTGAGTTTGAAGGCTAAAAATATCACTGAAAGTATACTGGTTTCTTTAATATCTAGTGCTAAATGTTTGGGTTTTTTTTTTTCTTTCATATCTTTGTTTTTATAATTTCAGGGACAAATGAGATCCAGTTGCGTACTTTACATATTCACATCAGGGAAAAACGTGCACTTAGATTCCCCCTTTACAGCACCCCGTCACGAAACCATCAACAGTGGTTACAGTAATGATCGATAGAGGAACAACAGCTGTGGACTGTTGCGAAATGCCACCGTCATTTCCAGTAAGTCGGACCTGTATTACTCGTAGTACCCAATGTGGCAGGTAGATGGCAGCAATAATCATAATTTCTCCACATATTTTCTTCAAAGGCATTCCAAGGTTAACAAAGCATGTCATGGACAGTTCCTACCCTCACTGCACCGCTGCAGAGATAAGCACGGATAACACTGGACGTCAGCAGGTCACTCTGTTGTTGTGCAACATCCTGGCACCAGAATTAAACTTTCACTTCCTGGTATTTCAACCAGGTGAGGAAAACAACTCTGTGAAAACAAGAGTAAACTGAGGCAATTTCACATCCAAACCAGCAGTAAGAGGACAGAACTGAGAGATGGAGAGACAGAGGTTGTCAGTATCTTTCATATAGAGACAAATGAAATGTTTATCTCAAACAGAGAGAGGAGGAACAATACTGGGTTTGTCAAGCTACTCCCTGTGTTAAATCAGCTGTTATCTGTAATATGAACCAGGATCAACATGTGGCACCAGTGTGGATGTTCACACAATGAATAAAAGCTGATAAAACGACACAATTTAATCAATTGTTTACAGAGTGTATTTTTAAACAAATTGTCTCTTCTTTTAGTGAAAATGTTGGAGGGCAGTGGTTGGAAGAAGCTTCAGACTTCCTTCATCAGCTGTGAAAGTGAGAGACTCCATGCAGCAACTGCACTTTGCATCGTCTGAAGCCCTCTGCACGTTTAGTCAGCTTCAGTACCAGAAACCCGATATTACTGAAGTCCTCGAAGGACAGATGAGCCAGGTCTGCAAAGTTTTTATTGATCATAAAATGCATTTTCAATTAAGTTAATACAAGTATTCCATCTCCACAGCACACTCATAAGCACATGGGCACTGCTATACTAACTCAGGTAGTCTGCAGAGCTTTTTTTGATACAGGTTTTTAAAATACTGACACAACTGCCTGCTTCCTCAATGAAAAATAGAAAGACTTGTTATGAAAAACACAGCAGTGAAATAATAATATGACACAAGGAAAGGAAAAGCACAGATTCAAGAAAGTCAACAAGGGCATGTGTTGGGTTAGTTGAGTGAGAATATGTTCAATTACAACATGGCGCAAGTGCAATATTCATATCACAAGGTATATAATATATCACAGTCTATTTGAGCCTTTCAGCAAAGTTTATGTAGCCTGTCAACACCCAACCACATTACTTGATCCTAATGAGCATCCTTCTATACATTTTACCACATTAAATGCAACAACTCACACAGTTAGAGCACCTTCTCAGCACTCTGTCATCCCACCTGCTGTTATCAGGGTCGGGCAGAGTGAAGTGCAGTGTGAGTGGTTGGGTGTCTGAGAGAGAGGGAGCAGTGAATATGAGCACGGAGTCGGGTAATCTGACAGTTTGCCCGTAGTTGATATCACAATAAGTGCCATGTTTAGCTCTTTCAGGGTTAAAGGCAGCAGCTTCCAGATCTGTACGTTAATTTTTGTCTGAGAGTCTGTTATCATCATTTCAGGGCGAGTCAGAGAGAACTCAGCTGAACAGAGTTGAAGCAGTAAACTCTAAAAAAAAAAAATCATAATAATAACGCAAAATATATTGCAGGAAACAATCATTCAGCCCCAGTCCATGAGAAAAGGGTTCAATAAAGCAATAATTTGAATCCTTAGTCACACAAGCACACGCCCCATATCCCTCACAAGATGCTGATGAGTTGTATCCTGTTGTTTATGATCTGGGTATTTCTGTTTTTTTGCAAGATGTGAATACAATTGTGAAATGGATTCAGTGTTATTCCGGTCGCACAGGGGGTGCAGGGGTTAATGCTGTTGCTAAGACGGTCTCTGGATCAATTCTCCAGCAGGAGGGCAGGAACTTGTCTGTGATGACTTTGCATGTTTTTCTTTCCCATGAGTGGGTTCTCTCCAGCTTCTTCCAACTGTCCTCAAACATGCTTGTCAAGTTGACCGTCACTGCAAATTGCCCCAGTGTGTGTGTAAATGTTGATCTCTCTGTGTTAGCCCTGTAATGGGCTGGTGCAGCTGGGAGAGGCTCCACTCAGTGCTCAGTGTTGGCTGTGTATCAGCAGTTGCAGTGGTGAGGGATCACATGACTGCAGGGAAGCAAAGAGATTAAAGACTACACTCTGTCTTTATGTTCAATTTGAGGGACTGCTGACCCAATCCTTAAATGTCAGGACAAAGTCAACCCAAATACACAAACATCCATTCTGCCTGCAAATTGATTCACTTAATTTACCAAAATTTACCACTCTACAAACCTTCCAGCCCTTCAGTTCAGTTCAGCGATTCAGGTTTAGGAAGCATGGTGAAGTAGAGCACACGGCCTGACCTGGGGGAAGTGTGTGCTCTCGTCCAAAGGAGGGAATGTGTGGGCTGCTCTGGGACCCCTGAGCTCGCTGAAAAGCCCCTCTGAGTAGTTGCAGGCCTCACAAGCAAAACATTGGTGGTGGGAGGTGCCCAGATAATAACCCCGGTAATGTATCCACCACCTGTCACTACGCAGGGTTGTGGGGAACATACAGATCTGGTGATGGGTTACATTACTTTCAGCTGGGATTATTAATATGAAGACACGATGGGATGGGCTTCTCCACTGGTCACTTACCCTTTTAATCAAAGCACACACAGTTTGTATTTATCTAACTCTTTAAAGGGTAGTGGATTTGGCGCAGCATGTACATAAAATTAACTTTAGTACACAGTACAAAAATGTTTGGGGGCTAAAACATGATGAAATCATATGTATGTGTCCACATTAATGACTGCAACTTTAAACAATTCTTAGCATTGATGTGTACATTTTCATTCATAGGCCTTTACATGTTTTTTAATCCTTTTAGGATTTGTCAATTTTTGTCTCTATATAATGAGACTATGAAAACACAAGGGCAAACTCTTACATACACAAATATCCAGATAAAGGTTCTCAAAGCTAGATCATGTTTAAGAATGTGCAAACATAGAAATATGCTCACATTATGCATCATATCAACTCCTGCCTCATTCACGCTTCATCATCCTGTGGAAGCAACTTTTGCAACTTTGAATCTAAAAAAACCCCCCCAAATACTTAAATTTCAGCAGCAGGTGAACAGTGTTTTTTTCTCTGATGTAACTTGAAGAATGCTGGCTACAGAAAGAGAAAACAAACCTCTAAAAGAAAGTAATAGCTCACTTAATCTCTTAAGATATTGTTGATTTGATCAGAGGTTGGTCACTGACTCTGGTTCTTTGCTGAACAAAAAAAGTAATTATTGTCTGCGGACCAGGGTAGGTTGTGTTTCACAACAAATTTTTGCATCTTTGACATTGGACCGTTTAAATTCTCTAAATAAATCAGACAGAAGTCAAGTGGTTTCTCTTTCAATTTACTTTATTTTCAATGGAAGCTGACATGTAGTAAAATGTGACATTTTCAGCAATGGTTCGGAAAAAACTGACATCAATTAGAAAAAAAGCCTGAGCAAGTGATACATAAAATAGTGCTGCTTTCAAAATAAAAGCATTTTTTCAGCTGCAGAGAAGAGAGAGGACTGCCGTAGCATGCAACAAACATTAAACACACTTCAATAACAAACACTCTTAGTATTCTTCTTTTCAGCTAAATGAAGCACAGTTTCTGTACACAGGATTAGTTCTATAGATATTTCATGTCATGCTAACATAACTGTAGAACAGAGGTCTTCAACAGGGGGGGCCGCCGCACTACAGGGGGGCCGTGACTAGAGCTGGGCGATAAATCGAAAAGTAATCAAAACCTACATTTTGAGCTCCTAACCACTGAAAACTGCTGTGTCAGTTATTTTATTTTTTCAACTCTTGTAATTCTCTCTTTACTCATCCTACCATAACATTTGAAACGTTTGATTAAAACTACAGCAAAGCAAATTCAAATTGTCTGTTTCAGCTTGTTGGCCCCGCTTTTAAACACATGCAGCACCATCCTGTTACCCAATCTGAACAAAATAAACTGAGTTGAGACTGGAATAACAGGTGCCTTGACACAAATTGAGGAAGGTTCAAATCATTGTGATTTTGATATTTGCCATACTCGCCCAGCCCTGCCTGTGACATCTGTGGCTGATAAGGCAATTTTTTTAATCGCTCCCATTTTTTGCTCCCAAAAATTTCAACTTTTACCCATTTTAGTGTCTTTGAACACACATCAATGGATACACGAAGACCAAAGATGTTATCTTACGTTCAGAAATGAACCTTTCTCTAGCCGCACTCAAGTTCACTCAACATTAACTTCTAGTCCCTAAAGACGTAGGAGGACCCTCCTCTGTGGCTGCTCTGTGGCTGCTCTGCCAATCACACTGCCACACATTTCATACTGGCTCTGTCAGGTTCCTGAGAATAACTTTATACTGAATGCACAATAACAGGGTATGTTTGTACATGGCACTAGGTTGGCTTTAATAATTGGTCTGATGAATGTTGAAGACCCCTGCTCTTGAAGGAAAAGAGGATATAGATGCATAGAACACCAACCGTTCTGTTTAAAAGGCAGAACAAACTGATTGTATCATCTGTTGTTTCAGCTTAAAAAATGAAACTCTTTGACTCCGTAGGTTCAGGTCTTAAGGCAACAAGTCAGTGTATTTTATAAATCATAAAACACTTTTATACGTGTAACTACATTCAAAATAATTCAAAAACTCATAATGTGTTGATAGGGTTTGAAATTTTAAGTGCTGTCTCTACACAATACTGGAAAGTAACAGATTATATGTCAAGAATCACTGCGGACAATTTTTAAGAAAAGGCCTCCAACAATTTCTTTATCCTTGGGAAGGGTTTTGGCCAGCAAGATCACTAAGAAAAAAAAATAAAGCAAGAAAAAAAATTATAGTTTCTGTTTCTCATATCATCAATTCTGATTTTTTGGTGTATAGGCATGAGGGCAGGCACAAACAGAGGAAAAAAAAACATGTTGCTGATTTATTTACTAACCATGGAACCCATCACGACTGCATAGACGATGAAGAGGACAAGGGACCCAATACCCAGTCCCAGAGCAATGTGGTTCAGTTTCTTGGCTGTCCTGCTGCTCCGCTCAGCTGCCATCCGGTCTCCGACATGGTTGGCTTCACGGGTCTGAAGGAGAGAGGAACATTTTAAAACCCCAACACAAAACATTAATGTCAAGTTAATATGCTCTGAGTCTTAGATTAGTTCATGTCAAGTTCCTGAAAGTTGGATTTGCATTAAGCTATTAACTCCTGAGGTAAACATCTCGCTTTTATTCACTTTTAATACTTGCATCCGTTGACTCACAGGCCGAGGGGGTGGAGTGGCAGCTATCTTTCATTCTAACCTTATATTAATTAGCACTCATCTAAACTAGGCTATAGCTCTTTTGAGAGTCTCTTTCTTAGTTTCTCTCGTCCGGCTACTAAAACTGCGCTTTGTTTGGTAAAGTGTATCTGCCTCCTGGCCCACACTCTGAGTTTCTATCTAATTTCCCTGAGTTTCTCTCTAAAATTGTCCTCCTTTGGGATAAAATCTTGGTTTTCAACCTTGAGAGTGTCTTGGGATAACATTTGTTATGATTAGGTGCTATGTAAGTAAAGATTGATAAATGGACTAGGTTTGATGCGTGTGTGTGAACGCCTCTAAATGTTTGTTCGGTGTGTGTTTCTTAAATGTGGTGAGGAGTCCATCTGCTTCCCCACAGCTGGTCACAATTAAAGACTGGTTTGCTCTCAGACGACTCTCTGTGTTCTGTTTCAAAAGCTTGCTGTGACCCTGAAAGTTTGGCTTTATTTCAACAAGGTAAAGTCCGACTCAACCACGTGAGAGAGCACACCAAAACGTAGGTTAGTTTTGTTATTTCCATATTCTGCAGAAAAGTTGATGTTCTGATCTCTTTTCATCTGGTTTTAAACTGTTCATGAGCTTTTGAGTGTTACATAAGAAAAGATTGTCCCATGTGGAGAACATTTAAGTCAACCTGAACCCTGCACACAGGCCCAAATTGAAGACTTAACGTTAAACTTTCCGAAGGAGCTTCATGCTTCTCGTACAAACAGTTTGTTGCATCATGTCGTTGAAATCTTGCCTTGTTTCAATGCTAAGCTAATGACACACTGACTGAAGACTAGCAGCTCTAGACCTGCTCGTGTTAACATTGAATTATTCACACATTAATCCATCACCCTTACAGCTTTACACTGATGAATTTATTTTACATTAGATTTGATGTGAAACCCATGCCCTGCTTCATCATCACATTTACTGATCCATGGGGCGGCTCTTTTTAACTTAGTTCTATGCTTTTTTGTGTTTACAACAACACTGTACATGCACAAGTAAATGTACTACATCATCAACACCGAGGTCTGAGCATTTCTGCCTGGATGAGCTACAGTATAATGTAGGGTTTAAGTTGGATCAGTGCATCCCTTATTTAGGATTTTATTCAGATCTAAAACTTAAAAAAAATAAATAAAGTATGGTGTTAAAAATCAACTTCTTAAAATATACAAACCTAAGTAAGGTAAAGAAAAGACTAAACCACACACAGGGGGTCAGAGAGATTTTACCAAAGCTTTCTCAATCACACGGTACTCACAGGAAGTGAAGGCAGCTTCACATCTGTTGAAACACACAGCAGGGCAGTTTACACTGAGTGAGTCATTTTCACAACCCCTGTGACACGGTGTGTATGCTTGTGTGTGGTCTCTGGACTTTTCCTCACCAAACTGGTCATCAGAAGAGAAGCTACAAATTGTCCACACAGCTAATTATGCATGTTTAAAGGCTAAACATTAACGTTGTTCATGTTGAGAGTGAATAGATCATGCATCAAGTGTTGCCCTGATGACTAAATTATCTAGCCATACACAAAACTACATAACAAAGAGGACCAGAGGCTCAAAATGTGAGAAATAAAGCAAGTTAAAAATTTTGAGATAGGAAATCAACCAACACAGAGAATCAAGTTTCCATTAGCAAATATGAATTAACCTAAAATGAACATGCTACAGAAATGTCATTTCCCTGATGTATTCTCTTGTTAAATTTAAAGAATGGTTTGAACAGGTTAATAGGAGGGCAGATATCAGAGGAGCATTAAATGAAGGTTATGTGTTCAATTTGCATTCCTGTTGGAAAATAAACTAATGCAACTTGGAGGTGGAAATGCCCAATAAGACACACAACATAGAGCTTGAAAAAGTTTCATACAGTCCTAAGTTTTGGTTTGTTATGATTTTTTAGGATGAAAATAATCACTCCTGAGTGTAGCTTACGTGAGGACTTAGCTGATATGCTCCATCATACCCTGCTCACACAAATCCTTAAATTAAATCAAACAGATACACTGGAACTAAAATTGGATTTGGTATTTTAGCAGACTGGCTCAGTCTCCTATCTGATTGGCTGCAAGCTTGTCTCCATGTCTGCCTCCCCCCTCTGTTTGAGTGTGTGTGTGTATGTGTGTGTGTTCTACATGTCTGTATTTTCCTGTCAACCACTGTAAGAGGCCAAGCTTTGTCAGTGTGACTATAAGAGCAAGGGGCCCATATTGAAAAAAAACATGGCAGGGGGGATGTAGTAAGAACCTTTTCTATTCCCAATGAGGAAAGTCATGATGGTAAATGAGTCAGTGTCCTTTTCTACCCTGGCTTTCTGTCAAAGAATCTCATTTCTGCATCATCCACTTTGTTCCCCCCACTCTGATTTTTACTTGGCTAAAAGTAAACCTAAATTATTCTAAAGTAAGACACATGTAGACCTGCTTTCATGCTGGACACAGTCTGTTCAGAGACACAGGCTCTGTGTTGTGTGGATATGTGTTGCATAACCCTGGACTCATGAGGCCTCTGTTGATTAACATGGCTAAACAGGCAAAGCTGTGAGGCCCCGGCATGCTTCAGAGCTGCCTGCCTCCTCAGAGCCAGATATATCATGTTCAGCCCCAAAAGTCAGATGAACAGATCTCTCTGATTCTCTATTTGTGATTTATCAATTTATTACGCTGTGCAAATGTCCAAGCTCTTACAAATGTTGTCTTTATCACTTGTATGTTTAACGTTACATTACAATAGCTCAGAGATGCTTTCACTACTTCTGCTGATAAATACAAAAACAGTTTTAACAAACAAAATCGAGACATTTGCCAAACTCTTTCACTCTGAGGTGTGACTAGATTGTCCCTGGTGTCACTTTAGTGGAAAGAGATAATTGACGAGGTTATGGGTTTGATCGATCAGAATGAAGAATGCCAATATTCTGTTGCTGTGTGTCAATTACAGTTATTTCTTGGTGTTATTTTGGTGTTTTATAACCCGCTTTACTGCAACAAACATTATTCAAATACAAACTTAATTTTCAGTTGAGCTCTCTTCAAAGTTTTTTTTTTAAAAAAAGGATACACTTTAGATTAGAGAACACATATTCACCATTAACTAGGTGCTTATTAACACGCATATAAGTAGCTTATTAGTATTTATTAAGCACGCATTAACCCCTTATTCTATCTCTATTGCACCATGAATTCAGACTTTTCCATATACCAACTCCTAATTATTACTTATTGACTACAAATTAATGAATATGTGTTCCCTAATCTAAAGTGGAAGGATTTTCAAGTTTTCTTCAGTTCAATTCAGTTCAGTGTTGCTGGACTGGAGGGCTTTGCTGGTGCTGTGTTTCATTTATGTTTGCATTCCTCACACTACCCTGAGCTCCCAGCGATACTGACAGGCGCCAGGTGTGAGTCAATGAGTGGTTTAACACATGACTGCAGTGACATCAACTGCTAAAAGTGACCGCTGAACAGCAGCAACAAACAATGCATCCTTTTATATCTTTTAGACTCCTTTGATTTAGTTTCAGTATTCAAACCAAAAAAAAAAGAGATGAACAAAGAAGAAGTTCTGGATGAAAAGCTGATATCAGACTTATGTTTTGTTGGATCAGCAATGTGTTGTGTGGGGCATCAGGAGTGTACCTAATATACGAAATATCTGTAAACAAACCTCAGATGGTGTGTCAGACTCAGATGTATTCTCAGTGTCATAGGTGATAATACATGTCGACTCAACTGTGAGCACATCTGAAGCTGCCTCTTCCCTACTGGATATCCAGTTTGTAGCGGTGCTCATCGTGAGGACACGAAGTTTAAATTATGGTGTCATACTGTAAGTACAGTTCTCAAACATGTCTGTCTGTTTGTCTGTTGTTAGTATGAAGGGAACAGTGATAAAAAGCAAATATCAAGGGAAACAAAAGGCTGTTTCACGTCCCAGCCACACAGAAACAATGAGAGGTTTAAGACAAAGCTCTAATGTTTGATTCTTACAAAAGCATCTCTTGTTTGGACACTCAGGGCAAAGATTTCAACTTTTCACACTAATTTCAGTTTAGAGCAGAAATTTTAAGAAGCGTTGCTGTTAAAGCCACTGGGATCAGTGAGACTTAACCATTGTAAGTCCCACTGAACCACACACTTTAAACAACCTGCAAAACACTAGCGCTACTCTAATGTAGCTAAAGATCCACACCCATATCATGTTTGCCAACTGCAGCATCTGCCTTTTAGTAAATAAACTGATATATTTGTTTTAGCAGCAGCTCCAGGTCTCTTATTTAATTTCGGTCTGAACCCTTCAAGGCGCCACAGTTATTTCAATATTTTAAAAAGCTGTGGCTTGAAAATGTTCAGAGATAGAGGCTTACTGTAAATGGGCAACTCATCAGTACGACCCAAAGTTTGTGATGGGGGTAAATCCCCTCATCTAAATTTGCAAATCATGACGTCACCATGCGGCCATATTGGATTACATAACTTTTACAGGTGTTCTGTAAACGCTCACTTCAGTCCAGAATATCTGGTAACATCTGTGAAAGTTTTGCGGCAGATGTAGCTTCTACCGTGTTTGTTTTTTTCCCCCCAGTTTTTTACATTCCCGCAACCCCTCTCACCATCAGTGGTGTTTTGACCCCTCCTGCTGCACCCATCCCTGATAAGGTGAAGCAAAGCATCGGCTCCAGTATGTGCTGTTTGTGGACTGTAGTGGCGAACGGACACCACTGCCCTGCTGACTGAACATCTTCATCAGAAGGTGAGTATTCCTCCTCAGAATGTGGGTCAACCATCACTTGATGAAATACTTTGTCAACAGTGAACAGACCTCTCGCTTACGTTTGCTTTCTTGCTCTCTGTTATGCTCCTAATCTCCTTGAGCGAGGGGTGGTCTCAAACTCTATAAACTTAAAAACTCTGCACAGAAGCACGCCCACAAATGTTGCTCAGCTTGAAGTTACAGATGTCTGCCATGTCCTGGTGTAAAGTACTCACTACACGAGGCACCATAGTTGCAGCTTTGGCTTTTTAAATTTGGCTTGTTGCAATTTTGAAACTATGGCGCTGTAAAAGTTAACTTATTAAAAACCTACGGCGAGACTCACGAGGGCAGCTCAGAATGGTTTTTATCCCCACAATCCAATGAGCACACATTGGACAATTACCTGGGACCACTCAACTACACACTTGATGTTTGTGGCAACAGTTTCACTGCAGCAATTCCCCAGACACCAGATCCTGCAGAAACTCATGTGATCAAATCTGGCCTCAGAAAACAAACACATAAGAAGGTGATAGAAGAGCTTGTGTTTATGTTCGATGCCATGTTTGTGAGCTGTTTGAAAACCCTGAAACATCTGGTCGTAGATGCTTGCCAGTCTGCCACCCAGCTGGAGGCAGTCTGATGCGGAAGTATAAATGTTTCATGGTATTTACGATCCCTGGCTAGGAAACTTTGACTCAACAGTACAAAAGTCCAACTGACACAACTTAATTGAGGATTGTTTTGGAAAAAAAATTGGTTATGATAAGCCTTACACCAGGCCACACCTGTTCCAATCATTGGAGATGCAAATAGAGAGTAAAACTGAGTTTGTTTCCAGCCTTAGTTTACTCTTCAGGTCAAGCAGTTATAGGGGATGCTCCTTGTTACACTGTTTATTTACCAGTTTGTTTTTCAGAGTGGTGTGAGGGCTTTCAATCTCAGTATGTCTGTTTTTTTTTGTCAGATGTCTGAACTAAAGAGCAGCAACTTCAGATTACCTGAGGCTGATGTCACAACACTATGTATTTAGACATCTAAAGTTTTGTTTTTATACTATAAAAAATTACGAATTGGATGTGTTGAAATTGATAAAAAGATGATTTCCTACAGAGGTTTGTTAGAGGGCTCACTTGGCTCTGCTGAAATGCCAAGGAGAAAAAGTAGAGGGACAGAATCCAGACGCCTCCTCCTTATCTCCCCATCCTCCATTTCCCTTCCCTTAGTCTGTTTTTCCTCTATCTTGTTTCCGTTCAGCCTCCAAGCAATGAACTCCCAAAAAGACTGAAAGAACAGCCCTAACATGACTGTCCTTCTTTGTATTTTTCTTCTTCTCGTTAACTATTTGCCACTCTCTGTGGCTTTTTCTGCTCATTTTCAGCTACAACTGTCTCATTCTTTTCTTAATTCACAGCCTGTTATGTAACCACCGAGGAGGACAATGGAGACACTATAAGCTATCCACGGCACGCCCACTGATCTATGGTAAACAACTACACTGGAGCACTCATAGGCAGTTTCCTCTCTGCCAATAAACTTCCCTAAAACTCTCGTCCTCGTTCCTCGTTCCTCCAGCAACAACATGGAATGTTTCAAGAATTTCTTTCAATCAAACAAACTCAGTATAATGTGCTGGAAATGAGGGCGCAGTTTTATCACTGACTGATCTGACTTGTTCTTGTTAACAGAATAAGCTCTGAAAAATGTGGCTCTCCCTTCCCGCTCTGCCCACTTTCACCTTTTTTGACCTCTTTCACTTTCTCTCTGACTCTCCTCTGTGATTCAAGCAACAGTGAAACTTTTCAGCTTTACTGTCGCTCTTTTTTCCAGCTCCACCTGCTCCCCCTGCCTCCTTCTACCCAACCAATTTTCCTCATTTTTCAGCTCTGGCCTCACACATTATCAGCATGATGACCACATCTTGCAATTATTCCATCTATTTTCCAGAGCCCACTTTGTGCTGAGAGCAGATGCTAGAGATTTTACATGCAGATTAGACTATTGATCAACATTTAAAACACAGCAGGTGTAATTTTGTGTAAAAAAAATGAACCTGGCTCTTTGGGCAAGGAGTTGATGTCACTTTTTTCCTCCTATAACACTACCAATGAATTTCACAATTCAAGGGTCAGTGTTAGATACCTCTACTTGACCAATATCTCAATATTTTTGCTATACCATGGTACAAGGTAAACATATGATCTGGAAAGTCTGATTTCTTTTACAAATCACTGTACAGATGTTAAATTCAACCCTTTGATGCACAAAATGATCCCAGCATAGTGATTCATGCAGACCTTTCAGTTGGATTCCTTTTATTTGAAACCCAAACTTTATGTAGTTACATAATTTTAGTTCCAGTAAAATAATTCATTCTCATTCATTTATGAGGCTGAATGTATATGAGCGTCTAAATAGATTTTAAAAATAACAACTATGAAGACCAATTACACTTTGAAAATAAGATGAAATTAAGTGGAAGGTGACTTAATCCTATTTTTTCCATAAATAAACTTCCAGGATATTGTTGATAGTGCTGAAAGGACTTTGTTAGTGACTTCTGTCTCTGAGCCTGGGCTCTGGCTGTATCTGGACTCTGGATCCTCCTCCTCCCTGTTTACTTTGCTCAGAGTTTTCTTTTTGGGCTGTTGTTAGAGGTTTGTTTATGTTTGTGGTGATGCTGCAGAATCGAATTTGTTTTCTGATGACAACGCAACTTGCAGTACTTAAGTATTCAACTATAAATGATGCTTAACAAAGCTCATACAAAAAAAAAACTTGAACATACGTACGTGTTGTCGCTTTTATTTTGGAGATCTGGAAAAAAAATTAAGCTGGGATCATAGAAGCAGCAAAGCAAGCGCAAATAAGAAACTACACTTCAGAAAAGAAGCCACAACCTGCAACTGATGAGATATGCAAGCGTCTTTTTCCATTCTCTCCTAATACAAAAACAGGTATGCGCAGGAGAGTTTTCTGGATAGGTTAGGGAGTGTGCTGCTGTCTGCAAGAGGAACACCGGAGTGAAACTACAAAGAGAATTACAGACCGTCATCTTAAAACATTTACCTGATAATTTATACTCAATGGTTGCGATATAGTCATTTTATTCATGTCACGTGCAAAAACCTGCAATATATCAAGTATATTCCAGACGTCCCCCACCCCTTCTTGGTAGTACTTCATTTTAACCCACAAACACAAAAAACACCCAGACATCTTAAAAGTAAAACACAAGAGCTACAGGCTCTTTAGCATAGCCTGTGAGAGTACTGTGTTTAACTGTTGAACAGCAAGGGCAGGGCAGACAGAAAAGAGACGTTATACTGAAGAGGAAGGAAGAACAAGAGGGAGGGGCAAACGATAGTCTTAAAGCAGATTTCCTGGAGATATTACAGGATCATCAGATTAATAAGGTTACTCTGAGGAACTGTCAACTAAATCTCTGCTGACAGCAGCGTTTCCCAAGAAACCCGCCAAAATGTGTTTCCGTTCACATGAATCATCAGCGTGGGAAGTTCTGGTAATTAGTATGTTGTATACAATTATTAAATGTACAAACAACAACTGTGTTGGTGTCTTACAGTGGAAATTCACTCACTTGAATAAGGTAGATCAATTGTCATCCAAGTTTTTTTCTTCTATTTACTACCAGCTGCTGTATCACAGAATATTTAAATGTAAGTTTAACACCCTGAAATGACCCTTAGTGACCACTTTTGGAATATCATTTTTTTACATGTCACAACTCAAACCTGAGATTGGAGCTACAGAAATCTTCACACCCAAAATGTTTTCAGATTCAGTGCTGGAGGCTTTCTAGACCGTACATGAAAACACCCCAGTGAACATGTTACTCCATTCACTAAAGACCAACTACTGAGCTTCAGATGCACTTTCTCCTTATACTGCTTTTTCGTCATCTGATAAGTGGAAATTGTGATAAGATACACAAGAGCAACCTATTAACCTATTTGTAATATGCTAAAAGCTTTAGTACTAAGAGCCAAACTCTGATTGACTTGTCGGCATAAATGAATTAAATGCTAAAGGCATAGCTCTGCAAAGTAAAAAGCTAGTTTGATACAAATGAACTGCCAAGTCCTATCCATGATTCATCTAGTAACAAAATAAATATTTATACACCTTATCAGCAGTGCGCTTGCTCTCTGTATAAACACAATTCATGTCAGTACAAACAGGATGGGAGTAAAGGTTGAGCTACAGTTGAAGAAATCAAAAACACTGGGGGGAGTCATGGCATCAGGGCTGTGAGGAAACACAACAGCAAGTGAGGTCAGTCTGAGACTTTTTACAGAACTTGATAAAAAAAAAAAAAAAAGTTAAATGCATTCAATACTCTTACGATTGTAATCCCCTGAAGGAAAAGACTCAGTGAGGCATTCAGTACTGATTCCATTTTAAAGATTCAGTTATTGCCCCGGTCAAGGGTGAAACATCAGTATGTCTCTACCAGTATTAGGTGCAGCCATACACAGCTCAGTCATGTGCTCACTGGAGAAACCACACCTGCATACACCAAGAAGGTCATGGACCAGTAAATTCTCAAATCCTTTTAGATTAATGCTCCAGTGAAGTTCAAATAAGTTCAATAAAGTTACAACGTAGAGCAGGGAGCAGCAGCACTTTTCAGCTGAAGCCTCTTTTAAGAGTCAGTCCAGTCAAACTAAAAGCAAATAACGTGACTCAGTTTTGAGGATGTGAAAACTTCTCATTTCCAGAATATCATGACAAGATGCGGAACAAGATCTCTTATATTGATATCACTTGTGTGCAGTCATAGATCACCACTTGACCTGATAAGCTTGTTTTTGGACTGTGGGAGGAAGCCATAGTACCTGGAGAAAACCCAAGAATGCACAGGGGAGATCATTCAAACGTTATCTGAACTAGGATTTGAACTGGTGACCTTGTTGCTGTGAGGCAGCAAATACATTCTGCTTTTGAATTAGAAAGATCCAAAACAGAAATTCTACTTTACAGCTCTGGTGATGAGTTTGTTTTAGCTGGTAAGAGAATAAACTGAGTTTAATGTTGACGTATACCTGTTTTTTGATGACAAGGTAAAACAAACATAAACACTGACCTTTCTGACCTAGTTTTTAGTTCTTATCTGTTGTAGCTGCCATGATAAATGTTTTATATGCAGTATAACAGCAGATCCATGGCTTACAGCAGCCTTACTTACAGCCTTTGTTTACCATTTTCCAGGCCTGAATGAAGATTAACCCCTGAAGATAAATTGTAAGACCACACATCTGAAGTAATGCAGAGCTTTTGTTTTTAAAGTCCTTTGACAGGCTGTGTTATGGGAACATCTCAGTCAGAGAAACTGAGCCCTGTCTCTCTCTGTATCTGAAATAGTGTCTGTTTATCTCTGCAGGTTTTGTGAAATCTTCCTCATTCCCGCCCTCTGCCAAAACAGAAAGTAGAGTTTGAGGATTTTTTTGGTGTGAACAAGAACTTTCAGTGTTTCAAACCCAAAAACCTTCCAGCTGGCAGAAAAGAAAAACACAGGGTGAAATTTGTTTGCACAACATTTAATAACTTCAAAACTGCTAAAGCTCATGTCTCCAGATGAAGTTGCATATTGACCACTGTAGAGCTGCACAGCTGTTTCAAACTTTTATAAAAGAGTTTTAGAAACATCCTTTATCCGTTATTGTACACATATGCCAATAACGTTGCGCCTGATGTGTGAATATTTCATTATGCTGCAATGTTAAACACTAATTTACAGTTCCTAAGGCCAAAAACAGAGTACCGTAAAAGGCAAACAAAAAGGAAAGACGCCCAGTTAAACAGGTTCTTCATCATCCTGATAGCTTTCACTTTGACTAAAGAGACACAACGATCTGTTTATCGGCTGTTTCCGAGCCAACATGTTTCTCGTGCTGGACTGGCCTGCCTGCAGTCCAGACCTGTTTCCAATTGAAAATGTGCTGCACATTATGATGCAAAAAATATGACAACAGACCCGGAACTGTGAAGCAACTGAAGTTGTACATAAGCAAAATTGGGAAAGAATTCCAGCTCCAATGCTTCAACAATTTACAATTCACTTATTGAGTGTTGTTTGAAAGAAAGGTGATGTGACACAGTGGAAAACAAGAACATGTCCCAGCTTTTTAGGAACCTGTTGCTGGCATCAAATTCAAAACAAATGTTGTAAATATTAACCAAAAAATGATAAAGTTTATCAGTTTGAACAATAAATAACTTGTTTTTCAGGTGTATTCAATTGAATGTCTGTTAAACAGGAGTTGCAAATACTTGTAATATGTTTTTATTTTTGCTTCACACTACGTCTTAACTTCATTCCAATTCATTTGAATTGGTGTTGTATTTGAGGCAGGATAAGTAACTGTGTTGGGAGCCACACTGATGAACTCAGTAACCATCACCTGTCCATTTAATCCAAAAGTATAGCAATAATTTAGACATCAGTTATGTTTTTGGAAAAAAATTAGTTGCTCCAGTCAAACAATTGAATATAAATCAGGAAAACAACCACCAGCATAAAGGACAATTATAAATAGGTAGCTGCAGCTGTACTTTGGTTAACTTTATGGTGCATTTTGGCTTTTATATCGGCTGTGGTACTCTCAGGCAACACTTCTTTATGCTGCTACAGCTTTGGAAACAGAGCCAATGAGGTTACTGCCTGAGTGACTGTTTCAAATTACTTTCCTTGAACTTTGTCTCTAAATAGACAAACGGGCAGATGACTCCTGTCATTTATTTAAAAAAAAAAAAAAAAAAAAAAAGAGTTTCTTTTGGGACTTGCCCCTGTGCATAAACTATGGGCTTTTTAATAAAGGGTTTAAACAGAAGTAAAAAGTAGGTTTGATTTTAGGGGTGTGAGAAATTATCAGCTTGATTGAGAGTTGCATTATGAAAGGATTGCCTTGCCTTTCTGATTACTTTAACACGTTACTACTCTTGTATACTCTTGTAAATTTTGAAACACATTACATGCACATACACTGCCAGGACAAAAAAAAAAAAGTCCCAACCAAAAAGGGTCACACACTCCAATATTTCGTTGAACCGCCTTTAGCTTCGATTACAGCTCACATTCACTATGTCATTGTTTCAGTAAGCTTCTACAATGTCACAAGATTTATTTCCATCCAGTGTTGCATTAAATTTTTACCAAGATCTTGATTTGATGATGGGATAGTCTGAACACTGCACAAAATCTTCTCTAGCTCAATCCAAAGATTCTCAATGAAGTTAGGGTCTGGACTCTGTGGTGGACAATCCATGTGTAGAAAAAGTGTCTCATGCTCCCTGAACCACTCTTTCACAATTTGAGCTCCATGAATCCTGGCAATGTCATCTTGGAATATGCCTGTGCCTATATTTTTAGACTTTTTAAAGACATGTGAGGGTTTATTGTCAAAGAAAATACTAAATAAAAGGGGGGTATATGGAGGTGCCCCAGCAGTAAGTGCTGTCGCTTCACAGCAAGAAGGTCACCAGTTCCAATTGGGTGAAGAGTGCCAAAACTAACAGCCATTGGGTGCCCGTCAGCGCTGTGGCTGTGTTTAGGCAAGCTCTCGATCCTAATATCTTCCAAACGACTGAGTTAGAAAAAAAAAATGAGGTCCTGTTCAGTCTGTGCTGCTAGCATATGATTTTTTTACTTATTTTTATTTATTTATTCATTTCTTGGGATATCCAGATCCAGTAACCATTTCATATTTATGTATTTAAACTCTGTAGCTGACAAAGAAAACCTGTAAAGCCTACTTTAGGAATCAATAAGGACATTGATAAACAACAGGATCGATAAGCAGAGCCGATAAGGGTGACAATATCGATAAAATCTTATAGATACCCATCCCTCCTGTGGAGTTGGCATCTTTCCCCTGTGAGTCTTTCCGAGTACTACGGCTCCCTTCAGTCCAAAAAAAATCATGTTCACTAGGTTAATTGGTAACTCTAAGCTGCTTGAAGGAATGAGTGGGTGTCCGAAAGGTTGCTTGTCTTTCTGCGTCAGCCCTGCGATTGGCTGGCAACTAGTCCAGGGTGTACCCTGCCCCTCGCCATAGGACAGCTGGGATAGGCTCACAACCCTGAACAGGATTAGCAGAACTTTGCATTTACAACTTTGTATTTGAACTTCAATGGAGCATCAACCAAAAGGAATCTCAGAATTTACGAGTCCATGAACCTTAAACAGAAGAAGAAGAAGAATTGTTTGGACAAGAGGGACGCACCTGTTTTTTTTCTCCATTTCCCCCGATATTATATTATACTATATTGTTATTGTTGAGTGCTCTTTAGTTTGTTGTCACGCTTTGAGTGTTTAAAATAAATGAATGAGCAGTCATCGGAGGCGCGCATGTTCTGGAGCCGAGACAAGTGAGCTGGCCCAAGAGGTTTGTTGTGCTTGGAGAAGGCCTGTCTTCCTTACCTTAGATACACCCTCAAAAACCCAGGTTGTGATTGCTATGTCAATAACCAACATCCATGTTTTCACTCATAGATAGTAAATAACTTACACATACTTTATTCATCCTAAGTTGGGGTTCCTTGAAAGTCTAGAAAACGTACTACTGTGATATTTTTATAATCAAAGCAATAGCTGAGAGTTCAGTATCAAGGTCAAGATGTATGCTCTCCATTATTTTGATGGCATTTCCTGGTCTGTTCCCCATCCCTTTCCACTGCAATCATTTCATTAATTATTTACAAGAGCCGGAAACTGAATTAAACAACTGCATCAGCATAGAAGAGCTCACATTAGAGACCGAATAAACAATCTGATGTGGTCTCTGTCTTGTGCTGTTGTTTTCAATGCTCTAATTTCAATCGTCTGGATTACTTAACTAAAATGATATATGACATATAGATATGATCATGGGATCTTACTCATGAGAGTTGTGAGAAGCTTCCTGTTCGAATCCTCGTATACAACAAATTGACTTGGACTAAACTTACTGAGATGGAGTAGATGAGGGCAGCTATTCCCAAAGGAAGACAGCAGCAGAGCATGGTGAAGATGGAGTAACACAGGTAGTCATTGACAGGGTTTTCCAGTGGTGTAGGGATCACGTAATGTTTGGGTTGTACGATGACAGTCTGGCCTGGATACATCTGCTGTTCATATCCTGGACCCTGGTACTGGTAGGGCGGGGCTCCAAAACCCTGCAGCAAGCCACACAATGCAAGGGATGCTATCTTATCTCAAAACGAAACTTAAATTCAGGCACGTAAATGTAAATCAACAGGATGAGACATGTTACAGGGTTGTGAAATATTGGGGACAAGACAGGAAGATTTCCACGACAAAGCAACATTGCCTCAGACTCAAAAGTCCTATTTTTGTTTTTGAATCATCATCAAAATCAGAAGACCAGTCCATTTAGTTACTTCTACGTGCAACATAGCAGCAGGAACAGAGAAATCACGAGAATCATAATTGTGTAATAAAATCTGAGGTATAAAATGCTCAAAGAAATAAAGAAATAAACATTTTCTGAAAAAATAAAAAAACACAGAATTGAAGATAACAAATAAAAGGTTAATAATTCCTTTAAAAAGACAATAAGATGCATTTTTCAAAAGTAATATTGAAATTCAACTGTCAGAAATTATTTTAAAAGCACAGGAGCTTCTGGCTTGAGTTCTGATGTTGATCATCTTTTAGCTCCCATTGTGCGTCACAAAAAAATTGCTTCATCATTGTTTGTTGATTTTTTTCCCCAACTCAAACAAGCTTTCATAAAAGTTATGAGACTTGTCAGAGATCAATCAGATGTCATTAAACTAAAAAAGAACATAAAGTCCCCGAAAACTAATTGTTGCACTAACACATGAGCAAACAGTTTTTTTCATTTTGCTGTTATTTGCATGAAATAAAAATGTTTCAAAGTGATAAGCGAGGGAAAAAAATACATTGATTGTGTTGTTGCAATTGTTAATGGTGTGATGTAAACGAAAAGGAACATCGTGAGAGGAAGGAGGTGAGTTATCTGCCACACGGTGGTCGGGGGTGAATTTATGGACATCCTTCGGTGAGGGCCGACGTTTTTGGGCTCGTTACCTGAGGATGGGGTGGGTATCCCTGCTGGGGCTGAGGTGGGTATCCCTGCGGTGGGTATCCCTGGGCCGGCTGTGGTGGGTATCCTTGGGCTGGCTGTGGTGGGTATCCCTGCTGGGGCTGCGGGCTCCAGGAGGTGGTGTTGTCCTGGTAGGGCGGAGGGGGAGCAGCCTGGCCCATGTTGGACTTCTCCGCAGACCAGTCCGGTGTGGGGGCACTTGCTGATTTGTCGGGCTCCATTAAGTCGATGAAATCTCGCTCTCAGAAGAAGAAAAAACGTTCGAGTTTCTCCAAAGTGTCTCTGCCTGTTTTCTCAACTAAAAAGATGATGTTGCGTTCAGAAGATCTTTGGCTGAACTGAGATGTTTCGAAGGAAGTTTTCCAACGGCGTCAAGTCAAGAGCAGGGAAAGCGTAAGGTTCCGGTAGTACCTTTCAAAATAAAAGCACGCGGTTTAAATACGGCCTGTTGCAATGAATCTTCACCATTATCTGATTCAAGACGATATGACCCGAAGCGGTTGACTTAAAAGCAACAAAGACGTAGGAAATAAGTGTTATTATGGATACACAGCTCTGGAAAAAAAAAAAAGAGATCACTGCAAATTTCTCAGTTTCTCTGATTTTTCATTTTATAGGTATTTGTTTTCGGTAAAATTAAAATTTTTGTTTTTTTATAAAAACTACTGACAACACTACTCCCAAATCCAAAATATTATCGTTCAGAGCATTTATTTGCAGAAAATGAAAAATGGTCAAAATACCCCAAAAAGCCCACTGTTTTCAGGCTTCAAATAATGCAAAAAAAAAAAAAAAAAAAAGTTCATATTCAATTTTAAACAACACATTACTAATGTTTCAACTTTGGGAGTATTCAGAAATCAATATTTGGTAGAATAATCCTGATTTGTAATAACATCTCTCATGTGTCTTAGCATGTTCTCTGCCAGTCTTTCACAGAGGAGGGTGATGACCACAGCAATGGTTTTTATACATTTCCTAGTTAAATAAGATTTGGTTCAAGTGATCACCTCATCAGTACTTTATTAGGAAGAAAATAGGTGTGCTTGTGTTGGAATTCAACAGACACTGCAACGGAATTACTGTTATATACGTATGTTTTAAACTGTAAAGAGAATTTGTGGATATCCTGCATTAAGATGGGCACACAACAGTTGTGACTTCCATTCTTCACATTTCCAGGTGAAAACAGCATGTCCTGTCTTCCACAACATCTGCCTTGGAGCAGGTGGCATTGTGGCCCTGGAGGTTGAGCCTGTGGAAGATGAGGAGGAGAACGGTTTGGAGGAAGTCCACAAGGGGTCCTGATGGGACCAGCTGTCTGCACAGGTTTCTGCTCTGGAGAAAGTAAACAGGTTTCTCCCACAGGCAGCCCATCCATGGCCAGCAGCTCAACCTGAAACTCCCTCCTCAGTCAAACTCAACCAACAACAACAACAAAAAAGGTTTAGGTAGCATGGCGAAGTAGGGCACACAGCGTGATCTGGAAGAGTCCAAACACGCTTCTTGCTCTGTGCTCAGTGTCTTCTTTAAACATCTCACTTAATGTTCTCCTCCTTGCTGTGTATTGGGTATTCGGGGTCTTGAGTAGCCATGTCATTAAAAAGGTGGAGTCTATGTAGCTTGCACAAATAGAGCTTTGGTCTATTGAATGTTGAGAAGCTCTGGGAGTTGTGTTGAATAAAAAAGAAGCTCTGCTAGTTGGTACAACAAGCTGAGGGTGCACAGGGAGATGTGGGCTGCTCTGGGACCCCTGAGTTTGCCACAAAGTCCCTCTGAGGTGCTGCAGACCTCACAAGTGGAACATTGGTGATGGGAGATGCACAGATAATAACCCCAGTAAGGTATCCACCACCTGTCACTATGTAGGGTTGTGAGGAACATAGATCTGGAGATGGGTTGCATAACTTTTCATTTGGGATTATTAGTATGAATGTTACTTAACCAAAACTTACACACTTAAACAAAAGGCCCTTTAGGAGACCACAACATAAAAGAAGGACACCACTAAAACAATCTTAATTTAACCCACAAGCTTTATTGTTTGCCCCCCCCCCCCAAAAAAAAGCAAACAAAAGGAGCTGGAGACCCCGACCAAAAGAAACAAAAAGGGAAAGGGGCCGACCCAGCCGCGCCATGGGCCGTCGTGCCGGCACCTCCCCCTAACTATTTTAACACCAACTAGTTTAAACAAAAAGAAAAAAAAAACTGGAAGACCGGAGATCTCCAGCCCAAACTAAAATAACAAAAACCAGCAATTAAACATATCGGTTAGATCAGGAGAAGGAGAGAAAAAGAAACCAGTGGGAAAAACTTTGCACACAGTAAACACATTTGGTAGCTAATAAATGATGGAATAGTTTGTCGGCACATTAATTAACCTGACAGGCCAGACAGGCAGTTCCTCGTCTCTGCCACAGAGATATTTACAATAACAGCAACATTAAACCATCCTCAGCCTTAATAAAAGAACCAAAGTCTATTTAATCTCACTTTAATTGTCAAAGAAACTGACATTTAGTAAAATGTGACATTTTCAGAACCCCCCCCCCCCAAAACAACGACCTGAAAAAAGCCTGAGTGATACATAGAGGAGTGCTGTTTTCAACATAAAAGCATTTGCTGCAGCTGCAGAGAAGAGAGGACTGCTGGAGCATGCAACAAACATTACATATTTCAATGATTAACACATTCTGAGTATTCTTCTTTTCAACTAAATAAAGCACAGTTTCTGTATACAGGATTAGTTCTTCAGATATTTCATGTCAGGTTATCATCACTAGAAGTACAAGACAGTATAGATACACAGAATACCAACTGTTCTATCTAAAAGGCAGATTAAAGTGAATGTATCGTCTGTTGTTTGAAAATAAAATATAAAACTCTTTGAATCCAGCTGATGTTTTGGGTAGCATTGAACCCAGGTTCAGGTCTTAAGGCAACAATTCAGTGTATTTTATAAATCATAAAACATTTTATGTGTGTAACTACATTGAAAGTAAATCAGAAACTCATGATATGTTGATAGGGTTTGAAAGTGTAAGTGCTGTCTCTATGCGAAGCTGGAAAATGACTGATTACATGTCAAGAGTCACTGCAGACTCTTTTTAAGAAAGCTCTAATAATCGAATAATTTCTTTATCCATTAGGAGGATTTTAGTCAGCCTTATAGATTATAGTCAGACTCATAGATTGTAAACATAGAGAGAAAAATGACTACTATCCCGTACGTACACTTGTGATCAAAATTGTAAGATCAGTTAAAACAATTTCTTAGATTTACGTTTTGCTCTGTTGGATCTAAAAAATGTTCTAAGTACAGTTTGAAAATACAGAAAGAAGGGATGCTAGTGTGACCAAAAACATTTGTTATGAGATTTATTGAACTCTGATGGCACAGAAATACTTCAATACATCTTCACTACTTGGAGCAACGTTCCCACCAGCCTCCTGGAAACAGGAATATCTAGCATGCTGAAACAAAGTTGGAGCGGAGCCCCTCATGACTGAGTCCTTTTTTTCCAAACTTTCATTTTAAAGAGTGGTATTCTATTCTTTTTAAGATCCAGCAGTGTAAAATGTAAATTTATGCAATTTTTAACTGGTCTTAATATTGTGATCAGGTGTGTATAGGCATTTGGGAAGAAAAAATATGTTAACCTGATGCCCCCAAAGCTTGAATGATGATAACAATGATTATGAACCCAATACCGAGACCCAGAGCCACGTGGTTCAGTGTCTTGGCCATCCTGCTTTTCTGCTCAGCTTCCAACTGGTTCCCCTTATCGTTGGCTGAACGGGTCTGAGGGAGAGACAGAGGAAAAACTTTGAGCTCAAAACGTGTAAAGCCAAATGAATATGCTCTGAGGTAAATATCTTGCTTTTCACCTTTCATTTTGCAAAATGTTAATGTGTCTGTTTACTGGCTTGTTGCTCACTGTGTCTATCTGCTGATGATTTAAGGGAGGTGATGTGCAGTGGACTCTATGGTTTATCTCATTCAACAAGTGAATTCCAGTGAAATGTTCCTTTTCAGCCTTATACCTGATCATGGCTGGTTTGGTATTTTATGCCTGGCTTGAATAACAGGCAGAGAAAAGTTCAAGAATTAAAAAGCGTATCCTCATTTCATTCATGCAGATGCATAAAAAGTGTGTGAGAGAAAGATGAAATGTGGTGATTAAAGCTTGATCCTCTAGAACAAAGTGAAACATATCAGTTTTTCTATTATTGTATTTACATCTGTCAGCGTCCCTTCTCCCTCTCTAGAGTCAATATTCAACAACTTATGATACATCCATATCACCAGCAATCACGGATTGTCTTCGGTAGGGTGGGATTATTCCAAGAACTGATGAATATTTTGTCATTATCTCAAGAAAAAAAAAAGATCAGCCCATGAGCTCTAGGGTCACATCAATAATCCCCCCTCCCCAAGAGAGTGAGCAGGTTCTGTTCAGAGAAGGAGGGGGAGACTACTTCTACTACTATTCTGTATTATCATTCACAGTAATTTTAACTGGGAATTGCATTTCATTTGAATCAATATGATTCTGACCATTTTAAAAGTTAATAAAAATAACTGCTTTTAGTGCAATTACACTGAAGGTGACTGTTTCCCCCCTTTGTGGTGCCCCCTGTAGGCCTATATTGCCTAGCTGGCACTGTTCAGAGTCATTGCAGTTTGGTGTATAGTTTATTTGACATATATTTTTCCTAAAATTTGTAGTAACCAAATAATGGAAATTGCAATTTTTAACACATGGTCCAGACTGTAGTTAAATCAAGGACAGGCAATTGTCTTTTCTTTACTTTGACATGTGTTTGTTACGGTCTATTAAATGCTTGTTCTGGCTTAAAAGATTTAATCAACAATTGAAACTGAACATTGCATCCCTGATTGAAAAAGACTAAATTCATGCCAAGTTTTCAAAAATAACCCTCAGTAGTAACTTCCCTCTGTGATGACGGCCGACTCCATAAACCTGATTTAATTTTTAAAAACTGAAGCACTTCTTTCTCGAGATTGGTTGAAGCTTTACAAGATTTCCCAACTTTAAAACGGTCAAAGAAAAAAATCAAATTTGCAGAAGCATGTCTGTAAGTGTGCTAGTAGGTTTCATAGTATGTGAAGATTCAGTTATTAATGACGAACACATCCTTGACAGGTAAATATGGAAATTTCAGGAATTTCTTAGAAACAAAGCTATGTTTCCCTATGATCAGATAAGAATATCTGATCTGGGGATAAGCTCCATTGTTTTAATTGTGGTCCATATGTAACCAAAGGTGGACCTACAGTCAGTCCTGTACCTCTAACAGGACTTGGTCTAACTTCAATCAAACAGCAACACTCACCTCACACTCTTGTTAAATTCCTGTGTGTGTATTTGGTTTTATGAGTGTGTGAACACCTCTAAATGTTTGTTTGGTCTGTGTTTCTGAGGTGTCGAGGGAGGTCTGTCTGCTGCACCACAGCTGGTCATGATCAAGTTTCATCCTCCCTTCCTTCACGTGCCCCTCCCACCAGAAATGCATGAAAGGGAGGCAAGTAAATGAAGAGAGGAGACAGAGGGCGAAACGAGAAAGCTTCATATCAGGTTAAATATGCTCTCAGTGCAATGCTGGCAAATTACACATCAAGTTGTGCAATAAAGTCATAAAGAACTTTATCTTTTTTTAGAGGAGTTGAAACTCTCCAGCCATTCATTGTAAAATCATGTTTGATCGCAAGACATTTAGTAAGATTTCTACTTTGACAGTCCCGTTGGCCGACAGTGTGTGGACACATATGATTGGATGTTTCCTTTCTTTTATCTTAAACCCACTCTTAGTAAATGTTGTCTCTGGTATGCTTAAAGATGACTGGGAAAGACTTGAATATCACAATGTGGCTTATTCCTTACAGGAACAAGGCGGGCAGCTAATTTTTCATTACATTTCACTTCGGTGAAATCAGGCATGTGAAAATGTATCTCACACTAACACTGGCCAACAAAAAAGTAAACCAAAACATTTTTAAAGGAATTTGATCAATCTTTTGTAAGTAAATATCAATGTCAATGAAATATTAGCTGTTTACAATGACAGAGTGACACATTTTAGGCCCCTTTGCACAAATACACCAACATATAACACTTACTGTTGGCAAACTTAAATTCCTTTTGCTTATATCAGTCAACACAAAGAATAAAGCTTCCAATAACAAATATGAATGAATCTAAAATGAACAAGTCATAGAAACTTTATTTCTCTCAGGCAACCTCTTGTTTTGAACCACTTAACAAATGAGGATGTTTTATGCTGAAAATGATCACTCTTGACTGCAGTCTACGTGAGGACTTTACTGATATGCTCCATCACATTCTGTATGTCCAAAGTCTTAAATTAAATCAAACATCCATTGGATCCAAAATTAGATTTCGTATTTTAGCAGACTGGCTCAGTCTCCCTGCTCCTGCCTGATTGGCTGCAAGCTTGTTTCCATGACTGCCTCTCCCCTCTGTTTGTGTGTGTATGTGTAAGTGTGTATGTGTGTGTGTGTATGTGTGTGTGTGTGTGTGCGTGTGTGTGTGTGTGTGTGTGTGTGTGTGTGTGTGTGTGTACATGTGTGTGTGTGTTTGTGTTGAATGTGTCTGTAGATGCCTGTCAGACACTGTAAATGGCCAATATCAATCAGTGTGGCTATAAGAGCAAGGGGCCTGTACTTGGAAAAAAAAAAGAAATCATGACAGGGGGAGGATGTGGTAGGAAGTGTTTGAAAGTCATGAGGTGAATGAGTCAGTGTCCTTTTCTACTCTGACTTTCTGTAAAATAATCTTATTTCTTCATCATCCACTTTGTTCCCCACACTCTGATCCTTACTGGAACATTTCATGTTGTTCTCTCACCCCAAATTATTCAATAGTAAGACACATGTGTATCTACTTTTATGCTCAGAGACACAGGCTCTGTGTTATGTGGATCTGCGTCGCATCACCCTGGACTCATGAGGCCTCTGTTGATTAACAAGGCTAAATAGGAGAAGCTGTGAGGCCCCGGCTTGGCAAATAAGGTGGGAATTGTGCTTTTCTTTCTCCTTTTTACATAAATTGCTCACAAATTTGTCCACTGCTACCACACAATGTTTTTAACAAAGACTGTTTATGAGGCAACCAGCTGCTGCCAACTCCTTTCTGTAAATACTGTTTTTTATGTAACATCATTAATGTTCAGTGTGAGCTATTCACATCGCAGTCCACATACAGGCCACATTTAAAAATATAATGTGAACAGCCAAAAAAAAAAAAAAAGAAACATTAAAGCCTTATAGGATCAGTGTGGCCACATGTCCCTGGCTTTACTTTGCTCTTAAGAACTAATTGATGTGGTTATGAGGTTTGATGGATCAGGATGACGAATATTAATCCACTGTATGTACACTTAAGTATTGTTTCTCAATCCCCGCCTTCATTGCCATTTTAAAAAGTGTCTTCTTTTAACTATGTGATCATGATTTGAGGCTTGTATTGTATGTTAACCTTTGTAAAAAAATGTGCCATTGGTTCACTGGGTTAAAAGACACACTGATGACCTCAGTAACCATCAATTACCAATTTAATCCAAAAGTATTACAGTAACCATACCAGTACCATAGTTATCAAATTTGAGGAACAATGAGTTGCTCTAACCAAGCAACAGATAACAAATCAAGAAAACAACCACCAGCATGAAGGACAAGAATGAATAGGTAGCTGAAGCTGTACTTTGGTCCACTTTATGTGCATCTTGACTTTCATATTAGCTGTGATACTCACCAGGCCACATAGTATCATCCTTGTACTGTTACAGCACTGGAAACAGTGCAAATGAGGTTACTGCCTGAGTGACTGTTTCAAATTACTGTCCCAGTGCTTAGCCTCTAAATAGACAAACAGGCGACAATTAAAACAATTAGTTTATCATTATAAAGGAAAACTACATTCATTAAAAAGAAGAATCATGAAAAGGTATCTCAGAGAGGACAGAGCTTTTCAGTTAAATAAACATCCAAGTAGTAACTTCTCTTTTATTATTATCTGTTGGCATTTCCTGGCCTGTGCCCCACCCTTTTCACCGCAATCGTTTCATTATTTATTTACAAGAGCAGGGAACTGAATTGAACAACTGCGTCAGGATCGAAGGGCTCACATTGGAGACCAAATTTACAATCTGATGTTGTCTCTGTCTGCTTATTAAGATCCAAATATGGTAACCAGAGAGTGTGAAGTATGCTGTTTTCTAAGTTCAAGTTTTGAACATTTAGTGTTTCTTAGTCATTACTAATTGAGCGAATTCACAGCATTTTACAAATAATTGGCACTAGCTAACACCTGGGCGACAAAGACTGTTGTTCATTAATTTGTTAATTCATTTATCTTCTACTTCTTATCCAGTTCAGGGTTGTGGGTGGCTGGAGAATATCCCAGCTGTCTTAGGGCCAGAGGCAGGGTACAGTTAAGAGCGGTCGCCACTCAATCACAGGGCTGACACACAGAGACAGGGAACTTTTTATGTGTACACTCACACCTACGGGCAATTTACGATCACCAGTTCACCTGATACGCATGTGTTTGGACTGTAGGCGGAAGCTGGATTACCAGAAGTGAACCCACACATGGAGGGAACAGTTTGCACTTACCAGGCTTTAAAATGATGTCCTTTCTTGCTGTGAGGCAGCAGTGCTAATCAGTTTGAAGCCAGTAGCACCATTATCAATCCTTCAAATGAAAACACGTTTGTCCCATGGTAACTTATTTTGAATTAATATTTAAATCAGTTACTGCCTGATGTTTTATTTTCCTTCTGACCGAAATATCAGTCGTGTTCTAAATCTAAAAAAATCTACACCTTGAGCTATTACCTAAAGACTGTTATTGGTGCTGATGGTTGAAAATTGAGCATGATCACTGTGTGCTGATACTCAGAACAACAGTGTGACCACAAGTGTGATATTCTCTCGTATCGATTCTTCACAGCAACATGGCTCCTCATTGTTTCATGCACTTATACAACTCAGAGTTTGTCTACTGTTTTCAAAAGCCAGTCTTAGTGTTGGGTTCACTTATCTGTTTCATTAATGGAGCCACACCTGAGTAACCTTTGCACTGATGAAAAATCTCCCTCTTCAGCTCCTCCTCTCAATATCCTGAAAACCTCTCTCAGTGATTCAGCTAAATGTGCTTGTGCTGTTGTTTTCAATGCTCTCATTTCCATCGTCTGGATTCCTTAACTAAAATACAGTATAATCAAACCAAATGATTTTGCTCATGAGAGTTGTGAGAAGCTTCCTGCTTGAACCCTTGTGTAAAAATTAATTGAACTGAACTAAACTTACCAAGATAGAGTAGACGAGGGCGGCTACTCCCAAAGGAAGACAGCAGCAGAGCATGGTGAAGATGGAGTAACCCAGGTAGTCATTGGCAGGGTTTTCCAGTGGTGTAGGGATCACGTAAAGCTGGGGCTGGACAACGACAGTCTGGCCTGGATACATCTGCTGTTCATATCCTGGACCCTGGTACTGGTAGGGTGGGGCAGAAAACCAATCCATTTAATTACTTCTACATGCAACATAGCAGCAGGAACAGGGGGGGAATAAAAGAATCATAAATGTGTAATAAAACTGTTAGTATAAAATACTCAAAGAGATAAAGAAATAAAACTATTTAGAAAAAAATCAGGGAACTTAAAAAAAAGGTTGTTAGATTTTAAGAGGGTAATATTGAAATTTAACCGTCAAAAGCTCAATTAAGAGCAAAGGAGCTTGAGTTCTGGTTTTGATCTGCTTTAAGGTCCTGCATCACAAATAAAACACCTTATTATTATTTTTGGTATTTTTCTCTTCACCTCAAACACACATACATTAGACCATTCAAACACCATTAAACTACAGAAAGAACATAAAGTCCTCCAAAACCAATTGTTGCATTTATACATATGCAAACAATTTTTCTTTATTCTGTCGTTATTTGCATGAAATAAAAATGTTTCAAAAGAGAAAAGCGAGGGAAAATACACTTCTAATTATGTTGCAATGATTAAAGATGTGGTGTAAATCAAAACAAAAAGAAACAATATAAAATTGAAGAGATACGTTTTCTGCTATTCAGTGGTAGGGGATCTTAAAGAATATTATTTTGTGAAGGTTGAGGTGTTGGGCTTGGTACCTGTCCGGGCTGCTGGCCCCAGGAGGTGGTGTTGTCCTGGTAGGGCGGTGGAACCATGGGTGGAACAGCCTGACCCAGGTTGGACTTCTCCCCAGACAGGGGGAAACTTGCTGATTTGTCGGGCTCCATGAAGCTGAAAGCTCACTTTCCGGGGAAAAAAAACTTATCCCTGACGGCTAAAGTTATCCAAAGTGCCGCTGTTTGTTCTCTCAACGATATGAATGATCTTAAGATATGGAGATGTTTGGCAGAACTGTGATATTTCTAGGTAATTTAAGACAAGTCATATGCAGAAAGGTGCATGGTTCCGGTGGTGCCTTTCAAATTAAAGGCACGTGTTTTCATTTTGGCACGTTACACGAATTGCGTTCGGTAGCGATGCAACAAATTTACAGCGTTGAATAACAATAGGCAGGATGACGCTCCAGTGGCAATCCAACATAAAAGACAACATTTAAGTGTAAAGTAGGCTAAATAAAATAAATAAATGGATTAAAAAAATCTGATAATAAATTGCAGATTATCATTATTATTATTATTATTATTATTATTATTATTATTATTATTATTATTATTATTATACCTTAATAAGACAGGAAAAAATATGGTTGTCAATATTTTATCAATTATCAAATTTTTTGTCCCCTTTTTTTTGTTTTGTTGTGTTTTGTTTTTCCGTCGTTGTCTGAACAGGATATAGTTAACGAATTAAATTAGCATTCTTATCATAAAAGAAGTGATAAAAATTAAAGCAGAGAAGAAAATAAATTAGACACAAAATAAATAAATAAATAAATAAGTAGACGAGACAAGAAATGAAAACTACAATGTGACAGGGGTGGCAGTAAATGCTTCTTTGAAATCCAGACGGCAATATTTCAGCATCCTATTAACATTTTGTGCACACGCTGTCATGTAAAAACATTCTGTGACAGTTTTTGATCAAACTTTCTTAAAACAAAGCTCTGTTTAAAAAAAAAATAGATAAAATACATTTAGACGTATTTGATGACTGAAGGAATTTTTCTCCCTATCCACAACAGAAAGCCTTGAAAATTAAAGTAGTTTCAACTATTTCAAACGCTGTTCATGCATCGGGCATCTGTGCTTTTATTTTATATCACGTTCCTCCTCATTTCCGGCCTAATCTCTCTCACTACACACACTTATACTGTATAAAGCTGCACACACAGAGACTGTATAAAACAGCTGCACACACATAGACATTATACAGAGATAGACGGTTCATTTCGTGCTGGAGCGCGTTGCTGCGTCGCCGCCTTATTGGGTGGGTCTCCTCGCTTCAACTGAACACTACAATTAACCGGTGATTAAAAACGATCCTAGTCTTTTCAGCTGCTTACGATTGCAGTAACTGGCAAAATGCTGAGCGCAGATAGCGTGGGATTACTTTCCCAAGTAAGACTGAACAATAATTTTGGCTATTTGACGATTTATAATCGTATTTAGCTCGCAACGAAATACTAACGTGGGAATTGGCATCTCTCTCTCATCATCTCTGGCTTTGAATTTTAAAACATACTTTTATAGGCCTTTTTTTTAATCAACCCAAAGACTATGAACAGTTGTTTCATGAAAGTGTAATAAAATACTTGTTTTTTTTTTCATGGATAGGAACGTGTATATTAAATGTATTTTTTTTCTAATTTGTAGTTACTGAATAGCTGGTTTTTTTTAATAATTTGGTATTTAATGTTTATTCTTACTTGTTTTTACAAAGAGAGCACACTTAAAACCGAAATTTAATTCCTTGAATGCTTCTTGAAGATACATAGAGGATTGATTCTGATATGTTTCATGAAATACTTGTTATGGTTGTGTACAGAAGGGTCATCAAATAAATGTTGTAGTTGTTGTTGTTGTGTACATAAGGTAAATAAAACAATTTTTACTGACGTGTGCATAAGGTTCATAAATACTTATTCATGTATGAGGTTCATGATTGTGTGTGTGTGTAATTTTGTTTGTTTGCACGTGAGTATGACAGGAAAAAAATCCAAATGAATAATCATGCTTATTTTCTTAATTAAAATGGAAAGTAAATGTATTCATACATTTATTTATATGTCACACTATGTACGTTTTTGTTATGGAGCACATTACAAAGTATTTCACCATGTATTTTTAATGTGTAATAGCGTACTGTATCATAACCACATCTCTGCCGTTTGTAACAAACCAAACCGTTTGAAAATTGGATGAAAATTCAGGGAGTTATGACATTTATTAGTCGGGCACACACTTTCCTTGCGTAGAAATAAATGGACTGGAAGCGTACGGGAGACCTACCCAAGAGGGCGGCCACGCTGATACGTCCGCTCCAATAGACGGCGCCAGTCAATGAGGCGTCTATCTTCGTCTATCTCTATGTAATGTCTATGCTGCACTCTGAGATCATACGGTCCTTTTCTGCAGCGAGCCAATAAATAATGAGGGAGGGGCACATAGAGGCGAGGTCAGCTCCCTCACATCACTCAGGATGATAGTTACTGGAGAACAACACTGTGAGGAACAGACCCTCTGGTGTCACTGTAGTTAATAACATGGTCTGAGATGCGGCTCAGATCACTTTAGAATTACAAACTAATTTACCAAATCATGCTTCTATCCACATACTAAAGCATTTACGTGCTCCTTCTTTGATCTTTGTTGAATAAACAGATTTTTGAGGGGCTACTGGTGTGATTTTTGGACTATGCACTAAGAAACTGACACGCTCATGATAATGTCCACTAGATGGAGACAGAGACGGAAGAAGACGAGCCCTTATGAAGTACACTGCCTGGCCAAAAAAAAAGTCGCCTCCTGGATTTAACTAAGCAAATAGGTACGAGCCTCCTATTTGATAATTACTGCATGGGCAATTATCTTTCAGCTGGCAACAAGTTATTTAACCCCAACTTCAGCAATGAGTTGCATCTCATTTCCTAAACGACCATGTCGAAAGACAAATCCTGTGGTCGTGGAAAAGATGTTTGTCTGTTTGAGAAGGGTCAAATCATTGGCATCAAACAGAGAAAACATCTAAGGAGATTGCAGAAACTACTAAAATTGGGTTAAGAACTGTCCAATGCATTATTAAAAACTGGAAGGATAATGGGGACCCATCGTCTTCGAGGAAGAAATGTGGCCGGAAAAAAATCCTGAATGATTGTGATCGGCGATCACTTCAACATGTGGTGAGATCAAATCGAAGAAAAAGAACAGTAGAACTCAGGGCTATGTTTAATAGTGAAAGTAAGAGCATTTCCACACACACAATGCGAAGGGAACTCAAGGGATTGGGACTGAACAGCTGTGTAGCCTTAAGAAAACCACCAATCAGTGAGGCTAACTGGAAAAAAAGGCTTCAGTTTTCTAGGGAGCATAAAGATTGGACTCTGGAGCAATGGAAGAAGGTCATGTGGTCTGATGAGTCCAGATTTACCCTGTTCCAGAGTGATGGGTGCATCAGGGTAAGAAAAGAGGCAGGTGAAGTGATGCACCCATCATGCTTAGTGCCGACTGTACAAGCCTGTGGGGGCAGTGTTATGATCTGGGGTTGCTGCAGTTGGTCAGGTCCAGGTTCAGCAACAGCATGTGCTCAAAGAATGAGGTCAGCTGACTACCTGAATATGCTGAATGACCAGGTTATTCCATCAATGGATTTTTTCTTCCCTGATGGCAAGGGCATATTCCAAGATGACAATGCCAGGATTCATTGGGCTCAAATTGTGAAAGAGTGGTTCAGGGAGCATGAGACATCATTTTCACACATGGTTTGGCCACCACAGAGTCCAGACCTTAACCCCATTGAGAATCTTTGGGATGAGCTGGAGAAGGCTTTGCGCGGCGGTCAGACTCTACCATCATCAATGCAAGATCTTGGTGAAAAATTAAAGTAACACTGGATGGAAGTAAATCTTGTGACATTGCAGAAGCTTATCGAAACAATGCCACAGCGAATGCGTGCCATAATCAAAGCTAAAGGCGGTCCAACAAAATATTAGAGTGTATGACCTTTTTTTTTGGTGGTGACTTTTTTTTTTGGCCAGGCAGTGTAGATAAAACACAGCAACTACTATCTCCATAGGTTTAAATCATTATTCTGACCCAGCTGAAACATATTCATGGTACATACAGTAATCTCACTTATTTCTTCATGACCATCAGTGAGTATCAAACAAAAATACAAAATGTGTTTGGACATTTCCTTGACTCTTTGAATAAACACTTACTGGTAAGTTTAAAACAAAAATGAGAAACTAATACTTGAACTTGACACAAAATGACCCACATCATAATGAGGCTTTTTAACTTGTGACTCTAATTTGGTCATCTCTAAATGCATTACCTCTCCCTGGCACTTGATGGCAGTCTAGGATAAAAGTGGGATGCTATGCTCAATTTTGGTTCAACTAATACAGAGAAACAACAGGCAGCAAACAAACCACACTGCCGAATATTTAGAACTTTTTAAAAAAACATGCTGAAAAAGATTTTGAGATGGTTTGCAACAATGAACTCATGTCCTTTCAGGCTACCATTGACAGAACTGCACTAAGAGGATAGATGAAGCTTTTACACAAACTGTAGTCATTGTTGTTATGACTATCCAGTGAAAGGTGTAACAGAGGATTACTGCACTATGCTCTTTCTCTCTACAGCTCTAGACTTCTACAGGGATGTTGTGTGACGTCAAATATAAAGAAACATATTTTACCTTCACATGTGCTTTTACAACTGTGGTATAGGGGCTTTGTTTAATCATGACTTCAATTATATAGCACTGTATTTTTTTGTCTTTACCTCTGCTTTTTCATAATGTTTCAAATTTTTCTGACTATCCTTTTTTTACCCTGAAGGTTCAGCAAAAAATTGCAGTTTTGGTTGAAACTATTTTTACCCACACTTTTTGGTGTGCTTTCCTTTAAATTGTTAACTCTATGTGGTGAATTCTGCGGCATGCAACACCACAGAATTGAACAAAGTTAATCCTTCTCATTATAAACAACATCAATCAACAGTAATGTGTGCTAAATTTTTAAATGATCCAAATGTAGGGTGTTGTTATTTAAAAAAAACATACAAAGAGAAAGGCTTGAATAAACTCAATGCTCACATTTCGGTTCAATAACTCTTTTATAGAAACATGACAGAGGCTCTTTGTATCTCTGAACAGTGCAATCCACTACCTTTCTCCATAAAGCTAAACATGATTAACATATTATCATGATTTTTTTTTCCAACATCACTCTAGACACTCATGACGATGTGGATTCTTAAAAGTTGACAAGAAAGCATTGACAGCGGGTTAAGTTGGTCACAGTTAGAACTAATATCTACATCAATATTTACTACAGATGGACCGACACGCAGCATAAACGACATAAGCAATGTGAAACATGGATATAAACTACAGCATGTGGACACTGGAGGACGTTTTTGGCAAAGATTTATGTTGGATATTTTCTTTATGTTTGACATTTTCTGAATACTAAAATGTTGAATGCATTGAAATGAAGGTAACAAAAAGTTGTGTGTACTGGTGTGTGTTTGTGTGCAGGCTTCAAATCAGTAGCTCAGTTATAAGGCAGAAAGCACGACTCCTCACAGCAGGTACACACAGACTAATTTCTGCTTGTCTAACAGGAAATCAAAGCCTCTTGCTGGATGTTTCAGGTCCCACCGCTGCTGCTGCTCCTCTGTGTTCTCTGTTGGTTGCAGGTTCAGGAAGCCAGAGTGTGAACTGAGCTACATCTAGCAGTCACAGGAACGACCTGCTGACAGAAAGACAGAGAGACAGAAAAATAATGAGCTCCCCTTAAAATAAATAACACTATCAAAGTGGTAAAAAAATCTGTATGAAGTGGGTAGCAACTCCCTTTGGCTGGAGGATTTTTGAAAGCTGTCATGATGTATTTGTTTTGAAAGTGAAAGTGAAAGCTGATCAGATCTTTTCGACTCTACTTTTCTTTGTTCAAGATAACTTTTTATCAGATACAAAGTATTGAGGTAATGTTTTTACCTACAGTTACGTAGCACAGTTGTTGGAAACATGACAACAAGCAAACTTTGTGGGTTTGTACTGTAGTTTAGTAGGCAGACGCATGAAAAAATAAAGTTTAAAGATTGATTTCAGCAGAGAAAAAACAAAGATCTCCTTTCTCACTGCTAAAAGTTGTCAGCTGGCGTGGTGTTGTTGTAGAGACTTAGTTGTGCTCTAAATCAATCTGGTTCAGTCTGACTCGTCCAGTCCCTATCAGGGAGCAAGAAATCAGCATTTGGAAATAACCTATATTAGCACTGATAATCCCATTCTGAATCAGGGATTATGATCAGGCACATATCTAGATATGAGACTTTTTCAAGATCACTAAGAAAGTCCTCAGAGTCCCTTTAATTTCCAGCAAAAAAAATCTCACTGGTGCTGTTTGAGTTCTCAAAAAAATTGAGTGAATTGATATTTCATATAACTCATAGTATCCTCAAAACTGTTGTGAAATACCTATTGATAGCTGTATTTATATTTTATAATGTATAAAAGTCTGGCAGAGGGTTCATTAGCAAACATTTATTATGCCCCAGACTTTCTAATTACACACAGTGAGAGAACGTGCATTGTGTTTGTGTGTGTGTGTGTGTGTGTGTGTGTGTGTGTGTTTGTGTGTGAGTGAGTGCGTGTGCCTAGGCAGGTGGCAACTGCCTAATTGCAGTTTGTCCCTAAAGAGTACTGCTGTGCTGCTTGTGTGATGCAAAAACAGACTGATTTTCCATACAAGACACTTACTGTCTTTACTATAGCCGTTATAAATTATGAAGCTTATTTTCAAATAACACCTGCTGTAGTCAGCTTTTTTGCTTAGACTGACCTGAGCATGAAACAAATAATTTATTTACAGAAATACAAATTAACAAAGCTTTTGGAGATCCGAGTGTTTTTTCAGTTGGTAATTTCAAACTCAGGGAAGCATTTTTTTAATGCATCACGACATGAAACACACACACTGTTCACACACACACACACACACACTGCCCTCTCTCTGTTTCACTCCCAGGGTCCCACCACCTGTTGAACAGCAGTGTTCAGCACTATGGGAGCCTCCCATACTGCGTCAGTGTGAGTCTGTATGTTTGAGTGTGAGGCCATTTACAGTGAAGCAGATGGACAGAGCAAATATAACTTTAGACCTCGGTGGGGCGTCAACTGGGTGTTGAAATCTTGAGTATTTTAGAGAGATAAACCTGTGTATGTTGTTGTACAGAAGTCTACATGCGTTGAGTTATTGTTCAAGACAAAGATGGAAGTAAACACAAGTGTATAGAATTTAATGCTTATGCTTCTGTTAGCTTTGCTCTTTGTTTCAGGTCAGCATGCTATTTACCTTTTAACATATGTGCAAACTCAGTTTCAGCTCCACCTTTTAAGCCTGAGGGTTTTTAGATTGCATCTCACACCCACAGCCTGTTAATAAGGAAAACTGGGATCTCCACATCCTTGTAAACCGTAGTTAACATCCATCCTACTCTTTCCTACAGAATGACAACATTACTGTGGCCTGGTGGGTGGAAGCAGAAATATTTATAAGGTCAAACCACAAACAGACCTCAGAGAAAAACGGTCCTCCTTTGTATTCCTCATCAGAATAAAACAGGTTTGTGAGAGGCAGAGAAAAACTCACCAGTACAAACTGAGGTTGAAGAAAGCGGCTGTATCTTTCCTTTCAAAATTTTGGGTGAAATATTTTCATTATTAGAACAAATTCATGAGTCATGAATCCCCCTCAGATAATCTTTATGTACTGTTTTCTCAAGAGAGGGACAGGATGGCAGACACACTGAACACAGAGGCCTCCAGAGATGGCTGCCACTGATACAAAGACATCATGAAGACTTGAGAGGGGAGTAAGTGAACAAACATTACCTTGGTCAGAGAGCATCTGCTGAGCACTGGGTGGTGCCCTCCTCCTGCAATGAGAAAGAAAAAAAATTAAGAAAAGTAGCATGATGACATGATCTGTTTCTTAAATATGAGACTAAAGATTTTGAATTTCTACCCCGGGTACATAATGTTTTTAATGTTTGACTGAGCAGAGCATCACCTCTTATCCTGGTTAAATTTGCACCTGCAGTGGCCGCCTGAAAGGAGACAAAGACACAGTGACTTTCAGTCTTTATGGTACCCATGTGTATTTGAGTGTAGGTGGGAAGTGTCACTGTGTTGCTGAATAGGATGTGAGTATAATTAGCATCTTACTGAGGAGGATGGTGATTCCAATGAGACAGAGGACAGCAGCCAGAATCAGGCCTCCAACACGCAGTCTGTGGTAGTCTGCAGAAGAAGTAGTCAGCATTTTATGACAAATTACAGGTAAAACAATGTATTAAAAAGAATTTTAGGCAAAAATAATAGATTTACCAAAGGTGAATGGGTCATCCTCCACTGCAGACACAGAAAAGAGAAGAGGGTCAGTTGACAGCAGGTGAACAGCGACAGATAAACATAGATATACAGAAACGTCCACTCATCAAACAGTGTCACAGCAAAGTCAACAGTACAAAGTGAGACGGCTCCACACAATGGCCTAGTTTGATTCTCTGACTAATGATTGACACACCTGACCATCAAATCAATACATGTCTCAATACATCTGAGGTAACATTCATTTAAATATACATTTTTTAACAAGCTTTGAAGGATCTTTGGTGATCATATTTTTGCTAGACACATAAAAACAAAGCATTCAGGTAAAAAAAAAAAAAAAGCCATTCATGACTCACGATTTTCTTCCTCTGCAAACACCAGCGACACCACTGCAAGAATCCAGAGATAGAGATTAAATAGGGGAGTGTTTTTATACTTTCAATGTCAGCTTTCGTTCCTCTGGTCTATTAGAACTATGGTTTGTTATAAAGTTGACTAAAGACGTAACTTTCACAACGAACAAAACTTTCAAGAAAACTGTTCACAAATCTATTGGAGCAGTCTCTCTCAACCCCTCTACTCATCTCCTCCATCTTTCTTGAAGATCAATTAAAGGAGCTCTCACCAATAACACTGGGTTTCACATCATGTTGAGTTTAAAGCAGATTATGATCAATTTTATACAAGGCTTTCACAGTAATTGAAATAATCATAATTCCAACTAATTTTTAGAAAAATTTTTAAGTATACTGAGATTCAGTAAAAAGACTTCAGGGGAACTGTTACTCACATGTCATCAACACCAAAGCACCAAACTTTGCCATCTTCTCTCTTGATGCTTTGTTGACCTAAGGAGATAAAAAGAGACACTGGTTAGATTGGAAAACACCATCCTGTGTATTTGCCTTGTTATTGTGCTGACTAATAACATTGCCTGCATACTTTGATACACTGATGGGCCATTTGAACAAGGCTCCAGTTGTACTAACATGCAGTAAGTACCATTATCTCAAACCCCAATGGTAAATAATCAAATCTTAAATGCTGTGGTCATGTTGGAAAACTGATTACTGCACTCCAAACTGGCTCACACCAGCCAACAGAGTCAATACAGGACTGATGAAACCCAGAGTCTTTGTGTGTTTTCTGAGGGGGACTTAAAGTGTGTAAACACATGGACAACATCACATCACTTTTATTGTACACACTCATGTTCCCATAGATACACAGAAAAGAAATGAGATCAAATAGAGACAGGCACAAAGTGGTCCCACTTGCTCTCTTTCACACTCAGAAACCTGATCTGATGTTGATGAGGGGGAAAGTGCTCTAATGGAGCTTCACCAGGAAACTAAAGCCCTTTCATTCGGTCATTTCACTCAGCTGCTGTTCTGAAACTCAACGGTTTCAACCTTTTTTTGTTCTGTAAGTGAATTTTTTTAGACATTTTTTTCCATCTAAGTGTATCCCAGTATGAACATGCAGTAACTGAATAAATCTATGAGAATGTAATAAAATTGCACTCCTCCTTTCAAAGCTATTTCTGTCAGTGATGGGATTTTTATCTTAATTCCTGAGCAAACGATCAAATTTTTGAGATGTCGTCAGTCAAAAAAGATGTTTCTTTTATTTCTGTATGTCTAATAATGTTTAAAAACCAAATGTCTTATCTTAGGAGTTCGGCTTTTCACTGACAAAGATCCAACACTGATCTGTCTTGTATCATCGTTAGTTCCTGTCACAGTTTACTAGAGCTGTAAATTACATCTCACACATACTCTGAGCTGCTGTGACAAGCTGTTAGCTGACATGTTGAACAGCAGCAGCAGCAGAGGTAGTGTGCACTGGGAGGAGACACACCTTAAGTAACGACAGCAGTGATTTTCCACTTACGGCTCTTTTCCACTCAGAGGCTTCATAGTGAAGAGCAAACACACCAGTGAGAAGCTGGTTTTATTGTGCAGTGATGTGTGAGTGAAAACAAGCAACAAAACAAAATGCAGCTCAATGTGTCAGTGGTGTGACAGTGAATTCAAGCTGTTTTTGATCCGTATAGTGAGAATGTGTTAACCAGCTTTTTTGTTCGCATCTTAAAAATTTGAGACAAGAAAACAGAGCAGGTCTAAATTCCTAATGAAGCTGCAGAACAGTCACTAGAAAGTATGAAAAATACAACAATTGTGTTTTTAAACTTGGTTTAAGTCTTTGTAGTTAGCTAGCATGATGTTAGAATAAATATTTCTCAGAGTTATGAATTACCTAATGCTACAAATTGGACATGATATCTTAACTGACATCTCTGTGACAAGTTAAAAGAGTGTTAGTTGTTGTGAAGAGGAGAGAAAATCAACTTAAGAACCAACTCCAAATTCATACAGTGTCATCAACTGTTGCTTGGCTTCATTTTTGTACAACAGGAATCGCTGAAGATGCATTGCCTGTCATTTTCTCAGTCTTTTTGAAGGTCCATTACATATAAACAAAGATGCATAATGTAAAGCACCTAGTATTTCATACAGAATGTCATAAGAAAGATGACCAAAATGTAAATTTAGATGTTAAAAATCAGTTTCAATACTGTTTCTTTATGAGCAGGGAAATGCTAATCCATGTTTACTGAGACCCCAAGCATAGACATAATGATGAGAAACCCTGACTGTAACCTTTTGGAGAAGAGACGCCACAGGTCGACTTTAAGCACCAAAGATCAGACTGACAAAGAGAATATTCAAAGACTTAATTCTAGAGATGTAATATTTAGATATCACAGTGAAACAGCTGATGGCAATAAAGTGTTTTGGTTTTTCAGTACCCCTGAGGACACACATTCAACAGTGACCTTTGAGTTTGGTGATCCCAGTAAAAGAGGATGTCAGTGAAACAATGTGTCTCCCTCCTCTGCCGCTGGTATTTAGAGTTTAATAATAAAAAAAAGGAGAGGAGCAGGATGAGTGTCTCTCTCCTGGAGCCTCTCCACAGCAACCCAAGGGGAGACAGGGGGAATGTAGAGGACGGGAAACAGGCCAGAAACTACTAGAGGAAGGTTTACCTCAGGAGAGGAGGACGAGGAGGGAGAGGAGGGAGAGGGGCAAAGACAGAAACAGGGTAGAGAAAGATGAGAACTGTTAGTATGTGGAGGCTGGGGAAAGGGGGAGAGGTAACAGTGCAGACGAGTAAACAAACAGGAAGAGGAGCGAAATGGAGAACAGAGGAGTGCACCTCCCTCGTCCTGTTTGAAGATCTTACTGTAAAACAAATGTTAGGATAAGGTGGAGCCAGGAGTGGGAGGTGTGTCTTTCAATCTTTTTTATGACTAAGTTAAAGGACAGAAGGACGGTGCATGATACAATTGGAAAAAAATGTGCAAAAACCAGCAGATTCAGCATTAAAAATCCCTCTTACTTGTTTTGTAACAAATGGTCTAGGAGTTAAAGTTTTCCACTTCAAGGACAAGAGAAATTTCAGAATTTTACAAACTCAAATCACAAAGGTTTGAAGGGAATGGAGAGGAAATATGAGAGAAGATAAAAAATGCTATTATGGATCCAGATCTAATTTCATGTGAAACAAGCTAAGCTAAAATCAGCCAAAGCACAGCCAGCAGTCCTATGCTCACCTGAAAGGACAGATCGATCTGTCGAGGGACAGATTCACATTAAGAAACTTTTTTTCATTCAGTTTTTTAACTTATCATTTCCTCATGTTTTGGAAAAGAAAAGAAAAGTGATGCCTTTAAAAGATTTTGTGTGCAAAGTTAGGATGCAATATGTCAAACATTTCTCAAATCCTTTTAATTTCAGATCTTATTTACTTTGAGTTATCTAAACATGCTTCTTCAATCAAGACTGAGTTTCAGCCAAAAGTTTCCTCCAGGCTGATACCAAATAAAGTATTGATACAAATAAAGCCAAAGCATCCCACAGGACTCATATCCTGTAAAAATAACTTCATCATCCCCTGAGTTCAAACTCCCTGCGGAGCTGTTTCTGCAGCTCTGCCTGGTCCTGGGATAAAGAGTTTTCTGTTCTCGCTCTGTCACGCTCCTCCGCCAGTCTCCGACTATCCCTCGCTCTGTGTTTTCAGCCCTCACTGCATCTCTTTTTCTTCCTGTCTTTCATAGAGTATTCCTGGTTTCATCTCTTAACATCTCTATATCCTTTATTTCTTCATTCTTTCTCCTGTCTGATTCGTTGACCATGTTTTTGAAAGTATTAAGAATAGTCGGTGTGTTTTGAAACCAGACTTTCACACTGTTCTCTCACTTTTGTTGAGGTCCTTAAAACCTCTCCAGCTCTCTAAACTTCTTCTTCTCTGCTTCCCTTTCCTGACACACTTCTGCACGTCTTTGCTCCCTCACCCGTCTTCTTTTCTTTTGTGAGGTCTTTTCCACAAACTCTTCCCTCCCCTGCCAAACTCGACTGAGCTCAGGCTTTCAAGGCTCACTGCCCCGTCTCACGCTCGTAGACCGTCATCATCTCTGCTCCATCCCTCTCCCTCCCCCCGACTACCAAACAGCAAAAATAAACTGCACGACGACCAGCAAAAGAAACCACCAGTTCGTTTAAATGCTTGAAGACAAAGCTGAACACACAGATCTGAAGCCACTGCCTTTTAAACCTGAAAGCGTTATACAAAGCACCTTATGTGACATTAACCATAAGCTAACTGTCAGATTGTCCAAATCCCTGCTATGCTACACTTACATTCACTGTTCATTTCCTCTAAGACGCTCAACAACTCGCCCTGCGCGTCACTCTGCCCGACCCTGGTGCTCTAACTGAGTGAGAGCAAAGAGAGAGTGGTAAAATAAGTAAATGGATGCTTATTTAGATCTGTAAGTGACGTGATTGGGCCTAGACAGGCAACATAAACTTAATTGAAAGGCTCAAATAAATCACGATATATTATATATGAATGATGTGCATGAGCATACTGTGATGATGACGCTAAAACCCTACATTGCATGGTACCAAAATTTCTGGAGAATACGTAGTCATGTCTTCACTTTTAAACATTTTGTGTTTTTGGTGAAAAAAAAAGAATAAAAAAAAGAGAAGTTGAAACATACTACCAACAATAAGTTGTTGGTTACTGTAACCAATATCCATGAACACTTGATCTGAGTCTTTCCATATGGTTGGGACAAAATAAATTCTCCTGTCCGTGAAGAGGTGAGCTCTGCCTTTGTTTACCTCTCAATGAAAAGAGACTCTGTTGTACTGGACCACAAAAGGGACTCGAGATTGTTGTACATTTCACAGGTCATAAAAAATTGTATGTATAAAGATGTTGTGACAACAGCAACTGGCAAAAGAAAGCTTGTGCTGTTTGCAGCACATTGGACCAGATGATAATTTGGGTAATGTTGAAGTGGTTTTCCTTTGACTGAATGTTTGGAGCATAATTCACTCAGAGCTGCATTGGATTCCTCCATCAGCATCTATTAAAACAGTGAAGCTGTGTTTGAATGCAAGATTGTGTCTGAACTAGGTGATACACTGAAAATCAGAAACAGTTGAGGCTTTTAAACAACAACAAAGCAGCTGACGGTTAGAAACACTTGTGTCAAAGAAAACACAATCGTTTGTCCATATGTGAAAAACTGTAGATTCTTTCTTTTCAACAATCACTTATCACTGTTGTGGGCCACATGTTTACTGCGTGTCTATGTAACTTAGGTTCAGTTTATATTTTCCCAACACTCACCTCAAATTTCCATTGAAGTACTCCACACTGGAGTGCAAGTGTGTGTTTGTGTCTGTTTCTGTGCGTGTGTGTGTGCATGTGCATGTATATGTATGTTCCTCAAAGCATGACAAAGACAGCTGCCTATTCTCAGAGGCATTTTTATTCCAAAATTAGCTGTACTGGATTCCAGTGTGCAACACATCCTTTACGACACTCACACACAGACTCACACACACAGGAAAGCTTCTTGTGTCCTGAACTTAACACACTGAACACAGAGCCTGAACCTGTGTTGTACTCTGTGATGAAAGGTTTGCTTTAATCTCAGACAGAGTGCAGCTTGTTCCTCTTCTGTCCTGTTCTCACCGTGCACAGAAGAATTTGTTCTTTCACGTTCACAGTTCATGATTTTTTTAATGGAGCGATGAGTGAGAGATGAATCAAATTACCTCAGACAAAAAAAAAGTGAATGTCTTTGTTTTAACAGATAAAGATGAGGTGTTGACAATGTCAGTGTGTTAAAGAGGAATCAGCAGCAGATAGACAAAGGGAAGAGTGAACTGGTGGTTCACAGACCAAGAAACAGAGAGACGGACAACAAAAGAGGAAGTACAAACATGACATATGGTCAAGAAACAACAGAGAGAGAGAGAGAGAGAGAGAGAGAGGAGGCAGAAAAAATAGAAGAAGAATTCAAACCCCAAAGGTAAAGAGGAGGAGGAGGAGGAGGAGGCAGGGGAAAAAGAGAGAGTGTGGTTGGGAAAGAGAGGGAATGAGAGAGGGAGAGAGAGAGAAAGAGGGAGTGGAGCATACTGCAGCCATGAGTCACACATGGAAACCACAAGACTAGCAGTGAGCAGCTAGCAACAGGCTGGATATCCCTCACTCTGGAGACGTCATCAGAGGATTTGAGGAAGGACTTAGTTTCTTTTATTCCATCTCAACCTAAAACTCAACAAAAAGCCATAATCTTTAACAAGGGAGTGTCCTCAGTGAAGCAATATAAAATGAGTCTGAGATGCAATGAGCCACATCAACACAGACTCATCTCCTTAGTTCCCATGTAACGGAGCATCTTTTTAGCAGCGTCACTTCTGACTGACGGCATGACAGGCTGTAAACTTTGTCTACAGAGCCTCAACACCCTTTAGAGCTCATCACCCATAAGCTGAGTTGCCAATAATAGTCTCATGAACAAACAGACCAGTTATCTGACACAAGAGAACCACAAAAGTTCATGTTTTGTGTGATTCAAATCTGCAATTGTGTTCAGGTTTCCCAGGTTTTGGGAGCAAATAAATTTTTACAATCTTCCAGTGAGATTGAAGAATCCTTGTTATTATAATGATCAGCAAACAGACCACTTTCTAAGAAAAACAGTCCCAGGCCTTAAGCCCTCAAGTCAAATGCTTTAATTTTGCAACCTGTTTATCAAGTTAGCCATCCTCATAAAATAACACATTTTACCAAAGTTATTCTTTGTACCGTACAGTAAAAATGCTTTTGTACAGTTCTTAATTTGCAGTAATAATAATCTAAAGTGGATGAAAATGGGAAATCTTGTGTTTCTAGACTGTCTCAAGCTGACATTCAAGGAACGACAGCTTTTAGCACATCGGCACAATGGCTTTCTCTCTGGAAAAACAGCTGTATTAGATTGACATAACAAAGAACTGGCTGAGAAAATCTAGCAAACAATTCTACTTCAGACATGTTTTTTTTACTATGCATGTCTTGAAACCAACTCAAGAAGCTGTTCTGCTGTTGACTGTTAAACCTTGTGATCTTTGCCTTTACACAGACAGTTAAATGTGTCCTCGGGTGAGACGATCGGGCTCCACCAGCTCAAACTAGAGAATATTTCACTGCCTAAATGTGGGAATTTTGGCTTAGCTTTTGTGCAACTGCATGATTTGGATACACAACATGCCATTTTTATTAAGTCAGTGAAGGAGAAGAAAGAACCTATCAAAGGAATTTATCGTCGAATTCTCATATTAAATCACCAATCGGACTGACGGAACCCTGAGTTATAAACAACCTTGGCCGATTCTCTGCTGAGCTTTGTGGTTTCATGGTGAAAACATGAAGGTCACAGTCACATCTCTGCTACAAAATCAATGTCCTCCTGTCGAGGTTTCTAAATTTGTGTTTGTGAGCCGCCAAAGTGATGTTTGGAAAGGTGAGGAGAAAGTGTGCCCTCCTATGAGTGCTCTCTCTTTCCCTCTCATTGTTCCCCCACCTTTCTCTCACTCGTTTTCTTTTTTAAGAACTGTGGTCATGTGAGGAGAGGTGAGGATGACGAAGTAAGTCTGTTTCACCTGATGCAGGAAAGACAACTCTGACTCTTTGTTCTCCCTCTATCTCTGTCTGTCACCTTATAACCTTTCTCACGTCTGCCACACTCTGCAGTCGTTATCAAGAGTTCACAGATGCAAAAAATGACTTACAGCAGAAATTTCACATTTAAACAGGTGTTAGTCGGATGTAAGATGACATTACTGATGAAGTTTGTGCTGTGAATTGGAAATTTGATACTATTTAAGCTTATAATATTCTTGTAAAGGGATTTTTTTGTAAGTTATGAGCCTTAAAGTGCATTCACAGTTAATCTGTACCTCATATAATTACTTTCTGTGTGTACAATTGGGTTAAATACTCATGACTTGAGGTAACAGACACTCAAACCTTATCTCTTCCGCTTGTTGTGACACTTTCTGTACCTATACTTTTACGACAGAAACACAATAATGTGAAACAAAACCAGCTATTCAACAAACCGTTATAAACAGTTAACTGCTAAAAACGTGTTTTTGCCAAACTCCATTAAATCCCTGTCATCAGACCGAATAGTAACTTTCCATCTCTCTGAATTTATTGACTAAAATATGGATCCAAAGATCTTCTTTGATGACAATTTCAACAAGCACTTTATTGTATGTGTATCACTAGATTCTTTAACACTGTAGCTCCTTTCAGTGCTCTATATCATTACTTTGCACCATTAGTGAATCCTGGTTATGTCCTACCAGTGCTCATCTACCAAGGAGAGCAAACGTGGTCTGCTGCATGTGGGTTAGAACTGAACACTTTTATAAGCAGCTTAGCTCATGTCTTGGCCTTTAGCTTGTGCTCTATCACTCTCCAGTCTACTATTATGACTAAATAAATCAAAGATATTGTTTTCAGCAGAGAAAAAAAAACACAGATCCCTCCTCTCATTGCTAAACTTTTGTCAGCTGGTGTGGTGTTGCTTTAGAGACTACGGGATGTTGTAAATCAATCCAATCCAGACTGACACGTCCAGTCCTGATCAGGGAGCTGGGAACAATCATTTGGAAAATAACCTATTTTGACTCTGATAATGTCATTTTTGATTTGGGATTATGATCAGGCATATATCCAGATATCAGACTTTTTTAATATGACTTAGAAAGTCCTCACAGTCCTTTTAAGTGGGATTATTTCAACACTTCATAATTTATAGCTCAAAACAGATTTGGAATCTTTAATTTCAACAACCAGCAGCAAGGAACGCAGTCAAATAGGTAAAAATTTCAAGAAACAATCAATATTTGGCAGGTCTTTGTCCTTCAGTCTCACAATGTACAGAAACATTTAAGGTGTACTGTATCTGTCCTTGTCCAAGTCTGTCCTTGTGCCACATGGTAGCAAACTGTTATCACCACTGTCACCACTGCTCTTATCAGCTTGCCTTTTCAAACACACACACACACACACACACACACACACACACACACACACACACACACACACACACAACAGCTTTTAACGTTTGTTCAAAAGCATGTAGGAGTATGACTGTGTTGGAAAATTCCACAGCGGTAGGTTTTCTTTGATGGTCTCGTGTGTTTAAGAAATACATTGTCTCTAACTGGTCATTTGAATTTGTCTGGTTATTTTATGCTGGGCAACATCATAACTCCACAACTGTATCATATTCATTTAATGCTATAAAACATTACAAAATATTTTTATTTCTCTTGTTTAAGCTGTTCACAGTGGGGCTGCAGAAATACACAGTTAAACTTTCTCTGGGTGGACCTGAGTTATTCCACTTCAAACAGCTGGTGGCTCAATGCGCGTGGAACCATCCAGGCCGTTACGCACGTTGGCCAGTGAGCGCGTGCTGTTCCATTGTCATGACACTGGTGGTATCCGGGGGTAATGTCAGCCTATGACATTATACGGTTAATGTGACACGTGATGAATTATTCTATCACATCTTTTAAACTGACAAACTTTCCCAGGAATAACGAGTCTAAAAGCCTCTAAAAAGTGTCTCTGATTAAAGAAGTTGAGCACAGAAACGAAGAGTGAAGAACAGTTTTCCATCACGAACTAAACTGTGCGTAAGCTTGCGTAAATGTGTTTATGTAATACGAACAAAAAGCTTTTTAAGATGCTCACGGAAATGTTTGCAAAACTTGAACTTTTTGTCCAATTTGCCCCAACAAAGGAAAAAAAACAAGAGAATAGTTTTCTGAGCAGGATGAGCCAATTTCTTTGTGAAACACTTACCTCAAAATCGTTGAATTGATCAGGAGGTGAACCGTGAAACTCTCAGAGTCAAGCGGATATGAGACTTAAACAGCGACTTCTCTCCCTTCTGTGCGCCAACACCCAGCCCTCTCCACTGAGACACTCAACAGGTTGGCTTGGTTTTGGTAAAAGGGGGCTGAGTTTAAACTGCTACAGCTTTGACGATGAATCCTGATCCTGGGTCGGTTGATGTAGTTCAGCTGGTGTTGGAAGAGTGGATGAAAAGAGGATGGCGGGGCAAAGGAACTGATCCCAGGTCAGCGGTGAGAGCCGGGAGGAGGGGCGCACTGTAAATGTTTGCTTGTTGTGAACGAATATGTGGAAGTTAGACGAACTGGGCTTTGAATGTTAATGGATTTCAACAAGATTTTATTGTTTGGATGATAATATGACGCAAAAGCGCACAGACGGTGGTGCCATTCGAATTTAGAGATCTTGTGGGAGATTTTTCACATTATTAACAGACCGAAATGCAATTCTTTTCTTCTTTAAGATCTGCAAAAGCAAACATGACTATTTTAAAACATGACCAATAGTATCTATGGGGTTATTTTCAAGGTCAGAAAGAGTGAATAAGTTAATAGTCATTATCTGATAATTCATTCAAAAAACTACAGCACTTAAATCTGCAACAAGAGAAAGTCAGCAAAGACAGAAAAATGTTTTTGTGCCCCCCCCCCACTCACACACATTTACGCAAAATGGATAAAAGAAAGCAATCAAAGCAAACAAGAAGAACAATTCCCCAAATATGCTAAAATAAAGGTCCAAAAGAAAATCAGTAAAAGCCCCTCTAAGATGTAAGTTAAGCTCATTTACAGTAAAAACATTGATAATAATATGTTATGGACACAAGTTAAAAAAATAAACTTACATATATTAAAGTTCATGTAGATGTTATTTTAATTTTGCATTAGCACAACTACAGCTGATAACAAATATCTCTTCTTATCATGACAATATTGAAATGGTTGACCACATGGACAAACAGACTTATTGGTTTTTTAGTGCAGCAACAAACAGCACATTATGCCTGAATGACACTTTATCTTATTAGTTACTTGTAACATCATATGACCAAACTAAGCAAAACATATGGGACAGAAAAATGTTGCTTTAGAAGAATAAACACCCACGTGAATAAATACGACACTGATCTGCTCATCAGTTCAGATCTCACCGACAGGAAAACAAGATGACAATTTTAGGAGGACTTTTTTTTTATCACAAATAAACACGTTATTTCTTTTGCACATGTCTGTACAGGTAAAATAACCTGTGAGGGTGTGTTTTATTTAACCCCCTCATCAAACAACCAACAATCTCTCCACCCCCTTTCATGTCAGCTCTTCTTCTTGGCCAAAACTGGTTTGACAGGAAGTGAATCAGATTTCACTGCTGTCATCCTCCACTTTTCTACAAGGTGAGAGAGGAGGGCGGGGGCAGTTAGCAGGTTAGGGGGAAAACAACAGAGAGAGAGAGAGAGAGAGAGAGAGAGAGAGAGAGAGAGAGAGAGAGATTCACATGTATATAGTTGGAGAAAGACTCAATACACTGAAGTTTGTGTAGTACAGAAAAAAAAATGTACCTGTCCCTCCTGGTGCATCTGTTATCTGCAGAAACAAAGAAAAATGTGTTACTAAAGTTAAAGACACTTCAGTGCACAGTTGTTTGAAATTTTGTAAATTATTATCAGCATCAACATTTCAGTGAAGCTAATATATTTACACCAACTCTAACTCTGTAACAGGTCCTCAGATTTATTCTCTGTGTGTTTGTGACTTACAAAGAATCACTCCAAGTCCTCCAGCAAACAACAAGGAGGCACAGACCAGGCCTCCGATTCGTAGTCTTTCATAGTCTGAAAGATGTCAAAGAAAGCAGAGGATGAGACAAGGACATGAAAAATATTCCGCCCAAATTCAACATTTACCAGCCCATTTTTTAAACACCTGTAAATAATCGATTAATGCATCATAAAAAATGTGATAGTAATTTTTCAGAGGTCGCCTTTGTCATTGGGCTTTTTCCAACAGGCAAAAAATCAAGGTCAGTCAACTATCATTCCTTTATAATCCACAGTATGCATTTGGTAGATTATGAAATATGATAAAGGTGTTAGTACTCACTGTAGTAAAACGGATCTGCAAAATAAAAACAAAAGTAGGGAAAAAATTAGAAATGTAGTGACAAAACAGTGCATTTTGAAAATATTAGATTTTACTCCAAGAAAATATTCCTTTTGTACAATTTTGGTCTTTTTTTCACAGTCATTACACACTATGTAATGTTCTCCACATGAAGACAAAACCATCTTAAGTTCAAGTTTAGAGGTTTTCTGCTCAATGCAGAGGACAGTTTTCGAAAAAGGGCATTGATGCTCGAACAAACGAGGGTTTATTCATGTGATTTTGTCTTAAACCCGATTCTCAACAAACCAGTTTGAGAGCAGGATTAAGTGAAAGTAAAGTTCTGGTCTTACTTGCTTCAGTTTCCATGAAAAGAGAGAAGAGAACTGCAAGACAGAGAGAGACAGAGAAATTAAAAACCCGCATGTTAATTATTTTATTTTATAGAGCTAGAATTTGGATGCTAAAATTTGTTCCTACACTCAGTCAACTTTTTTGGACATGTCTATGAAAACTATGTAAACATTTTTATTCTGCCTATATAACCAGATTTTCTTTCATAAGTTTTCAGATAGATGCAAATACAAAGCCTGCACTCCCTTTAGTTACTGATAAAATGTCATATCTGTTTGTGCACACTGATGACATGCAGAGTCTGTTTCCTGGTTTGTTTACCTGCCACAAAGGCCACAAAAGTGAGATGTCCCATCTTCAGCACGACTAAGAGTCAGATAGGACATGAGACGGATAAAGGAAGAGGAGAGAAACCATGATAGTGAGAAAACACCAAATGTACAAAGAAGTTTAGATTTCACTTTTGCTTCTCACTCATTCACACACATTCATCATGTTAAAGACAAAGAACACACCCCTCCCTCTCTGGGAAGGCTGTCCTTGCTGTGCGAGAGGTCAGCGTCCCGTCAGCAGGGATGCATTCTGGGTGTTTGGAGAGTAAACAGTGGATCATTTTTGTCTTGGGGCAAAGCGCAGCAGGTTACTGGACAACTTTCCTCCAAACTCACAAACTCATCACATACAGTCACATGCTCTGCTGTATCTGATGATATTTCTGGTATTTCTCCTCTGAAGCTGCATGAGCTTCTCAAACTTAAAACTTTAAAATGTTCACATGAAAATTGTTGAAACAACTTTTTTATGTTCTAAGAAATGAAGAAAACTAAGAAACATTTGTCATTACAGATGAATGATTAGACAATCTGTTCTGAAACTCCAATTTAAAGGTCATGTAAAAAACCTCTTAAGCAAAGCAACACATCTTAACAGCAGACATGAAAATGGTGGATACAGACTTGAACAATTACCAAAATAATCACTGGGGATGGCATCTACTGCTTTTGTTTGACATAAAAAGAGATCTGGATTGACTTCAGTCTGCTACATAACCAGGTAAAACCTCTCACAGGAGCTTTACAAGAGAACAGATGATTAATGTTATGATGTCAGTTTACTGAGCGTGTTGTTTTCCTTAAATTGGCAGTAAAACAATTATAATTTCTTGCTGATATCTCAAATGTCGGAGAAATTTGTCAAGCCAAGTGACTTCACTGACGTCACAGTAACCTCTATATGATCTTGGTCACCCTTGAATCCCTCTAAAGGTCAGATTCATCCAAGTTCCCCTTTCTCATTGGCTCTGCCTCTCTATGACTGGAAACAGTGTTCATACCCTTCTTTTCAACATACCAACAAAAGTTTACAGTACAATTAACTTTGTCATTTGGGAAACAAATTTATGCTTTTAAAATGTTTGCTAATTTGAAAAGATGAAAAGATATTAAGAAGAATTTCTCCGTAACTTCTCACAGCTCTTACCAGCTTACTGAGCAACTGTCGTCAAATGAAAACAAAGACAACTCAGAGACTCATTATCAATGTCATTTGTGTCACTTATCTTGAATCATGGCTTCTGTTTGGGCCAATCTGTGTGGCTAACAGTTAGCATGACATTATTCAAGGTCAAACTGCATACAGGCCTTTATCTTTCAAAAGAGAAGCAAGAAAAACAGACCTTGATCCAGTTTGATTTTAGAAAAAAAAGGGTCTCTTGCCTTAGAAATTTTTGAACTAAACAAAAAAAAAAGTTTTTTTGTGTTAAGGTGAAATGCCAGATTCCACACTATGTCCATAGAATCAAAAACAGAAATCCAAATATCGTTCATTATTGGGGAAAGCTAAAAATTCAGACACTCATATTTTTTCTCCCGAACTCTAATTCCTGATCTCCATCAAAGCCTTAAAGTAAAATATCATACAATAAAGAATCTTTACCCTCAACACAGTCACAGAAAAATAACCTTCAGCCCCCACACACACCCTGACTCCCATCCTGCCTTTCCCCTTCACCTGTTCTTACCTGAGCTGATGTTTCAGGAGCTGGGGCCAAAGTGTGAATGTCCAGAGACACTGTCTGGTCAGAAGTGTGTGTTTTCTATTTTACCTGAATAAGAAGCTCCTGCTCCTCCTCTTTGTTTGGGTATAAACTTTAGTGTGTGCACATGCACAGTGTAGTTGTTGTGGGCTGTATCGAACATGAGTAGGATTGTTGTTCCATAAACACAAGAGAGAGTTGGATGAGATGAACTGAGGAGACATTTTTATTCAGACACTATGAAACTGCACAGAACTCTGGTTATTTCCCCCTGCTCTTTGAGCTCTGTCAGGTATCTGTCTCCTCTGTGCTCCTTTTTCTCAGAGACACAGATTGAGCTGTGTTGGTCTCATGGATGTCAGGCATTTCCTATTTCTGTAAACCTGCACAGTAGGGAGGGATTCATTTGTCAGGGTTGATTCACACAAAGCTACAACCTCTGATGACAATGAGTAAAGACAATGTGATGAAAACTGCAGCTCCATAAATGGCTGTTGGAGGGTTGCTCATTGTCTCGCTTAAATAATTAGGGACGTCCGTGAAAAGGACGTGGCTTGGATGGTGGCATAAGTTGCTCCAAAACCTGTATTTACCTTCCAGCGTTAAAGCTGCTTTCACTGATGTGCATGTTACCCATGGTGCCATGGGCACTAACACCCCCATACCATCACAGATGCTGCTTTTGAACTTTACGCTGAGAACAATCTAGATTTTTCTTTTCCTCTTTGTCCCAGAGGACACAATGTCCATGATTTCCAAAAACAGTTAAAAATGTTGACTGGTCAGCTCACAGCAGACTTTTCCACTTTGCCTCAGTCCATCTCAGGCCCAGGGATTGGCTGCTGTTGATGTACGGTTTTGTCTTTGCATGGTAGAGTTTGAACCGTCACTTGTAGATGAAATGATGAACTGTGTAAACTGACAATGGTTTTCTGAAGTTTTCCAGAGCCCAAGTGCTAACATCCTTTACACAATGATGTCAGTTTTTAATGCAGTGCTGCTTGAGGGGTCAAAGGTCACAACAATTCAATGTTGGTTTTTGGCCTTGCTGTTCATGTACAGAGATTTCTCCAGATTCTCTGAATCTTTTGATTATAATAAGGACTGCAGCTGATGAAATACATACATTCCTTTCAATTTTAAGTTGCAAAACACTGTTCTTACAGTGTTAGACTATTTCTTCACACAGCTGTTGACAAAGTTGTGAACCTGGCCCCATCTTTGCTTGTGAACAATTTTGGAGATGCTCCTTTTATACCCAGTCATAACACTCACCTGTTTCCAAAAAACCAATTCACCTGTGGAATGATCCAAACAGGTGTTTTTCAGCATTCATCAACTTTCCCAGTCTTTTGTTGAGGACCCAGATTTTTAGGGACGTGCTATAGGCATCAAATGCAGAATGAATATTTGCAAAAATCAACAATATAGTTTTTTGGTTTAAACTATGATTATCTTCTTTTCAACTGTATACAGGGCAAACTGATTTTGCAAATCACTATATTATGTTTTTAGTAGCATTTTATACCTAACTTCATTGGAATTGGTTTTGTATATTGTCCTCCATTATATATAATTATTAGATAATTTTTTCTTGGATTTATTTAATATGAACATGCTTTAGTCATTTTGTGGCACAGTATGAAGGAGCATCAGTTTTTGTTTCCTTTGATTAGTGTAGCTTCCATCAATTTGTTGGTGTCATATCTTAAAAGAAAACTTTTAAAAATAAGTGACACATGTAGAAATATTTGAGGGCTTGCAATGTATGAGTCACAGTGGTATCCAGGACTATTTTTACCTTTCCCTGTCTCACACTGAAAAATCTGAGGCATGTAGCTGCCACTTAACAATGATAATACTACGAGGATAGAGGAGATAGAGACAAACAGAGGCACTGAATCTGTAGTTCAAAGTGTTAGTGTGTAAGTGATAACACAATAATTGGATAGATAGAGGCCAAACTGGTGATGGCAAAGCAGAGAGAGAATAGAGATAAAACACATTGTTTCATTTTCACATCATATTTCTTATAATCATTTACATTGGCTTTATTTCATGGATTCAGTCTGTAACACACACCACAGACCGAGCGAAGGCCTCTGTGTCCTCACTGTGTCTGTGCTGTTGCTGCATCAGTTTTCTGTGACATCGTTGATGGAAGGTTAAACAAAGGTCACTTTGTTCCATGTCGATAACTCGTCACTGATACAATCACAGGCGCCACAGAACGTATGGAGAGGATGCTGAGTGTGGAGTTACTTTAATAATGGGAGGTAACAGGGATTTTCTTATTGGACAAAACAAAGTAAATATTAAAAACATGCAGAGCAGTTTTTGGATAAATGTAAAAGCGTACTCTTCCTTGTCATTTGAGAAGCAGAGTGGCTTTCAGACAAATATGATCAACTCGTGAATCAGAGCAAAAGACATCTGCTTGTCTCATTGGTTCCTGGAGAAACTAGAGGTTTCTGGGTCAGTTAAAATGGTTCTCAAAGTTGTAAAGCCTTTTGTTAAATCAACTTATAACTCAGCCGAGTAAGATCACCTCGTAACTATTTAACTCTTATTGTGATAGTTTAACCAAAGTTTCCTCATGCAGAGATCAATGCAGCCAACTCAACGGATTTGTCTATTGGAGGTCATCTTAAGAACACACACTGAACAATGTAGGTTATCAGTAGGGACACACACACACACACACACACACACACACACACACACGCACACACGCACACACGCACACACTTCTTTGTTGTGATGGTATTTGTGCTGTTTGTCCATAAACAGTCAGACTAAAGGTCTAAGAGCAGGTAAGTGAGAGAGATTCAGACAGTCAGCAGACAAAAAAGATTCACTTCAAATGGATCCTGTGGAAACTTCCAGGTAGATACAGCTGCTGGAATATCTAAAACTTAAAAAAATATATGTGACATGTACAAGTCTGAGGTCCTCACTTGACATGAGTGCTGTTTGTTCACACTTCTGTAGGATAAGTTTTTCTCTGAACAAGCAGATACCTTTAATCTGTCAGCGAACAGCAATTATAGCTGATCACTCTAAGGTATGAGAATGTGAGAAACTTTAAGAAGTAGGACAAGAGAATATGTCAGAAAGCTATCACAGTGTGAGGCAGAGCAGCTGAACCAACACGTTGCTTCATACGATCTCTGTTGTATCAAATAAAGACGAGCCAGATTCCCCCCCGCTGTGTGTGTGTGTGTGTGTGTGTGTGTGTGTGTGCCAAGCTTCTCAGTAAAGTCACCTCACACAGTCGGGAGAATGTGGACCACAGTCGAAGTGGACAAAAGCCATGTTTCTGCTCTGTGATTGATAGTTAATAGTTTCATTACAGTACCACAAAAAAAAGCATAAAACATTACTTTTTTCCCTTACAAGCCTGTTCAGTTTTTTCTATGCTGATATACAGGAGAATTAAATAAAATACAACATGTCTGAGTCAAATATTATCCAAATATAAACTTCTTGAGATAAAAATGTTGGATTAACAACAGATTGCTCACCTGTTCAGCCTCTTAAATTGAATAGGTATCTATGGAGAACTGCAAACAGTAAACTCAATCACGTCAATAAGCTCATTTTCAGAAACTGCAGTCCAACAATTGCAACCAGTCTAATTGGTGTGATGAAACAGAGATGTTGGCCAGGGGAGAAATAATAACACAGATATGAGGGAACTCTGCTGTCCACGTGGGTAAATCTGGTCTTACAGCTGGGGAACGCAGGTTGTACTATATAGTTAACATGAATAAACCAGCAGGCTGTTAGCTGAGAAACTGAACAACTAGATCTACCTGCTCCAAAGCGAGAGCAAATAAAGAAAACAGAAACTCTCTCTTAGGTCTAATTCCTTTGCCTGATTTATGAGCTGGCCTGTCAGGACTTCACCACTAGAGGGCAGCAACCAAACATGTTTATGTCTCTTTTCTGCTTTCAGTTGTAGTCCAACAAGATTTGCTCCATTGACCTTAATAAAAGGAGAACTTGCGATTTTCACACCTCATTAGTGTTTGAGGGTCAAAACCATCATTATTTATTACTGAAAAAGAGAAAATTTTCTTATAACCTTACAACAAGACTCACATGTCCAATTAGAGGAATGGGTAAACCAAAGAAAAAGCTCCCAGCTCAATTTTATTCATTCATTTATCATATATTTTTAGGAATTTTTCATTTATGACTTTTTAGTGGACATTTCTTTTCGAGTTAGGGTTGACACAGATGATACAAACAGGCACTGAAGTTATTTCGATGGTTATAAAAAAATGTTAGTGGCCTGTAATCATTACAACCAGTCCGCAGGAAATGATAATAATTATAATAATAATAATAATTAAAAAAAATAAAATGATAATAATAATCATAACAATAATAATAATAATGGTAAAACAATTTGTGGGACAGAAAGAGTCCGAGGGTAAAGGTTGATCCACATAAAACAATAAGAGACTCCAGCATTGTTTTGTTTTACCAAAACTTTATTCAACACATACGTGACACAGCAAGCTCTGCCTCTAAAGCACATGTTATATCATAAAGGAAATAAAAAAATATATTGCATATATCTATAGTATTTTAAAAATAATCTGATCAGAAAGACATCTGAAGACAATACATGGGCACAAAGAATCAGCGACAGGTGGTAATTGTAGGACGAAGGCCCATCATGCTTTCCATTTATGCAAACACAGGGATTGTCTGAGAAATAGCAGGATGACCAACTTCAGGATGTAAATTCACACTTAACTCTACATTATTATGCGGCACTTTGCAGGAATGGAAAAGGCAACATGTTCTACTTGAGCTAAAATTGTTGCTTTGTATTTTTTACAGGACTATTTTCTTAAAGCTTATGTGAGGAACTTTCTGACTGTGTTGACTCATGAACCCTGTGGAAAAAGTGGTATGTGATTTATTTTTGCTTATCTTTTTTGTGTTCCCTTACAAAAATAGTAAAAACGACAAAGAGATTAAAAATGAAAAAAAAAAGAAAAGAAACCCTATCCTTCCCAGCAGTCTTATGTGACACACTGTTTTATTTTCTGGAAGAAGTTTTAAAAAAATGACTTATTTGCAGGTATCTGACATCTAGCTGCTCATAGAAATTAAAGGTATTAAAAAAACAGCCAAAAATCATCAGTGTTTTGCTGATAGTTTTTTTGGGTCATAAATATGTAAATATCATGCTGTTTTTATCAGCAGATCTTTTGTATCTCACTCACACTTAGAGATCCACACTGTACTTAAGGATGTTTCACTTCCTAACTTCAGTTTTTCATCCAGAGTGTGAATACCCCGTGTGCCATACATGGTATGCTTGAACATGGTACAGGTCCTTCACAGTGGCAGCTCCTCATGCGCTGGCACGTACCCAAGAACATGGACTTGACATAAAAGTGATGTAATTGTATCTGTCAGCCATCATGAGAAGGCCTCAACTGACCAAAATGACTTAAACTCAGCCACGAAATCAACAACGTCATGTTCTTAAAGTTGCTGTCATTATGTACAGGACGGTGTGATATGTTGCATGTGTTGTATCACAACATGGTCTTCACAAACAGGAGTTAGCCATGCTTGGGCCCAGTCCAGACTGGAACAATGTGAGTGCAGGCCAGCCAGGTCTGGAGAGGGGCTCATGCTTTGGTCTGATTCAGGGTAAGTAGAAGTAGTTTGAATGCACCACAAGAGGTTTATAGTGGAATAAATGCTTTTGATAGGTGCTTGAATAGGGCTGGGTCTAAATGAAATAATTAAGTTGACCAATTTTTTTTAGTTGTAAGGCAAATGTTCCAACAGAAAGAGAAGCTACCCATTGATTCCTCATTTTCTGTTTGCAGGCAGTTATTCTATGATCACATACTCATGACTTACATGACATCTCTGTGACCACTGACTGCTGAGGTCAGAGGTTAAACTGAAACGCTGACATTTTATTTTTACATTGAGCAAAGAACATCTGACATTACCTGGCAACTAAAACCGACTTGTTCTGAAAACTACATACCCTCTTACAGCTTCTGATCAACTAAACAACTAGTAGTCTTATATTTTATCCAGTTTGCACCATAAAGGCAGTGCAAAAGTATGAATATGGGAGGAAATTTTTGGTAAATTTCTGGCTATTATAAATGTTTCTCTGAAATAAACACATAGATAGTGAAGGAATTCCTGGACTTGTATTTGACCTAGATACCTCTACGCTTGAAGTGGTCAAAGGGTTGAAAAATAAAACAGCTCTGGTTCATGGAGCTTAACTTTGGATATGTCTTCTGAGCAAAATCTTCTGCTCCTTGTTTTCTTTCATTCCTTTGTCACGATTGTGTCCTGATCATCATCTGCATCTTTTCCCCCTAAAACCACAAACATATCACATATTAATTTTCAGTTTTTGGTTATAGTACATGTTTAGCATGTTTATGCAGTAAGTTAAAATATTGTACTCACTGAGGCACCTCTGGAAGGTTTCAGATCTCTGCAGAGTCACGACCGATAAAAGAGCCAACAACACCATGCCAAAAAATCCACCGATGACACAACCAATGAGAATGGCACGATTAATGCCATTATCTGTTAGTGAGGTGAGCAGGACGAGGGAGTAGGATGGTAGAAAAAAAAAACAGAATAATGGAGAGATGGGTGATTATAAAAGGAGGTTTTTGATAAAAACAAACCTTTATTTTTACCCGTTGGAAGGATTTTCATATTTGACATATGAAGAGGTGAGCTGGCGAGAGTTCATTTTATTTTATTCCATTTTTTAAACAGAATTTTTAAATGTATTTTTATTCGTAGTGAAAATACCAAAACCAGAGAGTGAAAAGAAGAAACACAGCTTTCCTCACAATCAAGTGTACAAATAATTTAGATTTATCAATACTACTGTACCAACTCTTTAAATGATTTAAGTCTTTACCGTAAACATGTAGAACAGCAGAGCGTTTCTCAGGGTTGTTTGACTGCTGACACACAACATGTGTGCCGTTGTCTGGGATTGATGTTCCCTTGATGGTCCAAACAGCCAAAGACTCTCCTGACTTCATTTCACAGCTTCCGTACAAAGCCTGAGGAGAGACACAGGAGGAGAGCAGGAGACGTGTGAGGCTCACTCATAAGGTGAGTGACTCACTTTGGATTGACTGTGGCACCCTCCATAGACAACATGGTTCTTCTCATTTCCTGCCTTTTCTTGTTCTATAGATTCCAACCACATAGATTGTATGATATGTGGATAAAGCACATGATGACATTAACCATTTATTTCAGATATAGTGTTTTGAAGCCCAACATCAACAGAGGCAATGGTTCCCAATTCCCTTTGGGGACACGAAGCTTTCAGAAGAACAACATATTTAGAAAACCTCCAAACAGGTCTGAAAAATGTTGTCTCCTTCCTCAATATTTTCACACAAGCATGCAAGTGATAAAGAGATGCAGAAAGAGAGACACTTCCTTCTCTCTCTACTCATGACCAAAATATCTGTTAAGTTTCAGGTTCACTCAGCACAAGCTGATCCTGATTTTTATCCACAGACAGATCCTCCGTGAAACGCCGGAGAAACTTGCCACCTAAAAATCCAAGACCTCCAAAACTTTACCAAAACTCATCTGGCTTCTATAGATGAAGAGAACAAAACCAATTAGACAGAAAATTGGGAAAATGACATTGAATTCACTGATAAAATAGAGTCCTATGGCTTATTGAACAGAGGAGATTCTCCAGAAAAGTATCTGATCAGCTTGAAAAACCCCACAAATTAACAATGAACACACTCAGTGAGCATCAGCGACAGGTCACTGCCATGATATGAGAGAAAAACATGAATATTGATTGTAGCTCCCAGATTCTCCATTCAAGACCATCAATACTATAGTGTGATATTATTGAAACTGTTTGATGTGATATGTGCAGTTGTACCTTTATCATTGTGTCTCATTCCAAACAACATTCAATCAAATTCCTCAAATAGTACAGCATCTGTAGAAACATTGTATATATTTATTTATTGTTATGCTTTGGCAACAAAACAAAGCCTGTAGCTTCCTCACCTGTGGGATATCTTCCACATGGCCTTGAGGGCAGGTGAGACTGTAGTTGCCATGACTCCCGTAGAGAGTGAAGGTGAGGTTTGGAGAAGTTTCTGACACTCCACAGTAAAACACCGCAGGTTCTCCCACAGCCACGGTGACGTTAGAGGGATGTGTGCGGTAAGTGAGAGCTGCAGGGTTTAGAGGTGAAGAGATGGTGGTGTTTTCTGTGTTAAGAGCTGAAATGAAGGTTGGTAACAACAAGAAAGTCTCAAGAAGGATCTACTTATTTAATTTTAAAAGCGCAGAGTGTGTTTGGATATGATTAAAAACTGAGGAAAGCAGTTTAAGTTTATTTTACCACAACATATTTTGCTCAAAAGTCCTTGAGGAGTACCTAAGTTGTTGTAAAGAACAAATCAAAACCAAAATCTCTCCTTCTTGTTGTTTATCTGTCATGTTAGCCGTGTTGCACCCATGACCTATAAGCAAACTCTCTCTGCAGACATTTGAATATTCTAATCAAAGGAAACTCGGGTTTCCCTGGAAGACTTTCTACAGAATCAAACTATGCCATAACTATGTGTGACAAACATTTTCCAAGTGATTTGTAAAATGATGGGCTCTTCTTGGTCTCTTTCATACTAATTCTCAAGAAGAAGTTAGTTTGATACTTTGACTTCTTCATCCAGGTTATTTTTAGCTGGTGACACACCTGAATAATTCAAGTCTTTTGATTTGAAGCGTAATGGCTGTGGCTACTCACCTGAGGAGGGCGTGTAGATCTGGATCAGAGCCAGCAGCAGAAAGAAAACACCACAACTCGGCCTCTTCATCGCACATCTCCTCCTCTTCTCCATCATTTCTCTTCTCTGTGACTTCTTCTCTATAGATAACCTGCAAGTGTTTGGTAGAAGTCACTCAAACTTTTGTTCAACAGTTAAAGAACAGATGCAACAATAAAATGTCACTTTTCTGCATAGCTGTGCATGGATTACAAAAGGGCAGAGGTAAGACTGTCACCTGAGGGCAGGTAACAAGTCAAATGGTTTATGACAGTGAAATGGTTTTAGATACACTGTTTCACCGCCTCAGATGAAAGAGCTGTCACATGTCATGGGCTGTGCATTACATTCATTATTATTGTTATTTGGCATCTAATAACAGTACTGTTATACTATCAATCACATTAATATTGTGGTAGTTTTTATTTAGATGACATGTCTGCACCTTCTGACACAGTACTTATCAAAGTAAAACTGCCTTTACATTCAGAGGGAAACAAGTGCAGCAGGAACAAGAGCCAAAATGGTGTCACAGGTGTGGTTGTTTTCAGTGTATCAGACGATAACGTAGTTACTTCTCAAAATAAAAAAGTTTCAAGCACTACTCCTGAGAGTAGTGAACAAATCAGTCTCTTGCCTAAAAGCTGCCATTGCTTTAACAGTTGTGTCAGAAATACCCAGCAGCTGCATTTGCATCAAAATGAAAGTAGAGCACAGTATCAACACACCTTTGAGAAACGCAGATATTTTACCAAACAGAAGCCAGGGCAACGACTTAAAAAATCACTGAATTTAAAGAACAAAGATTTTAATTGTTAACGGTGAACATGAAACAGTGTCTCAGGTCACTGCTATTTGTTTCTCTATAGGCACATTAGTAACATTCATTGTTATTCCAGCATAAAAACAACAACAAAACGGTCCAACAGTTGGAAAATTCCTTTTTTTAAATATGAGCCAGACCTGCTTTGTATGTAACATTAATGTGCAACTTAACTCACAAACTTATAACCTTTCCTATCATCAGGCGTGCATTTAAAAAAAAAAGGTAAGAAGTGAAGAAAACTCTGTCAGTCATCTTATACACCATCAAAAGCAGATAATTAAGGGCTGCATTGGCTTGTAAAAAGCCATGGTGTTCCAGTCCACGACTCTCAAAACTTGTTCAATTCCTTTTGTTTTTTAAACTCTAATCTTTCCATGACATAAATGGTTTGTAACAGTTATACAGTCACAGATGTATTTTGAATGTACAACACAAAAAAGAAGACAAAATACTGTGTTAAATGATCAATGTCTTCTAAAATGAGCAATTATGGGTGCTGATTACTTTCTGCAGTGTGAGACGTCTGCGTGTTCCTGAGAATGATGCATTTAACCATAAGTTTTTCAGTACGCTTATTGTACTGTGCTCTTGTCGTCATTTTGAATAAGTCTCATAGCTAATTTCTAAATCATGTCCCTTGTTCCCATAGCATGATGCTTCTTTAATTATGACTGTAAAGTAAGCAGAGAAAACAACCTCCTTAATGTGGAGAAAAGATAAATCATCACCAACCGTAAAATGAACTGAAAATTCCCCACAAGGAAGTTTCCTTATTTGAAGAGTGTGACTGTTTTTATTCTGGTGAATTCCTCCAATGGCTCGTCACTTCTTCAAACTGTCAATCCAAATAAATCTGTCATCTGTGTTGAGACTGTCAATGATTCCAAACAACACAACTTTCTCTCCGTCCCTGTCTCACTCCATCCTCCAGCTCTCACAGGAACAATGTTACAAACAAGAAGGGAATGTTATCTTCCTGAAGTGCGGGATGGATTTCTGTAAATGTCAAACAGGTTGAGCAGGACGGTCCTGAGCCAGTAATAGCTCAGGAGTTACGTCACTGATCATGCAAGGCTTTTCTGAAGAAAAGACACACACACACACACACACACACGATCATCAGGAAAGAAAAAAAGAGAGGGAGATGGAGAGAGATGCTGTTGTCCCTCCTCTTTCATTGCCCTTCATCCCCCCTTCAGTCTCTGAGTCTTACAGAATGGACTTTAACTACTTGCAAAACTAAATTTTACTATCAAATGAGTTCTTTTGTCTGGAGGAGACGAGGCCTGACTCCTCTGCAACTAAAGCTTCAAAGCAAGATTGAATAAAACATGAGGGTATCTTTATTTTTCAAGAGTTACTGACATCTGTGAATACAATTGTTGCAAAAAATTACAGGAAAAAAAAAACCTGAACCTAACATCAAACATGCTTCTCTTACCTTCCTCTCACATGCTACTGTTTTAATGTGAAAGCATCATGTGTGGAGTTTGTTATGGGATGTTAATGATCTGTATAGTGCCAAGAGGAGAATACATGAGAAACTGTTTTGTTTCTGATCACCTGAGGGTGTGCATCCAACTAATGAACAAATACTAACGTTTGCAAGCTAACACATTACAGTGCTGATGTCGAAACCTAAGAAAAAAATGCTGAACACTGCAGTTCAATGAGATTCCACTGGAGACTGGAGTCTGAAACACAGGAAACCACAAACACACAAAACCAATACACTCTTTTTCAACAAAAAGACATATTTTCAGAATGATTTGGGTCTGAAAAGCTAATTTCCAAATGGCTCTGGTGGCACAAACATTTTACACTGATCAAGATTGTTTTTATAACTCATCAGTTTAGAAACTTTGATTTTTTTTCATACAAGTATATGGCTGAGTTGACTGACGGATGTGACTAAACTCATTCCTTTAGAAGATATTAGTGCACAGTACACAACCCGGTGATAAAACAGAAGAAAATACCATCGAATACCGTGATACTGCCACATTATTAAAAAAATGCAGTGATTATAAATGGGATCTTTTTTTTTTTACAGTTTCAAAATAAAATGTCAAATAAATAAATGAATAAATGAGTAAATGAATGAATGAATGAATGAATAAATAAATAAATAGAGACTTAAAATGAAAACATCAAGGTTCACCCGCAAGTTCTGCATTTACAGCTTCCTGTCGTGAGTGTACCCGTGTGAAACAACTTGACAGAAATAGCCTAAGATCAGTCATGAGAAAAGTTGCAGGTTAAAGAGTGTGGATTATCTCTAATATGTACCACTTGCTGTTGGACTAATTTATAAAAAACAAAGTCAGCCAAAAGATGTCAAACCCCTGCAGACACTTGGTTTCTTGCTGTAATCTGAGGAGGATGATCACAGTCTTTGTGCTTCTCATCATGGAAGCAGGTAAGCAAAATAGCTTGACAAGTAATTTCTTTTTTTCTATAGATTTTGGATATATTGAAAGAAAATTAGAGTAAAAAAATATTCTGCTATCCCCACCTACTTTATTAAACAGGATATTGTCTACATGAAATAATCTCTTCAAACTTTCTGCTTTGGAAAATTTCAGTATGACTTGTGGATTTCAGGCTTGTACCCTTCACTGAGTGGACTCTAAGCCTATTAGGTCAGCTTACCTGAAAAGAAATCAAAACACATAAGATGACAAATGATTTATTAAACTCAGTTTGCTATTAAAGATCAGCTGAAAAATGGGGAAAGTTGGTAAAGTGGCATCTTATGAATAATCAACAATGCATCCAAACTATTTGCAAGCCTAAAGGGCAACCAAAAAAAATTATATATATATATATATCTTTGCTCACTCCTTTATGATATGAAGTGCTATTTGTATCATATCATGAATGTTGTCAAATTAAAAACCCAAAGCAAAAACAATGATGATAACAACATATGACATGAAAAACTTAAAATCAGCCTCATCTTCATTCATGTGCACAGAACGATGTGTTACACTGCATCAGAGTTTGAAAGATGAATTGTACAGTAACCTTTAGAGACAACGTAGTAATGAAATAGTAATGTTATGGTAATAAAATAGTGACTTTAATTCACACATAGCATTGACAAAGCTTGGATGAAGCCAAAAAGCTTCAAAAAACAGTTGAAGCTAAGCATTACACAACTCATGGTGTGCGTGTAAACATCATAGAATATAACACTGACTTTTTCTGCTCTAAAGCTACATGAGGAGCAATTATTCTCACACAGGGTCATCATATGAAAAGTCATATGTCAGATTTGTGGTCTCAAGTTTTTCCCTTGTAACGGAGGGGCCAAAACTGCAGGTTTTTTAGTAGTTTATAGTAACACATTTTCATATGCAAATTCTTCTTTGGTATAAGCATTTTCTAATTTCTTATTTTCTCTCCTCCTGAAGAAGTGGCGTCTTATTCCTCTTCATCTTAATTCTTTACTTTACTTTAACATTGACCAACTTTGATTATTTAAATCATGTTCATCTGATCCTTGCAGAGCACTTTGTTCTCATGTTCCCCTGTGACCCTGTTTGTTTGGCAGCATCCAGTTACACAACCTCTTGGCCTTGTGATCTCTCTGCAGAAACCCTGGGAGCTGATTGGTCTGTGACTTTTGAAAATCCAGATCCCTGTGCTGTGGAAGGATCGTCAGTGAAGTTCAGGTGCTCGTATAGCTATGAAGTTGGACAAACTGTTAGAGAGGCTTCATGGGATAAAGGGGAACTAAGAAATGGCTCATGGGTGCGTGTGAAGCTCTCAGATCTCCCTTCTTATGAAAATCGCTATGAATATGTTGGTGACAAACAGCACGACTGTAGCCTGGCTCTTCACGACCTTCAGCCGAATGACACAGGGTATTACTACTTCAGGTTTAAGACAAATAAATACGGCTATCCAAGTAGAGAATCAGTTTTTCTCTCAATCATGGGTAAGTTTCTTTTAAATCCTGAGTTGTATTAACCTGGCTTTAATTTATCCTGTCAAAACTCTGTGCTTTTATTTGTCTTTAACTGATTGACACTCAGAGCTGACAGCCAGAGTCCATCCTGACACAGTGAGAGCTGGGGACCATGTGACTCTTGAATGTACAACTACCTGCAGTCTCAACAGCACCGTCTGGTACAAAGATGGACAGAAAGTAACCAAATCTACATTCCAGGCTCTGGTAGAGGATGCTGGGAAATACTTTTGTGCAGTTGAAGGTCATGAGTCAGTCCGTTCAGATCCTGTTGCCCTGAATGTGCATTGTAAGTAAACTATTAACAGCTGATTTAAAAGCTGATACTTTTTGGTTTGAAGATTAGAAGAAGTTTAAAGATATTTGGGGCATCAGAAACTTATCACAAAGTGAGATGACTCAGAGCCATATGAGAAAAAGAGAATACATCAGGTTTCTGTTTATCAAGTTAGAGGCTCTGTCCAGAATAAAAAGAGGATGAACAGGGCAGTTTTCAAATAGAAATCCTGGGGTGGCATCTGTGTCTGTACTGGGGCAGACAATACTGCTTTCAGTGTGAAAAATCCCAAATCCCAACAAGAATATTGTAGCAATATTATAGCATACTGCTCATAAATAAGTCAGTGCATCACTCCAAAGAATATGAACAGACACCTGATACTAATGTGACAGATTAAGCCCTCCAACATATACAGCTCACTTAAACATCAACTATACCATGCTCCGCTCACAGAATCCTGTTTAGTAACAACTGAGATGACTTTAATCTGAATACACTGTTTTAAAATGTTAGAAAAAATAGCCTTGACTACAAAAGGTCAAAGGTCAAACATGGGTGACTTCATACCATTGCACTGTGGTTATGTTTTGAATCCAGATCCTCCCAGGAATGTGTCAGTGGATGTGAGTTATCCCAGCATCCAAACAGAAGACAGCAGTGTGAATCTGACCTGCAGCAGCTCCGCCAACCCTGACTCCATAAACTACACCTGGTTCAGGAGGACAGCTTCTCTCAGCTCCAGAGGTAGCTCCCTGACCAAGGTGGGCTCAGGACAGGTGCTGTCTGTGTCAGCTGTGGAGGTGTCCCACACTGAACTGTACCACTGCCAGGCCAGGAATATAGTGGGGGAGAACAACTCGACTGAGGCGCTGTTAACAAAACAAGGTTGGTGTACCTTTATGTTTAATCATCCAGAAAAATAGACAACAACCAAACAAGCAAAAAAACAAACAAAGAAACAAAACAGAGAGTATGTAATGGACTTTTCCTTTCTTGAAACTAATGTCTTGTTGATTTTTTTACACAGTGGGTTGGACCTATTCCTCTTTGAACCACGTCCTCCTCATCATTGGATTTGGTATCAAAGTTGTGATTCTGCTGGCTCTCTCACTGGTTATCATCTGGGCTTGGTGAGTAAAATTTTACACTCAACTTTCTGAAATGTACGATGGCTTATTGCATTCAACTGAAAAAAAAAAAGTTTTTGCGAGACAGTATTTCGTAAAAACAGGAAAATCAAAAATAAATAACAATCCTGATTTTGCCTTTTTATTTTTTTTTGGGTGATGCCACCGTAGATATGACCTCCTAGGCATTCCTGATCTTGATTTTTATTTTCATGAACTGTGAAGAACTGATTTCTATTTTTTCTCCCAATTTCATCGCTAAGGAGGAAGAGCAGTGGTAAATCTGCTGAGAAAAAACAGGTGAGAAAAATGTGCTCTGTTTGAATTAAAGATAGAGGAGAGAAAGACAGAGGCCGCTTCATTATTCATAGTTATTTCCTGACAAAACATCTAATGTTGTCCTGTTTGTTTCAGGACAACGGTGATTATGAGAATATCAGCTGAGGAGAATTGTGACGACAGGGTGACACAACTGCAAGTGTCTGTTCAGGGGCATGAAGACATTCGACAACTGGACATTTAGATGAGTGACTATGTTGTTGACTATGAAGTATCAAACTTCACTTTTCAAAGTTTTCAAGCACACATGCACGCACGCACACCCTTTGCCCTTTGTTGGGTTGCAATAAATAACCTAAACTGTAGTTAAAGTTACCCAGAGGACATTGAATTATATCTTATCATTTCTGTCACAAAGAACTGTTTGTTTTTATCTAAAAAAGAAAGAAAAAGGTTCCTAAAGGTTTGCTCCAGTCTGTTAGAGGTAAAAGTATAATTGGCACTTAGCAAATCAAATTTGTTTTGTGACCATGATTATAAAATGTCACATTTCCCTTTAAGCCATAACAGATTGGTTCACACATCAGGACATGTTGGTTTGGAAAAAACTGAGAAAGGTGAGAAAAGAAGCTCTTGTTTTGTTCCTGTATGCTTGTTTGATGCTGGACTGGTTCAACAGACAATGCCAAGATGTGCTGTCTTCAAGTTGGTATGTGCCGCCCCCTTCTGGCCTTCTCATGCAAATCATATTTACTCTGTTAATCCTAATTCTGGACCTTCTTACCTCAGGGCTGAGGTTGGTTTGGATTTTATTCAAAGCTTTTATTACATCCACTGTCTTTGTGTGAAGTAGCAAAAAAACAAACAAAAAAACAAACAAAAACAAACAAACAAACAAAAAAAGCTAACAGCAGCTCAGTGGAGTTTGCTGTGTTCATACACAAATGCTTATTCCACATTTAGGTCAGTGTGAGATCATCTTTTTTTTAAAACTGGATAATGACAATGAATAGAGGTGTAATTAATGTATTTTACTTTGCATTGAACCCTCCTTTATTACACCTGTTGTAAGACTTTCTTCAACAAGCCAACTTCTGGGACTAAGATCGTGCTTGTGCACAATTTGTATTTAGTGTCACTATTCAATATGTTGAATAAAACCCTTTAAATGGATTTTTGCTCAATATAATTATTATCAAACTTATTGTGTATCATGTGCTTCCTTTGTGACTTAGTAAAAATCTCAGAACAAAAAGTGTGCACCACAGATCCACTTAACATGTAAAAATACAGCAGATGTACATAATTCAAGAAAAATCTAAAAATAGATAGATGAGTTACAGAGGTGATGTTTGGGTTCAGTTTGTACATGGATGTCCTGGTGCCTGAGTCACTGTCCTGCTGGTTTTTCACCCTCCTCCTCGTCTCCTCAGGCTCTGGTCTGTATCTGTGTGAGTCTTATCACAGGAACAGTTTACCCAGAACCACACAGTCCCCACTGCTGAGCCCCTAATTGGATTGTTCTGACCATATTTTCCGTCATCATTTTAATGATGATCACTGTCACAAACAGGCTTTGAGTCACAGCTGTTTCACTGTTTTCTATGTTTGAACAGGGATCATGCAGTACTGGGTGAACTCTGCTGTGTGGTTTACTCCGTGACGACATCTCATACTGGGTATATGATAAACTGTGAAGAAAGGCTGCATTTAGCTCCCCACACTGCATCAGTTCAAACCACTAAAGCACACAGCTGAAGGAGCATGGTGACAAAAAGAGATTCAAAGACGTCAAGATTTTATTCATAAATAATGTTTTTGACCTAAAGGTTGCACAGATGTAGCTTTCAGCTTCTCCCACAGCACACTTATGCATAAATAAACCCAACAGGTGTTTTGAAAAATACAAAGAGCAAGACATCCTTACATTATCCTCACTCCCACCAGTTTTTAATTCAAGCGCCAAACCAAGATAACCCTTTTTCAGCTAAAACTCAGAAGATGTTTGTTTCAGTGTCCAATGACGCACAAGGTTCATACATGAATTATAGCTTGCTTGCTATATTTCTCTGTAAACATGATTTCAGTTAAGGGTTTGAGCAGACAAACATATTCTGTACAGTTAGATGCATCATTAGTTCTTAGTTGAGCCAGCATTAAATAGTCTGTAACACTTTGGAAGAGCTACAGATTTACACTTAATATCTTTCCAAACTTAAGTGCAAATTTAAATAAAGTCTCTCCTGCTTGTCATTTTGCATTAAGTGAGTCCTGGTCCTCCTGAGTCCTTAAATTGGTACTTCAGATGTTGCTGTAAGGGCATAGGACTGGTTTCTGGATGTTTTTCTTTTCCTGGAAAGACAGAGAAGCAACTTCATTAACAAATACTCAACAAGTGCATCATGCATTTGACCCAAATTGAGAAGTTAATGGTCACAGGTTCATCTTTGGCTGCTACAGAGACAAATGAGTGGATCACCTCTCCCAGGATGAGTATAAGGATATATGGATACAAATAAAACTGATTGCTGGCATGATGAGACCATTATCATGCAAAATTAAAGCTCCCAAGGGAAACTTTTGTGTTGATTTGACACCCTCAGTGGACAAAGCAGCAGTTTCATTTTGTGAGATTGATCAGATGCTTTTATAATCAGCTCTCCTCAGTAAATGTTGCACACATTGACCTTTCAACCTCACTTTCTACCTGCCAGATTTTAAGGCTTTACATACCTGTTTGATAAATGTCTTTAACTGCTTCAGGCTGCATATACAGCCCTGATGAAAACTTTTTGACATTTCACATGAAGAAAACACATTTGTTTCACATCAGAAAATGACAAACACATACGCATGACAAGCAAAGGGGACACTGGGAACTGTTTTGCCCACAGGGGTCACTAAACAACTCCAACTCCTAACAGGAGCTTTGATATCCAGGAGCTTTTATGAGTTTCCTCTGTTCAGATTACTTCACTCTATATTTAACTCACTCTTGATTTATGTTTTCTGTAGGAATTAAGCTTTCTGAATGAGTAAATAGATGTGCTATGTTTTTAAGTGATGCTTATTTGGAACTTTAGTGGTGACTTCATTTAAGTGAAATCACTAAAACCAAATATTAATACAATCTGAAGCACTGGTTGCGAATATGCGAGATGCAGAGATACTAAAAAGCTTGGGGAAAACAAAACAAGAATTAAACACTTTGATGATTATCTGTAAGAGAGGAGAAGGACTAACCTGGATGTGATAAAGCCAGCTAAAGCTATCATAGCCAGCAGAATCCCTATGGTCACTCCAATCAGTATCCATCTGTTTCCTGGAGACCCTGGTGGGATGAGAGCATGACGGGACAAAAAATGTGTTTAAGTTTGTCAAACTGTGCCAGGGGGTATTTTTCACAAAAAAAGTGCTTGTGCCACTGAAAACCCCCAATCTTATTAGAGCTCATATTTCTTGGCGTTTTTGTTCACCCACCTTTAGAGCTTGTCAGTGTCACACTGTACGTCTGTGATCCATGTCTGTTTTGTGCCACACAGCAGTGAAGTCCAGGCTCCTCAGTGTTGATGTTTGAGCTCCTGAGGGTGGGGCCTCTGCCCGTGGGTGTAGCCATGGTTTTTCTTGGTTGGTAAAAACTTTTGTCTGCTGTAGGGAGACACGCTGCACCTGTGTACCAGGAGTATGAACGAACAGGTGGGTTAGCATCACTGCTGCAGGTCAGAGTCCTGGGAAATTCGTCTCCGTCCGGAGAGACTGAGATGGCCATGTTTCTGGGAGGGTCTAAACAGACAGAGGTCAAAGGTCAATCACATTTACATTCTCATGATTTTAAACTCTGAGGAAATTGACTGAGAGCGGGGAGTGATATGTAGGAAATGGGTTTCAGGTGGGCCTCAGACCCTTCTCACCTTTCTTTCACTTATCAAACAAAAGTGTCATACACACATAGATAAACAAGTTGATAATTGCAGGGTCAGTGTTATTTAGAAAGACTTATTCCCAGATGTCTTTTCCACTCACACTGGACATCAATATGCAGCGTAGTTGAGTTCTGCACTCTCTCTCCAGTCTGTATCTGACAGTAGAAGCTCCCTGAGTGATCAGATGTGATGTCACTGATGTCCCACACCTGTCCGCTGTGTGTGGGGCTTGTGCTTGGACTCTTGTACCATGTGAAACTGGACTGTGGTGTGGCTGCAGGGCTGCAGCAGGCCAGGCGTAAAGCTCCGCCTTCTTTGATGTCACTGGGTGGACTCGCTGACACTGAGACTGCGCTGTAGGAGTCTGCAAAAAACAAATATGAAGAAAGAGGTAATATGACCATTTTTGGCTTTTAAAAACTGGCATTATTTTCTTGTGTTATTTCTTCAGGAATTTTGCGAGTTGACAAAAGTGAATAGATTTCAGTTTCCCTGCTTGTGAGTAGACAGTTAAATATAAAAAGTTATCTGTGATTGTTGAAACAATTGTCAAATCCGCTCAGTGATGTCGCTGCATATTCGTTAAGTATAAAAAGATTTTCCTCTCTGGGCTATGCTGTTCTAGAATATTTTTTTTCTTTCTTTCCAACTCATCCTGAGCAAAAAGTTGTAGGAAAATATTAAACTGCTTGGATTTTAGCTTAGATATTGGAATAAAAAATATTCAAACTTGTGGACATTTGGTCAAAAGAAAATGTCAACTCTTCGCTCGATCACATTTTTGTTTGATGTTTAAAATTAGAAAGAGGAAGTTGCACTTAAGAGTCCTATACTCTACATATGTCTTTCACAAGCCTCTGTTTATTCGACATTTACTGTGAAAAAATGCTGTTTATTGACTATCCACCCATCATCTGATTTGTCTAATACATATCTTTTTGAGACCTTTAAGCAGCTTAGATGTCGTGTTGTACATGATTTTAGGTGTTAAGTTGCTTATTAAAGTTACTCATACTTGATGTGAATCACACAGAAGCTCGCCTCAGGGCCAGAATGACAAAGCATATGGCAACAGGGACAAAAACAAGACAACAACAGCAGTTTGACCTCAGCCTGATGTTTCCCAACAGCTCTTTACAAAGTCTTTGTGGTAAAGTGATAGAAGCCACAAAGTTACTTAAAATTAAAGGACGTTTGACACTTCTGAAACCTCAAACTGCTCTTTATCCTCTTTTCTGTAGCTTCAACAGAGACATGTCACAGTTTCTCTACAAGTATATAAGTATGATAATCATATCTGGCTGACCTTACACAGTGTATTTAGAGGCAGTTGTGGCGTACTCAGTTGTTTGTTTCACTTCTTCTTTTCTGAACAGAGCAAAGACAGAGATGAAGGAAGTGTCTGATAAATCAGGCAGTGTTGCTTTAACTCAGGCACTTATTAATCAAGATTTAAGGTATTTATAGTTTTCTAGTTCTCTTTCTTTTATTTAAAACTTTTGATTTGCCACTTTTGATTGAAATAAACAAAGTCTAACAGATTCAGGTAGTAATACATGTGCAAGTTGGACCCAGTCCATCCCATTATCCTTTTTGTGTTGAGGGAAAGCACATTTAAAGAGGTGTCAAGTAAGGAGTTTGTGATGAGGCTGAAATCTGGATTGTTCATGATTTTTTCCCACCTGCCACCAGCAGCTGCACACCTCTCTGCTCAGGCATCTTCTGTGTTGGGTGATTTGTGACGACATAAAACACGTACGCCCCGCTGTCTGACTGCCTCAGATCAGAAATTCTCAGAGAACAGTTCTTTGTTCCTGCCCCTCCAAAGTACTCCACCCTGTTACGGAAAGCCGGATCAGGGAAGATGCCATCGCTGTGGAAGACGTACCTGTGAGAGACAGAGAGACAGGTTTAGATCTGAAATTTCTTTAAACCCTGTGCTGTGAGTCCTGTGTCTGTGGGGTGTGTAACCTCTCTGTGATGCAGCGACTTTCCTCACGACACCACATCTCAGACAGAACTTCTTCTTCACCCTGATACAGAAAATAAAGTCACTCCAATCAGAAAGTGGCTTCAACCACAAAACACCAAAAAAACAATACAGTCCTTCGTTTTGCTTTTACTTTTCTTTATGCTGGTGAGTTTTTTTCAAACTTTTGCAGAAATTGCACACCAGAGGATTCCCCGCAACAACCAACAAAGCCTCCTTTGTTGAGTTACCTTAACAGAGGGCCCAGTTTCACTGGAGCTTTGGGGGTAGTCATAGGAACAAGGGAGAGCCACTGAGGAACCAATCACAGTGCAGACAGGACCAGAGGGGAGATTCACTGACCAATCACCAGCAACAACACCTGAAGGCCAGAGGACATTCACTAACAATGTATGTTACTTTATTTTGACCTCCCAAATAGATTAAAATTTGGTATCTCCTATTAAAGTAATCCAGAATACTATAAAATCAAAGCAAATAAATGAACACATAAATAAATCAAGAAATAAATGATAGACCACAGTAAATGACACATTTTACAGATGAAGATAGGACTTGCCACAGTTTTGCTATATAATTTCTAGGCACTACGACTTATTATACTTTTTACTAAAAAATTTATATTCATGAGAAAACACAAAAAATTGTGGGAAGGTAAATTCTGTCTGAACTTATATGACGCTTTCAAGTCATAAATAGCTGAAAGTCTCAAAAAGTTGACAATATCTAAGGGGGCTGTGAAATACTTGGGTGTGCATCTGCTTCTGTAAACCTGAAAAAAAAAGAAGAAGAAGCTCCAAGCAACTTTTACCTCTTGATAATTTATGTTTGGTCTTTGAATATACAATTTGAGTCAGCTGATGCATTTACAGATTTAGTCTTATCTGGCCTTGAAAACCTTATGAAAGCTGTAGATGCTCTCCTACCTTTTAAACAGAGTGTGAGCAGCAGTAACCTGCAGCTCTCTGCAGCCTCTCCACCCATCTCCTCCTTTTGTTGTGGTTGTGCCTCGATGATCTTCTGACCTTCCCCTTTCTTCGAACACCTTTTTCCAGTCTTCTACTTTTCAATCCTCTCTGCTACTTACTGACCTCTTTTTATCACTGCTCTTTAGTTTCAGCCTATAAGTAGTCATGTGTAGGCAATTCCTCTTAAGGAACAGATTCTTATTGGTCAAGTTGTCCTACTTCCTTTTATTTCCTTTAAAGACAAGGAACTAGAGTGATGGCTGTGGGTTTATATCGGTGAAAAGGTTAGTTATAAAAAAAAATGTTTGACTGTTTGGTTTTGGGGGCACTAGATGTTTTGTGGGGTTAGTTTGACAACAACAAGCATCAAAGTTGCTTTGTCCTGTAACACAAAGCAGAAGTTTTGAGTTAAAACATCAGTGTCTCTAAATTCATCATGAACTTGGATGCTTGAATAACTATTAGCACTTATAGGACAGTGTGTTCACCTGCAGCAGGTGTGCATGCTCTAGGGCCCTCGTGCACAGTTAGTCCGCTGTGAGACGTCAGATGACGTCACTGGTGCCCCTCTCTGCTGCACTGACCGCTCACAGAACCACGACCACACACACCAACACTAGCTCCGACCAAACTTTCATTTACCCAGTCTGGACTTATCCAAACCTCCAAATGTTTTTCCCTGTTTCATTAAAAGCTGGCGCTGGAGGTTTCGGTTGATATTATCGGTCGGTAAAAACCTCTTTTAAACTTTTTTTTTCTCCTCTTCTGTCTGCGGGGTCAGTAACCTGTGAAGAGAACAGAACAAGGATTTACCGAAAACTGGGATTATCTGTGGTGGTGTTTTAACAGCGTTATCGACTGTAGAGGCGTCAAATGTTTATCCTTTTTTGTTAGAAAAGACCTAAAGAAGAAGCTCATTCCTGTAGCGGAGAGAGGAGGCCAGGACCCACCTGCTACGAGGTAAAACAGGTGAGTCTGACCTGGAAGGTAACTTCAAGATTATTGAAGACTGACACTTTTCTGCTGACACTGAAAACTACTACAGTACTAGGTAATATCATGGTCATTAAATCAGTAAAAGTTATAGCTTTTCTTTTGCTTAGACATACAAAACATTGATGTATTTAGTGTAGCTGATGCGTTTTCCCCCTTTTTATTTCCAAATGACAAGTTTTCTGCCAAGGCTGAAGAGATGCACTTTGGTCTGTTGACCTGTTTTACCATGTCAGACCAAAGAACTTTGCAGTCTAACTGAACCCTTAAGCCTCATTACACAAAAGTAGGATGAGCAACAAGCATGTATAATCTTTAAATACTTTCAATATGCTTTCTTTTTCGTTGTAAAATGTTATCCCCTAGTGAAACATTATACGACAAACCAGTACACCTCTACTTCCGATTAGCATAAAAGTTAAAAAAAACAAACAAAAAAATGCAGCCATCTGCTTCATCTTTGGCAATAGTTAAAATTTTTAATGGATTTTAGTTACTGCAACTCAAGAAACTTGTCATCACATTGGTTAAAGATACACATGCATCATATGGTAAAATATGTTTGGAAACTTTGATTTGCAAGTTTTCAGTTTGGCAAGATATAGTAAGGTAAACAATGTGAGATTACATGATCCTCACTGAAGAGGCAGGCCTTGAATCATGTACGTTTTTTCCATCCATCATAAATGAGATTATGACAAAAGGGTGGGCTATATATGAAGCTGTTGTAAAACTGACACTGTTATTGTAATGACACTCATTGGTTTATGAACCACTGTATTCAAGATGAATTCATGATTTAACAAGAAAATGAATCTTTATTTCAATGGATTTTCTCTGGGTTAGTAGAGAACATGGTTACAACTCGGTGGTTGGCCACGTCCCGGTGTGCACCCTACTTCATTGTAAACTTTTTTTTTAAATGAGACCATTATTAGTTCCCTTTTTTATCTGGGAAAAAAAATCATTAACATTCTTGTCCTGGAAAAATAATGCACAGAGGTCAAGCCACATTTCCACAGTCTTGTATTTACTGGTGCCCCCAGCTGGTATGAGGAGAAATGCAGGTTCAAGGTAGTTTTCTGTGCTGAAATGTGATTTAAATGTGATCACATTTAAAAACAGGAGGTTGTGCTACATCTTGATCCTGTGTGGGGATTCCTTCCTAAAATGATTTAGCCTATCTTTACAGGAGTTCAAATTACAGAGAAATTAAAGACTAGATTTGACGTGTCATGTGATCTTTGACACATATTGATTATATTGTCTTGTCAATTAAAATACCAATGTTTGGCCACACTGTCACAATGATTATTGCATCTGGATAATGATGCATTGCAACAGTGGTATTATGTGCACACATATATGTATAAGTGTCTTTGCACTTAAATATCAAGTTTGTTTGATCTTTTTCTGAAAGAAAAGCAAATAATTTATTTAACATGGAGCATATTTGTCACACAGGACAATCAATATTATATTCCCAAGTGCCAGGGGTCTGGACCACCCGCCCTGAGAAGTCAAGGACATAAGGAAGCAAGGGAAGGAGACGTCTCATCTTTCTAGCAACTGCCCTTTACCAAATGCAGATGTATGCTGAGAAAGTTGTTGCGGAGGGAAAGATGGGTGAGTTTACATAAAACATACACCTGTGTTCTTGCTCTTTCTCCAAACACTCACACACACTCATGAATAAAATGCTGTGCCCATGCTGCAGCTCATGTGGCCTGTTTTTCTGTTATTTGGGATCAGACATCAGTCTGCTTTTCAAGTTAAACATTAACTGTTTTTTTAATGCTGTCTCCCGTCTTTTCACTGGGTTGACAGGATTTATCTTCAGCTTGAATTCTGAAACTCAGATTGGCTTCTTTTTGTCCAGTTTGATTAAATGCACTAAAACCAGAGATAAGACAACACTCATGTCCATTGGGTTCAGAAATAAGCTCCAACCTACACATGGAAGCCATCATCACTCCATGACTAATTTTTCTTTTTTGAAGCACCTGTTCCCTGCTCTCACCTACCCATCTGACTGTCTACATATAAATAGACAGCTCTGGAAAAAAATCAAGAGACCACTGCAAATTTTCAGAAGTCAGCGTCTCTACATATTCCAATTTCATCGCTGTGTCTGTTGAATTCCAACACAAGCACACCTGTTTCTATCTAATAAGGGACTGATGAGGTGATCACTTGAACCAAATCTTATTTAACTAGGAAATGTATAAAAACCATTGCTATGGTCATCACTCTCCTCTGTGAAAGACTGGTGGAGAACAAGCCAAGACACATGAGAGATGTTATTGCAAATCAGGGTTATTCTACTGAATATTGATTTCTGAATACTTCCTAAGTTAAAACAATCATAATGTGTTGTTTAAAATTAAATATGAACTTGCTTTTTGCATTATTTGAAGTCTGAAAACAGTGGGCTTTTATGGGTATTTTGACTATTTTTCATTTTCTTCTAATAAATGCTCTAAATGACAATATTTGGGATTTGGGAGTAATGTTGTCAGTAGTTTATATAATAAAACAAAAATGTTCATTTGTCTCAAAACAAATATCTATAATTAGCAAAATCAGAGAAACTGAAATATTTGCAGTGGTCACTTAATTTTTTCCAGAGCTGTATATGTCAAACTCCCAAACATCATCCAGCTTTATGGCTCATAATGAGTTTGCTGCTCCCTGTATGATGCTGTTTTATGGAGGCTGAGATAAGGGTACTTGCTGTGTTTGCTGTTGCTAGAAAGCACTTTGGACATGTGAGATGGAAACTGTGTGTTGCATATTTACTGAGAAACTGGGCCTACCCTCAGTAAAGAGAAAAAGAAAAGAAAATCCAAATTTCTGACAGTCTGACTTCAGTTCAGACCTGAGCAGCTGCAGCACTTACCTTACGTTGCAGGGACAAACTCAGCAGAGCGAAGCCGCAGGTCTCCAAATCAGTGAATCCTGCATCAAGTGTCAAAATCTTCTTCTGCTCTCGTCAACACGACTTCTCTGTCTTTATCGCCTTATTGCGCAGTGTCTCAGTGTCTGAACAGAGCCAGATGTTTAGCTTCAGTGTCTTCAGCGAGACTGAGGGAGTCCACCCATGTGCAGTGAATCAGACTGTGTGTTTAGTGTGTGTAATTACAGAAGAAACCCAGGCTCACCAAAGAGTGGCACACATGGTCTGGCCCAGGGTGTTTGTAGATGAGGTGGGGCATGATCTATTTTCAGAAACAAACAGTGGTTACCTTAACCCTGACATACACATGTGGGAACAAGAAAAGAAACATAAAAATGCAAAAAATATATACCACAGTAGAGCAAGGTATTTGCTCACAATGCTAATATTTTCTATTTTTATGTTTATTTTTACTCTTTTGCCTCAACAACCACAACCAGTGTGAGTCATACTGTGTCTTTCAAACTTAGGTCTCCTCTTCTCGCTTCACTATCTAGCTTCACTTTGCTGTTTCCACACTTAAGTTCACTTTAGTCTACTCAGGATACACTTTAGTTTTCTTTTCCTGTTAAATTTGGAGTGGATATGTGCTGATAAAAGTCCACGTCTGTGTTTGACATAAACATATAAATCTGACCTATTTGTTCTGAAGGGACTTTTACAATGTGCTTCCTGGAGTCTAAATGTTAGTCCCTTTCAGGGTGGAGCAAACTTACCCCAGCACAGGACCTGCAGAAGTTTGTACAGGAGAAGAGAAATGTCTCATCACTGGCCCAGTCATGCTTAGATGATGACATATTTACAAAAGAATAGGACCAAACATGCTTGGATGCATTTTGGCCTGGAGTAGACATGGCTCAGGAGGGGGGCAGTCATGCTTCAGCACAATATAGAGCGGCTGGGCTTCGTGTAAGTGCGCCATAAAATTTCACAGGCGGAGAAAAGTGTTAGAGACACTGACAGCTAATGAAAACAAGCGCTCCTCATGCAGGACGAAAGCTGAAACCAATCACTTGTGCAAAAAGACAGCAGGAGCTCTTAGAGATATACGAACAATTAAAGAAATCTTCTGCAGAAATGTTACATACTTGTTATGTTATTTACATAGATTTCTCAGCCTGACTTGGCATCTATTAAACATATTTAGTCTTACTCAAGAAAGTGTATAACAAATCATGAAAAGTACAGAAAAAGTTATTGCATGTTAATGCATGTGGTCTACGTGTTTCACAGAAATAGATAAGTCCATCTATAACCTGACTGAACCACTAATACAGGTCATTCACACAAGAATAAGATAAAACCACATCGTGATCTGGCATGTCACATCTGTCTTTAAACAATCGACCACATGTGCTAATAAAGTATGTGACAGAGTTTAAAGCCATAGAAAACTTGTAAACTTTTCTGGGCCCTGATTGTTTTGACAAGAATAACTATGGCAAACACACAATGATATTTAAGTCCACATCAATAGGGTTTACCGCAGAGAAGCAGACCTCTGTTTGGATTTAACTTCTTGAGAAAAGAAACAGTCTTTTTGTTTCAGTGAAAAAAAGTGACACACTTTGAGAAACTCACTGTGGTATACAAACAAAACCCATCAACCATGCCTGAAAATATTGTTAACTCACACTCATGTTTGTTTTCTAACTCAGTGAAATGTGTGTTAAGAGCCTGGATGTAAAAAACTAGAATTTTACTCAACTTAAAGCATGTTCTTTTATCATAGTGATTTTCTCTGTTTAGATGTAGTAGAAGGAAGTCATGTCTCCTCTGCTCCACAGCTACTTTTCCAGTCAGTTTGACTTCAAACGGGTTCCCATAATCTGTGTTAAGTAAAGGGTATCCCAGAAAATGAGTCATGTAGCAGTAAACCTTTTCCATCGAGCTGCTTCTTGTCTGGTCATGTGACTCATGGATGAGGTTAGACATATCCCAAAATAAAAAAAGTGTGTGCATACGATGAGTCTCAGTCAGTTGGATTCTCACAGTAAGGGGTGATTCATTTCTACCTCTAGTGCCAACTTTTTCTACAGTAGTTGAAGAAAATAATAACAAAAAAATGTGGTCATAGTGGGGATAAAATCTATGAAGAAGACAATACTTTTTGCTTTTCACTTAGATTGCACCTTACTTTGTGGAAAATTTGTTTTGCTTACATGTTTTAGTTTTTTTTAACCAAGCTTCAAGATTTATTTGCTTGGAGCAGGTCACTGGCATAAACTTATTTTATTGGGACTTAGATTTAGTCGAGAATTCGTCATCCATCAGCATGATCACAAAACAAAAGTTTGAAAGATCTCATTTATGGATGTCATTTATTTAAACAATAACCTGTCAAACTGAGTCCTATCGTACACAAAATACAAACATGCTTCACATGTGCATTGCTGCTTTTTCTATTTCTGGTTTACTAGCAGGCAGGAGTATCACACCACTGTGGTCTCAGAGGAATCCAGCTCATTACACACGCATGTACATGCAGACTCACACAGCAGCAGCAGGTTGGTCCCAGGTAAAGGTGAACACAATAGGGAGCTTGTTCTGTCTGGATCCTGGATTGTGAAAGAGAGCTGGGTTAAGGGAAATGAGCAGGAAAGAGGGAAGAAAGAAGGAGATTTGGGGATGACGGGGGTTGTGAACACTGGTGTTTGTGCTGGAGGTGATACACTCAGAAGAAACACAGAAGTGTTTCCTTGAAAATAATCTGGAGGAGTGAGCCTTGTGTTCACAAGAAGTTGTAAGAAATATATTTTTTCCTACTTTTTAGATAATTCTCTGACGTTTTTGGGCAAAATTAACATCAACAATAACACCAAAATAGCTGCATTATAATGCTGACAGGCTGGTTGTAAGAGAAGCACTAGTTTTACAGATAAAGTAAAACAGACATAAAATACAGAGAGGATGAGAGATGTGAAAAAAAGGGGAAGAGGAAATAATGAAAATATTGAAGAGGGTGGGGGCTGCTGGTCTCTTTTAAGTCCACGGAAAAGTCAGGAAATGCCTCCCTGGTATGGACTGTTACATTAAGTAGACTTGGTGTCACAATTGACCAAAACAACGTTGTTCTTCTAATGTTTGCACAGAAAATGAGACAGACAGAGATTGTGATAGAGCAGGGAAAGCGTGAGATAGAGACAGAAGCAGGAAGGAAACGAGGAGAGTTGAATGTTTTCTCTGATTTGATAGGAAACTCATACACTGACAGCATCTGCAGTTATTTCCTGACTTGATGATGGAAGACATTACTACTACAGTCCTGACAGTTGTGAACAGAAAATCTTTTTAATGTCAGTACATTTTCTCTGCTGTGACGAGTTCACAGTATAAAGTGACACTAACACGCCTTTGACAGCTAATTTTAACGTCCTTGACTTAAATTCATGTATTGTAACTTATTGTGATGTGAATTCTGCTGCAATTCACAACCCTAGTGTTTCATTAAATGAGCACTTTGTCCATCTTTCTTCATCGGTTTCGTTGACTTTGAGGTTGGAATAAAAACCATAATAAGAGCAGGAAAAAAAGGGAAACAATAAAAATGCACTCATTATAGTGAGGCAGCATGTAAGGCCCCGATGACCCCCAGTCTGGTACACTTTGTCACATTTATAAATGCTGATGATTACTCTTGCTTTAACACCTCACATTTCTGAAATTAGACATTCAGCCTGAAAAAGCTCCAAGCTGTGGGTCGGTCTCACAAACTGACCAGAGCAGAGATGTGAACTCACCTGCATACAGGTGCACACATACACACACACACACACACTCATACTATACATGCACGCTGCACAGACATGGCACCGTATCTTAGTTTAAAAGTTTGTTCTCGCTTCGTGGAGAAATGCTAGACTTTAGACTATTGATCGGATCAGTGTCATTTGTACTTTCCAGCTTGTGCCAGGACTGCTCTACATGCCCCTTCACATCAGGACAGGGGGCTCAAAGTGGACATTTTGTGGATGTTTGCTGCAGAGTGCTGAAAGATAGCAGAAAAGAGCCCGAAGAATACTTTTACTCTGTTTATCTGTGCTGTGTTGCTTAATAAAACTTCAGAAAACACGAATGTGCACCGTATGTATTCAAAGATGTTCTGTTTGCCTCTTCTTCAGACCCCCGGTTGTTGGTATATTATGTAATATTAAAGGAAAGTGTGCGGCTGTCACATGTATGCACACTCATCCATTTGTGTGTTTGTGTGTCTGCAGGGAGCAGGGGAATCTCTCTGACCTGTGTGTTAACCCCTTGTCGTGTCATTGGGGTGTGTGTGGTGCTGATGACCCTGGGAGCCATAGGAGCAGCCGTCTGGGCCGTAGGTCAGACCACATGCTTTTTCACACACAAACATAATAACTTTTGAATGTGACGCACACCTGAAACAAGGAGCCATTTAAAGCCTGGGAGAAAAGGACTTGACCTGTCTGTCAATAAAGAAAACAGAGATCAACTGTATCCCTTAAAGCAAGGCATCACTGTATGACGTAGCACATGAATTAATGATGATTTTGCAGTTTCTAATGCATTGGTGGTTGTGGCATTGATTAAAACAATAAAATGACATTAAGAATAAAGATATAAATGAGTCACAATAGATTATTGGAAGAAAAGTGTATTTAGGAGTACAGAATACTATTTAATTTAATCAAACAAGGACAAATAAATAAGATATAGTAGAGGTAAATAAAGGTCAAAGTTAAAGATATGTAAAATCATTCAAAGCAAAACGCGTAAGAGTTGTTACATTATAAATGAACAAAACAATGATAAAATGTTACATGTGAAAATACTACAAGGTTATAAAACCCTAAAAGACAGTCTGTATGGATGGGTCTGTGATTTTCAGGGAAAAGGATCACGCTACAATACATTTCACAACTGGTATTTATTCTTTTCTCTTCCAGTCTCTTACTGCACAATGGAGGAAGACACAGGACTGTATGATGGTGAGTACAGACAAAGGTGATTGATCTTATTGGTTGACATTGGCCGATCGTATATTCTTGTATATGCACTTGACTCATACACTTGTGTGTAAACCTATAACCTGTAAACAGGTAGACAGTGTCAGAAGCTTGTTGAAAGCTCTCTTTAACCAAGAAAGAAATTTCATTGGCTGTTATATAAGTAATCTTTAAAATTTTCCCCTTTTTATATCAGTACGTATATTTATTAGAAGTCTGGAGTAGTCTACTGTGAAGATGTTTGAATCCCCTGAACTTGACCAACATGTTTTGTTACCCCCCCTCAATGACAACATTATCCTTCGCTGTAGTCCAGGTGAATTCTGCAGACCAGCGTCTCCGAGTATTCGACTCTGCTCAGAGGAGATGGCGTCAGGTGTGTTCCTCCTCAGCCGATGAGCTGCTCGCGAGCATCAGCTGTGAAGAAGTGGGCTTTGTCAGGTGAGACATTAGTACCTTTCTGTGTTAGTGTTTTCAGCCAGCACAGTTCGATACAACAGTAACACATGTGTGCGTGCGTGTGTGTATGTGTGTATGTGTTGCAGTGTGGTGAATTACTCCGTCACTTTAGTGCCTGACGCCAGTGGGGACGGTGGCGAGTTCTTCTGCGTCAAAGAGAAAGAGCTCAGCTACGGCAAGAAAATCAAGGACTCACTGTTCCCATGGTAAGAAACACCTGTCTGTGTGATCATCCACCGGTTTCACAGCAGTGCCTCTGTCCTTTCTGTTACTCTGACCACCTTCACTGTCACTCTGCTCATTGCTTAAGAAAGAGAAGCTGAAGAGTCACTTGTTTTGTTTGCTTTTTTCGTCCTAACTCTGAGTGTCTTTGTTCCAGTGACTGTGAGAGCAGGGAGGTTCTCACACTGCTCTGCCAAGGTAAGAGTTGAGCTCAGCTCTGCACTGACTCTGACACACTGACACACTTTATTATCTCATACCCTTAACAGTTTTCTAGTCTTTGTCCACATGCTGGTTTCTTCATCTTTTCAAAACACCATCTTCTTCTGTCTTTTTTATAATTGTTTTTTTTCTTGTTCTTATCTGCACATTTATATCCCATATGGAAATCCGGGATTAATTTTGTCTTTTAATTCCTTAAAATAAGACTTTTTTTCTGGTCACACTTTGTTTTGGGTTGTAAACATCTCTCTCCTCCTCAGACTGTGGGAAGCGTGGTTTTGCTGCAGATCGTATCGTCAATGGTGTGGATGCCAGGCAGGGCAGCTGGCCGTGGCAGGTGAGCTTGCAGTATGATGGAGTCCATCAGTGTGGAGGATCAATCATCTCGGACCGCTGGATTGTGTCTGCAGCTCACTGTTTCCCAGAGTAAGTGCTCTGGCCTGAAATCATGTCTGTACATGCACTGAATTATAAAGCACATCTTGAGACAAAGGCATGCTGGCAGTTTCATATACTCAAGACTCAACTTTAGATGATTTTATTTGCTTTTCATGAGTCAAACTAGAAGCACTGTTAAAAACGGGATTGAACTGCTTTTGTTCAGTCCTTACACTGTCTTCAAGAGTACAGAAAGAGTCACATCACTTTTCAATTGCCATTTTTAAGTCTCATGTTTCAGATTTGGCCATCTCCAACTTGCTTATTAAACTGGGGGTCAATGTACTTTGGCAGCCAGACTTCTGCTGCATTTTTATCCAAATTAAAATTACCCTGATAGAGTGGTCTGTGAACCCCTCCATTCCCCTGAGATGAGGGGGCCATTTATTTTAAGCTTTTAGTCTTGACACTGCTGAACATTATAAGACTTTCAGTGGGACCCCCTCTTCTGTGTGTTGCCATGATTTATAGTCTAACCAGCCATGACTGGGAGCAAAGATTGATCTTAGAGCTGATACATAGAGGGGTAATGAACTTTGGCTACAGTCATTTGTCGTTTAGAGATTTTAATTGAAATCCAGGACTTCTTGATGGGCTCTTTGATTTCTTCTCATCTGCACCCTTTGGTTAACAACATGACTCTTAATTTGCATAGTTTGCAGAAACCAGTAAACAACTGTGTACTTGTGTTATAAATGTCTGCCAGCAACTAGCATTGCTTAGGAAATCTAAATTTATTCTAAAACATCATGTCTCTGTCACTCTGTCTTTGTCAGGCGTCTTCGCTTCGTTAATCGATGGCGTGTGATGCTGGGCTCTATTTTTAATAAACCGGGCGATGGCATCTTGGCGGAAGTGAAGACCATTGTTTACCACAGCAGCTACCTGCCTTTTGTTGACCCTAACATCGATGACAACAGCAGGGACATCGCTGTTCTGGCCCTCACACAGCCACTCACTTTCACCGGTAGGAACAACATGCAAGATTAGGAAAATTGGCAACGTAGAAAGTTAAAGAGAATCAGTCATTCTAGTTATTACTTGCTTTAATTGATGTGGCAGAAGCTGTCTGCTGTGACAGTTTTACAGATGTTTACACAACATCTGTAAAAGTTATGCAATCTTATATGGCTGCTGATAAGTGATAACAGGAAAATTAGATGAGTGAATTTACTCCTATCACAAACTTTCATACTGATGATTTTTCTCAGTTACAGTAGGCCTTTATCGCTAACCGTTTTCAAGCTACAACCTTTTGATTTTAAAACTGAATATTTTATTGAAAAAACTATGGCGCCTACAGAAATAACTCTACGGTGCCCGACCAGGGCCAAACGCTCTGCAATGGCTGAAAAGACATACACATTGATACACACGCATAATACTCAGAAACACTGAACATTCAACTATCCAAAGCAAATGAAACAAATGCTCTTCAAGAAGCAAAACAAGCGCATTGACAACAAATGTGCTGCAACTTCAAAAAATGAAACTTAAGTAAAAAAAAACACACAACCAGAAAACTGCAAACACAGAAACACTATTTTTTATTTCCTTTGTAATGTGCACTTTCCTGAGTATGATGAGCATTTATCAATATGTATGTCAGTCACTGGAGAGTGTTTGGCCCTGGTTGGCGACACTGGAGTTGACACTGTCAAGTCATCAAAGCTTAAAAATTACATTTCACCATGTCATCAGGAAAGTAAGATAGCATTTAACAATTCAAGTTTGCCCTCTAGTGTTTAGTGTCTGTAAGTACAACAAGATCACTGTTTTTATGATGCGAAGATAACTGTGAAGCCCTGGTTCATTGAATCAATTGATATGTAATAATCAAGATCACTGTCTGTGTCTGTTGTTAGTATCGAGGCGCATTATGATCATATTTGTTTTTTGTACATTTGTTTCTTTGCAGATTATATCCAGCCTGTTTGCCTGCCTGCGTACGGTCAGAGACTGATAGACGGACAAATGGGAACAGTCACAGGCTGGGGGAATGTAGGATATTACGGTGAGTTGATATTCATTCAGCCCAGAGAACAATTGTGGTGTAACACTAAAGGTATTTCTTCCTCTATTTCATGTTTTTAAGTATTTATGCACGGCCCAGTATTGATCATTGTGACATCTGAAGCACAGACATTTGATGAAACACACATTTGGTGCAGTCTTTTGTTTGATACTGTTTTCTCCTTCTTTTTTTTTTACTTGCAGCTAATCAAGCAGACGCTCTTCAGGAAGCACATATCCCCATCATCAGTGACGCCGTCTGCAATGGTCCTGATTATTACGACAACCAGATCACCACCAGTATGTTCTGTGCCGGTTACGAGAAAGGTGGCATCGACTCTTGTCAGGTACAAATGAGACTCTGTTTATTTGTTTACCTTTTTGGGTTTGTCATATGAAACTTTCTCTCTGATGTACCATTTCGGTGTTACAAATTTAGTTTTTTTTCGCCTCAACTTATTGTCAAACAGCCCTGTCATTGGGGTATTTATATTTACATGAGTTCTGTGTGTAATGTATTGAAATAAGTATTTATAACCTGTGTCTGTGGCTTTAGGGAGACAGCGGTGGTCCATATGTAGCAGAAGACTGTCTGTCAAAGACGACTCGGTATCGTCTGCTCGGAGTGGTGAGCTGGGGGACAGGTTGTGCCATGGCGAAGAAACCAGGTGTCTACACCAGGGTTTCAAGATTTCTACCCTGGATATCCACGGCCATGAGGGTGAGAGTTTAGAAACTGCTTCATTCATTGTTTTAGATTGAATTATTGTATTTCCTTTATGCTGACGTATGGTTCGTTGTTCTATTACTCCAACATCATTGAATTTTCTAACTCTTTCTATTTCTAGCCTAACATTTTTTTGATTTTCCACAAAACTCAAATAATGACCCCGTTTTCCAGAAGGACATCAATCTTATGTCACTGAATGTATGTTTAACTAAGAAGTGAAACTGTTGTTTTACATTTACACTTTCACAAGGTGTGGAGGTTCTCAGACAGAGGATGCTTTATGTTGCTTTGATAATCTTTTGAGTCAAATGCACACTCAGTTTTTGCCCCTTTCCTGCAGATCCATAACAACTCAGTTGGACTTCACAAAATGGCCCGAGCATGAGATTCCTGCGCTCAACTTTTTAATTTCTCCTCTTAAATGACTAAATTGGAGGACAGAGTCGATATCATCAAGGACTGCTTGACTGAGAATTGAAATACTGAGACGTTCACCTCGTGTCACAGATTCTCTTCTCTTCAGCCTTTTTGATGAGGTTTTTATTACTTTCTGAGTCCTACATTGTGAAACGTTGAACATAGCTGCTAATGAGATACTTGGAGACAAGAGCTCTTTAAATATGAGTTATTAAAAGTGACTGCTTTTATTATTAAGATGTTCAACTTTGATGTATTGGCAAAAATGAAATAATTTCACTTGATCGACTGAATGAAGATGCCACTACTCTTCCCAGCTGCTTCAAAGTCACCTTCATTTGAACTTGAGAGAAAATGGCATAACAAAGAGTCATAACAAGTACGGACTGTTCTTGTCCTTTTATTATATCCTCACACAAGCAAGCTATAAATCAACAAATATGGCTGGTCATAAGTAAGTCTAAGTAATAGGTGAAACATATTCTGATAAACATGATTTTGTAAAAGTACCATGTCTTTTACGACCATGCAGTAATTTGAATTTGCATTTTATAAAAAACTGATCATTCATACACGCTGTGTCTCAAAAGGTGAGGATTATACTTGATATCAATAATACTGAAATCAGCATTTCGTTGTTTTCTTGTAAATACATCTGTGTTTAGATTTTTATTGAGATGTGTCATGTGACTTTATGATCCAAAGATTCTTGAGTTAAAGGTTTGTGAACAACCATGATTTTCTTGAATGTAGCAAATACCTATAAATAACCACAAATGAAGTGATGATATTGTCTCTTATCATCTATTGCCATGAGTGTGTTTATCCTTAAGTGTTGTTTGAAAGACAAAAGTCTCAAACTCTGGTTTGAATCATTAAGTCCAGATAAAGATCTGACTTTTGATCAGCTGCTTTTGATGTTCAGTGTCGTCTGGACAAACCCTGATCTAACCTCAGCTGATCATTTCTGTTGCTCTAACACAACAAATTAGCCATTAGGATGACCTGGTCAGATAAATGGAATATGTGACCTGCACAGAAGAGACCTAATGGTGTCATGATCATCAAAAATTAAAAAAACAAAAACCATTTCTGATGATAAAATGTTAAGTCACAATAAATAACACTGAATCTTTTACTGCTGAAACTTACATTTATGTATATTAACAGTTAACTCCTCCTCGTAAAGCCCAGTAACATTTACCCTCAGTTCCCTTTTTGAAATATAAAACCATTGCATGTACATTTCAAGTAAGTTTGAACAAGGAAAAGTTACATTTTAAGATTTGAAATGTTGAATTGAGAGTTGTGTGGAAATAAAGACTTAATCAAGAAAATGTCTCATTGAATGACTCATATTTTATTATAGATGCCAGAAACCTGTTTTTAATGTTTGTCATGGCTGGATTTTGGTCTTTGTGATGAACCACATTTTAATTACATTTTTAACTTTCCATATTATTCACCAATGTGCGAGCTTTGATGTTAGAGTTTCCCTCTGACATCTGTCTGATTGCTCATGCTTAGCTCCGGTTATACATAACAGTGAACACTGAACAAGACACTCCCTTCCTTCCTTTATTTGAATAAGGTTTGACTCAAAATAAATTTTCCCATGTTTCTTTTCAACTGGGCCATCTGGATCTTTGAGAAGGGAAACATGCTGTTAAAAGACGACTTTGGTTTTATTTTCCACCAAGCAGCAACAGGGAACTGTGTAGTATTATGTGTAAAAGGACAAAAAAAGTACCAGAAGCCAGAAAGACAAGAGAAATGAAGTTATTTAAATTGCACTTTAATTTCCTTTTGATTAATAAATTAATGCTTACAGCACTACTTTGTACAATATTTAACATAAACTCTGAAACCCATTTGAAGTAAAATTATATTGCTGACGGACAGCTGAACCAACCAACTTTGATATGGAGGATGCTGAACGGCACGTTGGCAAAGCCTCATTTTAATGGAGAACTTTTGGTTGAAGTGGTGATCAGCTCATTCAGGGGCTCATGATAAGCAGTATTGACAGTACTTATATTTATATATTTCAACACCAAAATATTAAAGTTGACACTAAATAAGGATCACTGTGCTCAGTAAGTAAGTGCAAACTACACAAAACGACATCCTTAGAACAGATGCAAGAACAAAGATTCACAAAATTAATAAAAAGTTTTACAAAATACATCAAGAAGTTATGACTCTGGTAGTTTAAAAATTATTACACATACTGTCTATTACACTACACTGTCCTGAGTTTTTCATGACGCACATGACATTTACCCTGGTTTGACGATCAAAGTACAGTCAAAGGAGAGAGAATCATCCTCAGCTGGGTTTAGACAACGTGGAGTAGATCACTGAGTCATCGTTTCCTTCTCGCCTCAACCTGAGGAGAAAGTTAGGTCCCCTTTTAATTTTAAAAAACAAAAAAATAATCAGAAAAAACACTTGTGGTTCCTCGATTATATTTTATTTTTAACTTGACTAAGATAAGTTAACTTGATGCTTCAGCCTCAGTTTTTCTTAATTCTTAAGTTTGGGTGAATATAAAATGATGACTCTACATTTGATCTGATTCAAAGGGGGAGTAATAACGCTCAAAGGAAAGATATGTGCTGCCAAGTTACACTGCAAATTGTTTGTAGAGGAAAGTCTGACGAGACATCTCAGTGACAGACGACATACATGAGGTAACTTGTTTCAGGAAATCTGCACTCAGGTTTTCCAACATCCCTTGAAGTAATAAGGTTAGAAATTTGCAGTGTTTCCCATTGTTGGTCAGAGGTTTAGTGACTAGTGACAAAATAAAAGCATACGTCCTGCTTCAGAGCCTCTATGCTCCTACAATCAGCCTCATGGTTAACTTACCTGGAGTCATTTTTGGCCCTGTCGTTATTAAAATGTGGAGGATCCCTGGACTTTATCGTCACTGTTGAGTATGTGACGTCATCCTCTTGGTACTTTTGAGTCTAAAAAGACAGAAAATGTCAATTTATGAAAAACCTGGAGATGTTTGATCATTAAGAGTGAAGATATTCATTGAAAACTCATGTTTGTGTGACGTGTTTACATTGTGTTTACTATGTGGCCCCGTCTTTGTATGAGGAGAGGTGTTCTGGTCAGAAGATGAAGGTGAAGATGGAACTGCACCGACGTTGGCATAAACACTGACGGATTCATCTTCATTTACTGACAAATCTGAGCTTCCTCTGCTGACAGCTAACAGGTTCTGCTGAAGGAGACACAAAATGTCAGGATCAGTCTCTGCCTCTCATTTAGTTTCTTTCAGCATCATCTTCATCTTTAAAGAACTCATTCATTTGATCAGCAGAGCATCTTTCAGTGAATCGGTTGGCAGGTCAGCCCTTTAACTTCATATAAAAATAGTGCTTTGTCACCTAAAAGCTCTGTAAGCCAGAGGAGTGTACTTCAATAACACTTGCTGACCCACACAGACAAAAAAAACTGATTTCAATGATTGATTCCTCACTTTAAGGTTTTTATATATCTGAGCTTCAACTCTTAAGAATGAAAATCTTATATCAGATGTACTCACCTTTCTATTCATGTGCGTCTTTTTTTTCCTCCTAGTAAGATAGGAAAAACACAAATAGACAAATAAATTGTTGTATTAAGAAAGAGTGTTGCAATATTGTTAGTTCTACAGGAAGCGGCCCTGTAATAATGGGAAACAGAAACTTCACACTTCTGTACACTGGTGTAAAAAAAACACTGATAATTTTTCCAGACAATCATTTTAGTAAGAGCTGAAGATAACAAGAGAAGTGATGACAAAGTGTTTTAAAAATGTTTCTACTTTATGACTGCTTAAAATTCAACCCTGGAGTCCAGGGAGGACTTAGTGCATCTATCTTACAAATCTTTAATACACTTCAAAAGACTGAAACAGAACTATTAAATAATGAAATACAATACAGTATTTACATTTGTATTTCTGATGCAATAGTTGTGTATCAATCTGGGTAAGAGGTTAAAACGAAACTGAATCACAAAGTGCACATGCTGGTACACATGCGGATATGACAATAACGGGCAAAACACGTAAGAAAAAGTTACTCAACGTGTGGAAAAGGAGATGCCACAAATCAAACATACACTCAGCATCTTTCAGTGAAATTGATGTGAGTCATCAGAGCTCACAGTGACTCACCAGAAGACCAGAAGAGCCAGCAACAGAAACACAAGAAAAGCTCCAACACCGGCCAGGATAAAGACTGACTGACTGCCTGTGAGGAAACACAGTCTGTGTTTAGGCTGTATACTGAGGAAATGAAACATTTTACTCAGAGAAAACAGCATTAGTAACATTATATACAATTAACTCATTCTGATGTGCAACCTTTAGAAATAAAAACCCAAATGAGTGGTTATATAAAGAGACAAACCATCGCTGTCTGCTCCCATAGTTAGCAGCACCTCAGTGGAGTTGTTTTCTCCTTGTGTGTTTGTAGCCTGGCACAGATAAAGACCCATGTGGGACTCGTTCACAGAAGACAGAGACAGCATCCGCCCTGAGCCCACCTGCAGCAGAGAACTGGAGGAGAGTGACCTCCAGAACCAGGTGTACTTTTCTGCTGTGGGATTAGCCGAGCTGCTGCAGGTCAGATTCACGCTGCTGCCCTCAGTCACAACAGGAGGGGTCATGGACACTTTAACGTTCACTGGAGGGTCTGAAGACAGAAAAGACAAAACTCTGAACAAACACAATTTTCCTGAGCTTTTGTTCTCATATAGTTAAGAAACAATGTCATATTGTGAGCCTAAAACTAAGATCTTTACTATTGCATTTAGAAGTTAGTGTGCCTGAGATACTGAACTAGGGTTGAAACATTTTCTGACACATTATTGAAGCCATTGGTGTTACTCAGTCTCTGCAAGTTAGACTCTTACTCAAAGGAATTATGCCCGACTTGTGAGAAACTCAAGCCTCTGTAAGGATTCTTCTAAAATTGATATTTTTTTCATTTTTTCAATTTTGACTATATTTGAGTTCACCTAAAAAGCAAAAAGGTAACACAGGCGGTTGTTGTAAGTCCATACCTACCCACTGACCATGCCTTCTTTTTTTTAATTGGCTTTGCATGTCTCTCACTTTTCTATTTGTTTTTTTGTGTTCATTCATATCATTCTCTAATACCAGTGACAGATCAGCACTGCACATTCTGTATACTTGTTTGTCCCTCAATAAAAAAAGAGATAAAGGCTGAAAAAAAAGAAGAAAAAAACCATGTCTCCTATAAAATCACCGACTTCCCTGAAGCCACATGCACCTGAGTTGACATTAGCCCAGATAATAGTTAATTTTGTCAGCACTGATGGAAATACAAGTTTCAAGAAATCATGTGTATAAAAATGACATAAGACAACTTTAAAAGAAATGGTTCCCCAGATAAAAATGGCATGCCTAGACTGAAATCTACAAACCCATTGGAATAACAATGGGATTTTGCAAAATAAAACCACAAAATAAAATAAAGCCACTTAAAGTGCTGGACATCAAGACAGTTTTGACCCTGGTCGAGCATGTTTCTACACATTTAATATGAAGTTACATGCAAAGCAGGTTCCTGCATTTTCTGCATCAGTATGAGCTGCTGCTTTAATTCGAGTATTATATGATGGTTAGTGTCCTGTGAACCCAGGAAATGACCTGAGCAGTATGAACGTGTGGTTTAGACATATTTTCTGCCTGTTCCTTTTAAACTCTGTCTGAACTTTTTGTCAGACAGACACACAGACAGAGTGGGGCAATAAATGAACTGAGGAACTTCCTTCTTTGTGTTGTATGTTAATGACTGTCATATTAATGTGTGTGCTTCTTTTTCTGTTGGGCAGCTCTCTGCACAAAACTTTCCATCCAAATGCTCCTGTTGTAACAGCAGCTGCAAAGTTTCTTTGACAAACAAAACCAGCGTATGTCTCAGTACACTCACATTGCACATCCAGGTAAACCTCAGTGGAGTTAAAGAGGTCGATCCCCGTCCGGCTGATGTTATTCCAGGCCTGACAGTGGTACAGTCCACTGTGGCTCGACTGGACATCAGAGATGGTGTAATTCTCTCCTCTGCTGATATGATGTCCATCTTTGTAGAAGGTGTATTCACTCTGTCTCACAGGTGGGTTTGCATCACTGCTGCAGGTGAAAGTCACTGAGCTGCCTTTGACGATGACTTCTGATGACTGTGATGGAGTCAGTGACAGCAGCACGTCCCTGGGAGCATCTGAGGGAGAATATTAAAGATTATTTCAGACTTATAGAGAACTGAGACATGTGACAGTGCAGATATCTTTAGTGGCTGTGAGTGAGGTTTGTTTACATTGAACATTAAGAGCCACAGAGGCAGATCTGACTGTCTCTTGTCCCGGGACGGCGCAGTAATACATCCCAGCATCCTCCCTTCTAGCCTTGAGGACGTGTTTCGAAACAGGTTGTCCGTCTCTGAACCAGACCACGTCTAAAGGTGTAAGACAGTCTGACATACAGGTCAGACGGACGCGGTCTCCCTCTGTCACAGTGCTCGGATCAACAACAGCAGAGAGATCTGGTTCAGAAACACAAACAGAGACATTTTAATGAAGCAAAACAAAGCAGAGAAATCATGAAGATAAATACCTTATTACCCTTCTGTTTGTTACCTGTGACGGTTAAACGAGCCGGTTTTTTACTGGTCCATTGCCTAAAAACCGTTGTCCAGAATCTAAAATAATATAAACCTTTATCAGACTCCTGTACATTGTTGATCTGGAGACGACAGTCAGAGCTCCTGTCACCCACATATCTGAAGTGATCTGGAGCTGAGGGGATTTCTGATAAAGGAACCAATTCAGTCTGTCCAGATACAAGCCGGCTCTTATACCACATCACCGAGGTGACAAAAAACGGGTTGGGGTAGTGATACTGGCATTGTATCACCACAGATGACCCTCGAACAGCACACTGATCTTTGGAGACCACACTCCAGCTTCCACCCCACACACCTTGGACAAAAGTACAAAAGGGAAATTTCAATTCAGTTCTAATAATTGCCTTTGAAGTGAGAAAAAAACATGAAAAGTCATCCACAATCAGACCAAAAATGTGTCCACTGTGTAAAAGAAAAAGAACATGAATAAACACATTTGTATTTTTCAGCTTCCTACTATTTTTTATAAGAAAAAAAACAACCTATAATTAAAATGAAAGAAGCAAAATGAGACTCATCAAGTACCTTGGGATAAACAGGTAAAACATCCTGAAATTATCTAATTTCAAACAAACAGACAAAAAAAAAAGAAGCAAAAAGTGTTTCTTGCATGGTTTATGTCAGAGGTTAAATTTGTTCTCCTAAGTGAAAGTTATGCAATGAAAGGTTATTGAGACTGCTGGTTCCTTATTGGAGTCCACCTTAATTTATTACTTCTGTCTTCACTTCAGCTTTCTTTTTATTGTTGTTGAGTAACTATGGAGTTTTATCAGTTTATCAGTTTTTATCGGTTTGTGACAATAATAATTTTTTTTTCGAATAATATTTTTTCAGTTTACATAATCAAAGGCATTGCTTGTAGTCTGTGTTCATTAATTTTTTCATTTAGCTACTTAAGAACAAAGAAATGCATCAACCTGTATAATTAAATACACTGAAACAAAAACTACACAGCATAATAACTTTACTTGCAAAGTGTAAGTAAAATAAATCACATCATTAAAACTTGCTGAAACAATTACCACTGGAAGTCCCACTACTTAGCCAGTTGGCTTTTCAGAGAGTGAATATAAAAAATGTTATCGTACCTGGAAAAATGACCAGAATGATCAGAATTGTTGCCTCCATAATTAAAATCAGCCTGAAACATCATGACACAGGATAGAAGTTACTTTACTGTCTGTGAAAGACGCCACAAAACAAACACAGTTTTCATCACATTCAAGAAACTGAAGTACTCACCCCTTGAAGTCAGACAACATATCACTTTCTTCTTCTCTGAGTTAAAGTTGTGGAGTGAAAAGCAGAAGCTGAAGGGTGTTATCCATGCTCTGTTTCCTCCCATCAAATCTATGTTCAAACTTTGGGAGGAGCTAAAGCGCATATTTACTGTCAGAGCCTCCTGCTGTGTGTTTCTAAATATTACTGGTTTAACATGATATCACAGTTGATTCACACCACAGCAAGCAAACAACAGCAGAGCTAACCAAAGGAGAATAAAGTGAGATGGACTCATACGCAACCTAGAGAGGGAGTTAAGCCACCAGAAGAAAAATACTACATAAAATAGAAGCAAAGTATGATTAAAAATGGCAACATGCTATTATGAAAATCCCTTCAGTGATTTGTTCAGTTTTTCAACTTTTTTTCTACTTGTTCAGGGGCCAAACATTAAAAAAAGAACATCTTAAAACCAAAAGGACAAGAGAGTACAGCTGAGGACTGTGGCATCTTAAGTGAGACCAACATCTTCAAGTATCTTGTCCTTAAATCTAGCAATTCAATTGACAAAATTCATATCATCAAAAATAGAGCTGCCTGACCAACACTGTATAATGGCCAAAAATTGGGGAAAAAAAAAAAAGATATGAAAAATGGTTTATCATTAAATTTTGAAGTCAAAACTAAAACAAATATATTCTGAGGAATGTATAGGGTAAATGGAAAAGTTAATCTGGGGTGTTCTTCTGTAAAAGCACAGAAAAGGAAATATGAGCCAAACAGGCAGCAAGAAGAAATCAACCTGATGCTCTTTCTTTTTGTGTAAGCCACAAGGGGCCCAGGTGTGTTTCATCCTTTTTTAAGTCAATGTGCCGCAGAAAGTGAGCATCAGCGGGGAGAAACGGAGCAGGGTCACTTCAGTAAGAAATTATTTCATCCTCTTGTCTCCCATTCTTGTCCACAGGGTGGTGATACTGGACTATGCAACCAGGAATCAGCGGTGGGGTTACAGTACACAGCACCATGAAACATGTATAAAAGTTTGTTCAGGCTTTGTTTGTTGTTTCCTGTATTAGATACTAATTTTTCCATTTTATTTAGCACAATGGGTTAAAAATCATCCAAAATGGTCTGCAACTACTGTTCTTTCCCACAGGTGATTATTTCTGTCTTTATCTAATCAGAATTTACATTTAAACTCTTAAGAGGAACATTATTGAAATAAAGAGAGAGATGATTAATATAATGGGGTTTGAAAATTTTTTTGAGCCATCAACGAACAGGATGATTGTGTTTGTGTTTCATTGTTGCATCATCACAACCAAGAACAAATTACATTGCCCCACATGTAAACATCAGCTCAACACCCGACACCAATCACTTCCTCTGCATTCTGCAAATCAGAAGACTACAAGAGCAAAAGGTTATGATTAAGAACTTGTACTTGTACTTTTTTCTGTGAGTTTAATGCAACGCAAAATTTCCAACATGTAGTAAGATCCTTCCTGTATCATGAGCTGCTGTTGAGACACAAAAGACACGTTCCTCGACTGAACTGTGTCATTTGTGAAATTCACAAATGGGAAATGGGTAAGACCTGCTGCAACACATCCTTAACCAAAACAGAAAAAAACTGTCATTTAAAAAACAGGGAGACAAATACATTGCCAAAATCCATACTCATCCATAAGTTTGTCATTGATTTAACAAAACAAAACAAAAGCCACAAACATCAAACAAACTAACAAGATCTTACAAATTTTGTAAGAAGTTTTTATTGCCAACAGACGTATCTTGTCATCAATCATGGTTGACTGTCAGGGTTAATGTTTTCATCATTTTCACTGTTAGCATTAACATGAAGCACATATCCTTCATCATGAGTACAAATTAAAACTAGGATTTTTATTTCTGGTCTTATTCATACAAACTCACACATTATTTGTTTTTAATCACACTTTCTTCACCCTCAGTCCTTTTGAAATGTTAACAAACTGATTAGCAGCTCAGGTACAGATGAGATGCAACATTTCTCTGAGTTATTTGACTTTGAACTACAACAAGTAACGGGCGTCATTAATCAATCTCCATAACATTGTTTATGATGTGAGCTATATGAAGCAAATCAACATTGCATGTAATAACAGTCAAACTAATCCTTTTTAAAGGCTTGTTTAAACACTTTTTTATATTAATGTGAGACATATTTAGATATTTTCTGAGAATTTCTAATTTTCTGTACAATAAAATTTTTCTTTAGAGAAGCCTTTACCCAAATAATCACCCGTTGTCAGGAGGCAAACATTTCAAAGTCTCCTCGTCTCTCAGCAGCATGTACTTAATCAGGAAATTCAGCGATGAGGCAGCAGTAGAAGTATAAAGCATGTACTATTATTATTATGAGCAAAATGTTATGAAGCACCAACAGGGGTAAGATGCATAAAAAAAACAACAGGAGAGACATGCAGCATATTTTTGCAGCTAGTAAATTCAAGGCCCATCAAGTCTGGTGAAATAAGCGTCCATAACAACACATCAAGCCCAGACCAGCTGTGAGAAAAACAGTCAGCGTTCATGACTTCATGTCCATCAAAGTCCTCAAGACGAGAAAATATGAGACTGGTTCACGTCAGGGAGCGTGCTGATGTTCAGACAGAAGAAAAAAAAAGGTTAGTGGAGAGCAGAAGGTCAAAAAGTCTTTAATGATGTGAGTATTTAATTGTGAAGAAAGTCAAAAGAAGGGAGGCATTTTTACTCTATTTTTAAAAAAAGTGATTTGGATAATTTTCGAACTATTGAATCACAATTTATTTACACTTAACACAGATTTACTTTTCTAGGATTTTTTTTTGGCAATAACGTGTTTGTAAGAAAGAACACACCTGGGACAACTAAATCAAAACAAAGAGAGCAAAAGACTGGATATAATAATTATTCCTTGTTTTGATAATGGAAGCAGAAAATTTCATACCACATCTGATTTACTTTTTCTCAGGGTTATTGGCGAGGCGGCTGCAGCAAAGTGTAAACAACTTTGGAGGAATCCTTTGGCCTTCTGTCTCCTCCTTGTGGCAGATTGTGGATCTGCGCCTGCTCTGTACTGAAACCCACAACAACAAATAGCAGCGACACAAGTTCATCTCCACATCTGACTCAAATCACATCATGAAGAAATACTACATCTTCATTTTGCTCCAGAACCATTAAAATGTTTCAAAATCTAAAACTGGGATGAGAAATTTATCGTCCTCTCATAAAGTGAAGAAGGTGTTGGATATCACAGAAGACAGAGAGTAAAAACAGAGGAGAAGACAAGGGGTAGAGAGAATTGAGGAAGTGATGACAGGAAGAAAAAGAAGAAAGGAAGAGGGCCAGTGTAGCTGTAAAATAAAATCTGTGACATACAAGACATGAAACTGTAGATTACTGCTGCGGTCGAGACTCTGCAGGGAGACAGATGGCAAGAGAGAAAATACCAGAATCTCAGAGAGAAATAAAAACAGAGGAAATGTTTTAAGAGGAAAGAGACACACACACATGCACACATAGAAGGAGAGAGAGGAAGGTGGCAGAGCCTTAGTTTCTTCACCTGGACAACTTGGAGTAATGAACCGTGATGTAATTGAGGGCGGGGCTTCGACTTTCAACTTCTGTGATTGGTGGAGCATCTTTCATGGGAACAATAGAGGGATGGCAGCTGTCACTCAAGTCCTCAGGCTCCTCCTCCTACACACACACACACACACACACACACACACACACACACACACACACACACACACACACACACACACACACACACATACACACACACACACACATACATAGAGTAATTACAGGACAAGTAGGGCTTATTCTAAGAGAAACATTAACCAGTTTTAGCAGAGTCAAAGCATGTATTTGAACTGTGACAATGGACGTTAAGCATCTAAATTAAATGTTTATTTTACCTTATTTGGCAAATCTCCTGTCTCCATGTCTACTCTGTGCATGTTCTTACTATGAAGACAACAATATACACTGATCAAACAAAACCCAAGTGATGCTTCTTTCTACAACTGTGATGCAAGTCAAGAATGAAATGTGTAGTTTGGAGATCAAACTCTGGAGCGGTGCACTTCCTGTCACCTGATCATGATGGCCACAGTGAGAGTGATGAGTCCAGCAGACACACCAACAGCTGATGCCAGGGCGATGACCTTTAAACGACCTGCCAGTTCAAGACAAGTGTGTTATTCCTAACATCACGGAAACAAAGTGAATACAGACTGAGATGTGATGCACAAAAATAGAAGTGCTGCAATCTATAAAAAGAGCAGAGGAAATAAAAATAGAAAAAGAGAAAGTGAAGAGAGAAGAAAGCGCATCATCTTTCCATCGTCTAGACTCAAGACTTGTGTTTCCACTTCTTATTTCCAAAAAAACTCCACAACTTCAGCTGTCTAGACTCAAATAGTAGTTTTCCACAACACCTCATCACCTCCTTCCTCTCTCCTCATATTGAGACGGATTTACATGACTCACAATGACTCATAGAAAAACAGTCAGGAACCATGACACCATACACAGCGAGGAGTACGCTCAAGCTGTGATAAAGACAGAGGAGGCCTCATCACTCATCACTTCCAACGAACATTAAACTCATCCCTCCATCCTGCGTGCCATCATCTAAGACACACTGATATCTCTATAATCAGAAACATAGATGTACACAGGAGGCAAGAGTGTTTCTTTGAATTTATCAGCAACACATCATCCCATCCATGACACTTTTGAATATGACAATCACATGGAGAAAGGAGAAGGTGAAAGCAGCAGGTGAGTCAGCAGAGATGAGCTATAAACCGCATCAGAGAGAATAAATATAACTGCATCCATCACAAATCAACCAACACATTTAAAACCCCACAGTGGCCTTTTAATGTCTCAGGGGCATATTTTACTTTAATCAGCTTTGTCATGAGGCCTGATATTCTCCATGAGCTTTTATTACTGTCCAGGTTGAGTTACGCTAACTGCTCCTGCCAGCCTGCATTACAACCCTTTGAGTAATGTTTGTGGCCTTCGCTGCTCCACAAAGTACTGATGCCAAAGAACAGTAATCATACCCTAAAATAGTCTACGGCAACTGCTTTTTACTGTATTAATCCAGTGATGTTATAAAAAGATGAACAACATGACTCTTAAAAGTGTTGCCAAACGATTGGTTGCTCTCCCAAGTGACTTGCTGCAAAACAGATCATAAAGCACACTCCTCCATGGGACATAGCACCAACTATAGAATCAAATTTTAGCCCTTTGCAGAAGCATATGTATACAGCCTGATGTTAAACTCCTTCCAAATGTAAGAAACAACGCAGAAAACAAGCTCTATGATTGTCCCTCCTCAGGGGGATAGTGGTTTCTGGATTTTCAAAATTTCTGTAATTGCTGCTGCTATTGTACACTTCATCTCTCCTGACATTTCCTCTTCTCTATCCCTTTTTGTGATGGTTGTACTACAACAACAGGGATAGATGCAGGAAATCATACAGGCTACGCTACCCTTGTGGAGTATTGCAGAGTAAAAGCCCATTTATACTCAAGCCTTCTGTCCATGCTCTATGTTTATTTGTGAGTATTTCTGCATGTTTTCATGAAGCTTACAGACATGGGCCAAATGGAGCAGTACCATAGCGACAGTGTCGCTGTCAATACCTGATATGTAGCTCGAGTGAGACATGGCAAAGGAGAAATAATGAAGGAAGAACACAACATAACGTCTCACCGACCACCGTCTCCTATGACACTGCTTCCATTTTTGTCTTTTGTGTAAGAGGTACATTAGAAATACAGAATCCACAGTCACATGTTAATTGTAAAGTTTGTTGCCGTCACAAAATTTTGACTCTGAGTACGTAGAGCTCAAGACTGTGTTTAGGCTCAGGGTAATTATGAGCCTAACTGTGTGTCTCAAGCTGCAGCTGCCTTTAGGTGATATTTCGACTTCACTTTTAAATTGGGAGAAAGTGCAGATGCACCGTCCATCTTTGAGTCACTGTGCTCTGTATCTTTGTCAAGGCGGCTAGGACCTGAGTTAGTGTTTACTTGTGTGTTTGGACAAAAACATTGTTTATTTTTTAACATGCATGGTCACTTAAAAAAGTAAAACATTATGTAAAATATTGTACTTTGGATGTCGAAAGATAAGTTTGCCCTCAATGTGCTCCTTTAGTTTCTGTCCAGTCCAGTTTGAAATAGTTCTGCACACTCAGCTAATTTTCCAATTTTCAACAAAGAAGAAACAGGAGACCTCACTGTTTTGTTTATCTGCGCATATATTCCTGTTTGCAAAATTTATGCTCTTCTTGAAAGCCAAAAATAAAAAACAAGATGTGAAACTGAGCCTTTTGCCTGGCTCTCATGAGAGAATTGTAATTTCCATCATTGAGACACATTTCTGTCTAAACTGAAAATCTGAACCTTATGTTGGAGCTATCAAAGTCTGTGGGATTCATCCTCTGAAGAATATAAATGTTGAAAATTTAATGTAAGTTTAGTAAATGCCAACATTGCTATCTGTTCCAAGATTTCCACGTATAAATCATTTGTACCTCTGACTCGGACGGTGAGGACAGGAGAGCTATGGGCGCCGATTCGGTTCCTGGCCTCGCAGTAGTACTGACCGCTCTCTCCTGGGCCGACCTCTGTGAAGGTGAAGACAGGTCCGGACTTTGTGCCCCACGCTGCAGGGGCCACAGAAAGAGAGAAAATCTGTTCTGACAGTGATTGAAGATCCAAACCAACAGAAACACACAGAGAGCATGAACCTCACTGACGGCAAACATTCACCACAGCTTACGGAGTCGATGGTTTTATAATGTTAACCTTGAGTGGAACCACATTTTTACGATGCTAACATTGTACAGAGCCTCCGTCCACAGCAAGGCGGTGCCATGTGAAGTTATCTACCGCTGGGTTGGCCTGGCTGCTACAGGTTAGGGTCAAAGGTCGACCAGCATCCACCACAGTGGAGGGTCGAGCCAGAACTGAGGTGTTCTTAGGAGGGTCTGTGCAGAGAGAGAAATGAGAAAAGGTTTGAGAAATGGACGATTCTTGTATTTGTAACCGTTAAGGAAACTAAGGAACACGCAGTATGATGACGAAGAAACAACCTTTACTCACAGAGAACAGTGAGAGTAGATATAGATGAGCTTTGGTATCCCAGCCGATTCCATGCTGTGCAGTAATACTGACCAGCGTGACGAGCTCGCACTGAGGGGAACGTCAGGTTCTGGAAGCTTCCTTTGTTCAACACCTGGTCACCGACGATGTGATACCATGCATACCTGAAAAGTGACAAAAGTGAAGAAAAAGATAAAGATAGAAGAGATGGAGATGATTATGATGATGAAGCTATTGATAATGACTGGGATTTTGAAGAGAATGGTAAAAATGAGCCTGTGAAATTTGAAGAATAAAGTAAATTATAAAGTAAAACATCCATGGTCAGTATCTCAACCTGAATAAAGTTATTTAATGAAATTTGTTGCATCTGTGCTTAGTAGTTCTATAATTTCTCCATCTTTTGTCATTTGTAAATTGCCCAGTCTTTTTTCGCAACATCTTTCCGTTGTATCTAGTCTTAAAAACAATTACATGAGATAGAGAGAGATTTGACACGGAAAAAATGCACTGTAAACCCAGATTTTGTCACAAATTCATTATCAATTATTATTTTTCATTTTGTACAAAGGAGTTACTAAATCTTTTTTTTTTGTATAATTCAGCTGACAGATTCAAATCTTAGGGAGCCAAAAGAATATAATTACATTACAAAACATGACATGTAATAACAAATAATGTTAAGTAGAATTAACTAGTGGTATATGGCTATATTTTCACAAAATGTATATGTTTACCTGACCATTCTCATTTCATGCAACTTATACTTAATGTGTGTGAAATGATGATTTTAAATAAAGGCTACTAATGTGTACTTAATGTGACTGTTGCATAAAATACAGGTCCTATATCTGAACAACTGAACCTCTTAAGTATCTTCTTGAGTAAAAACTTAAGTGGTAGAAGGCAATGGGTTACCATGCAGTTTTTCAAAGTCAACTAATTTGGGTTAATAGTGTGCAAAAATGATGGATAATGGTTATAAGTGACAAGATCAAGAGAAAAAAAAAATCCATCGGGACCATTTAAAAAAAATAACAGAATCACAATTCACTGTCGTGTATGGTAGAAAAAAAGACTCATTGATGATACCTGTTGGCAGGAGGGTGTGTTTGGCTTTCACAGCTCAGGTTTATGTGTGACCCCTCCCTGATGTCACCTGGAGGAGTCTGCAGCACACGAGTGTTCTTCGGAGAATCTTATCAGACAGACATATAGAGAGAATAAAACACATATATTCATTTTAAACACATTTTTGAAATGAAATTAATATTCTTTTTTACTTAACAGTAGAAAACACAAGCTGTGGTCAGAGCAGCATTTAGTAGAAAAGAGTAGAGAGAAATAGCACCGTAGAAAATATGCTGTGTCGCTAATAAGGTCATAATACTTCAAGCAAGACTAAGAGATGTGAACTAAAGATAGAGCTTGCAGACTTTCACTTTAGTTATAGAGGAAAAAGTTTCGGCATCTGAGAAAGTCAGCACTTTCGATTTTTGTCACTTCCTGGTTAATCCACATGATAGAAGAGTGCTGTTATGATTTTTGTTTCAAAATAGACCTGTTACCTCATCAGTCTGACCCAGACTAACCCCAGACACATTTCACAACAAGTCACAAGGTGGAAACATGCATCACAACTGATATAAGTTTAAAAAAAAACACACTTGTTAGTGCTTAAAATAAATTCTGAGCTGAGTTTTGATTCTGAACTTTGAGGTGTCAGATTCATACTGTTTTATAGTGAAATATAAAAGAAAACGCACAAGTTACATTGAGAAGAAGTGGCTTTGAGCGGTCTGTTCCCAGTGAGTTTCTTGCCACACAGAAGTACTCTCCTCTGTCTGTGTATTTGAGGTAGGACAGGTGGAGCTGAGGACTGAAACTGTCTGGGATGCTGCCACTCTCCATGTCTGGTGGAGCAAAGGAAGATGGGAAATTATATCAGAGGCAAGATTAAAAAATGTAGTACTTTAATATGAGCTTTTGCTAAATGTGGATGTGTGTTTGTGCTGCTCTTTACCTTTGAACCATGCAAAGCTCTCGACAGGTGGAGCTGCGTCGCTGCTGCAGGTCAGAGTGGCTGATCCTCCCTCCATCAGCTCCCCCAGAGGGAAGACCGAGATGGAGGTGGAGCGAGGAGCATCTGTGAGGGCAGTGATGGAAAAGGAGAGTAATAGAGAAGAACAGTATGAGAAAGAAATGTTGAAGCAACTAATATTTCTGTGTTAAAAGAAAAGAAGAAGAAAGCTGATCAGTTTGATTGTGATTACTCACGTCCCAAAGCCAGAGTGAGAGATGGTGACTGGACGTTCTGTGGTGGGATTGGTCGACAGCTGTAGGATCCTGCATGCTGCTGGTCAAAGCGGTTTATAATCATCCATTTCTCATATGCACCAAGGTTCAGTCCACTCCTGCAAACAGAGCATTAGATCTACATTACTGCAGACGTTTGCAAAAACTAACTTGATCATTTTATCATCCTTAAATCCCTGCCTGCTGACTTATGCACTCACATGTGTGAAAACACACCTGTACAGAGCAAGGCTTCTCCCTGGAGCAGCACAGCCTGAAGCCTGGCAGCCGACAAACACAGTCTCACCAAAACCGAACATGTTCGCCGGCCTCGCTGGATGGACCTGAACCTGGAGGTCTGAAATAAACAATCATTGACATGAAAAGACCTGGCTGTTTTAGTCCTGAGCTCAGCTGATAGTTTGAGTCCAACCTGTTACATCCAGAGTGATGGTGTTGGGGGACGTCCATCTCCCAAGAGGTTGGTCCGTCTCAAACCTGAAGTGGTACTGACCCGCATCACTGAGCCTTACAACCCGGATCTGGACTGAACAGCTGGAGTAGCTGCCACCAATGTAGCTGGAATCAAAGTGTCATTTGTCATGTTGTCATATATTACTTCACCTTATCTGCTGGTCAGCTCTCAAACATTCCTGTGTGTTTCTCTAACCGTGTACGTCCTCGATACGACAGGCTGATCTGGTTTGGATCTGTGTGGTGGGTGAACTCCCTCCGACCATCTGAAGAGACCCGAAACCACATGACTCTCTTCACAGTGTGACCTGTGAAGGAAAACACAACAAGCAAATCCTCAAAATGATGGTAAAAGACAAATTGACAGATGTCTAAAGATACATAAAGGACCGAAAAACAGATTAAACAAATTTTATTCATTTTTCCATAAACCACCAGTTTTTCTTTGGGTCTTAAAAACAGTTGTATGAAGTGCTTTTATGGCTTTGTTTATGACTGCAAAACAGGTTTACAAATGTGATACCTGATGGGTAATCATAGCGACAGGGCAGAGTGACAGTTGTTCCTGCCCACACACAGATTTCCCTCCGAGAAAATGAAACTGACCACCTGCTCTGGATACCTGCAGAACGAAGAGATCAGCAATCATGTCTTCATTTATACATTCATACAATAATAATTATATATGATGACATCTTTAGGATAAATTCAGATTGATAATTGAAATATGACAAAAAAAACTACGGTAATGAGATAGACAATACAACATCATGTGTTATGATGTGTATTAGGACACAATATGAAACAAAATGAAATGACATGATACTAAATGAAATAAAAAAGTACTATATGATAGGAAATGATAGAACACTGCATGTTACTGTTATTGATGATAAAAAACAATATAACAATACATTATTTGATTTGATACAACATAATATGATAAGAATCAATATGACACAATATAATCCAATTACTGCATAAAATACAAATTGATAAAAATGATATATTTGTGTCTAAATTAGTCCACTCAAACACAACACAACAACAGGATTAGATAGGATATAATTTCCCATGATGCTATTCTGTCCTCTCCCACGTAACACCATGCATAATTATGTTTCATGATATGATATGTCAGAACGATATTCTATACAGAGCAGGGTGATGCTGTGGTACTACTGACTGGTATCATGATGCACTCTGATATAACACCATATCTAATGAAACACTGTAAGAATGAATCTCTACAGTTCAATTAAACTACTAAAATTAAAACAGGAGAAGTTTCACACACAGTGAGACACAAAAAGTAAAATATTCCCCAAATATCTTTGACTAATTCATGCCAAAAGCATAAAAAAATGTTTTAGTACTGGTGTACTACTTCCAGCTGTCATAAACAAAATTAGAAGAATAATGGAATAAAAACATCAGAACAAAGACCGAAGAGTTTCTTAGTGGAAGAAAATACAATAAAGTGTGAATGTAAAAATTTGATCTTGGGATCAAAACCCTGATGGGCTCACAGAATGACACATAGAGCTGAAGCAGGGACAGTGAGCCTGGATGTGCAGCCCTGGTGTCATCCTGTGCTGCTAACTGCCTGCCTGGCTGACTACCTTGCACAAAAGGCAATCAATACTTATAAATAACCGCAGCGTAAAGGCAAGGGCACCTGGCTGCAGGACCTTATGTGCATGATGGATCAAATAAGTCAGTCAATTACTTTGAAAAGATTTTACATTTCCTTTTTTCCAGTTTGCTGATACTTTTTCAAAACATCTGGAAAATAATTCAAATACCAAACCATCAAGCAGAATACCAGGCCACCTTGTATCTCTTCAAAAGCTATAAATATTCTGATTTTAATCATTTCTGTGTTTTAATGCTAAGATTTCTTCAAGTTATTACTTAAAGTGTTTTGTTTCTCTCCTACCTGGTAAAGTTGTGAGGATGGTGCCCAGAGCTAACACACCTGCCAACATCTCCGCTGACACGAGCTCTGAAATGACATGAGAGGAAGGAGCAAAACAAAAGGAGACAGAGAGGTGAACAAACGTCTGAATAACTTAAATATGCACCTGACGGAAGAGAAACACTCACTTCTTAAGGTATTTTCATTCACCTCAGTCAGTCAGTCTCAGACAGGGTTCAGGGATGCAGTGATGGAGGTGACACTTTATAGTGATGAGAGCTGCATGGTGATCAGAATCAGGTGGTGGAGACGGGAGGAGGAGGAGTAAAAGGGGCAGAAGGAGGAGGAAGAGGAAGTAGGGCACTTACCCTTTAGTAGTCCAGTCTTTAACCTTTTAACCGTTTCTATTTTCATTTTCTTCTACTTCTCTATGAGTCTATTTTTAAGGGTTCATTGTGCGATGACGTGGGTGAAAGTGATCAAGTGATGTTCTTGTGTTCATGTCACTTCGTCATTTGTCCTCTTGTTAGATGTCATTGACCCGAGACACTTACCCATCCATCTTCACTTCTGACCTTTCATAAAGAATGTCTCAGAATACAAGTCTGTATATATTAAGTCTCCTCTAAGTTAAGGTGGAGCGTAAGAAAAATTTTAGAAAGTAACTTTAGCTCCAACATTGTTCTTGTTAGAATATTTTGACTCTGCAACAGAGAAAAGGGGAAGGAGAAAAGTATGAGCTGTTTCTTTTTATTTACAACCAATATATACTGCTTCAAAAATAATATTTTGTAATAAAAATTGATACTTTTTCTATGCATATGATTAGTTTTGTGTCTAGTTTTATCTGCTCTCTCTTTTATTCCTCATTAAATGAAGGACAAAAAAGAAACAATGTTAGAAAAGTCCAATAGGAGAAATGATTGAATTTACCAAATACCATTGGACGGAAAGGTGATGTTGCACATTTAACACAAAGCATACTACACTTAGACGGTACAACAAATTGCTTTGTGAAACAGTTTTTGTCGTTTGCTCTCTTTTGACCCGCTGTGAAAAGAACAGATTTTATCAGAGTGAACACTGAGGTCCCTTGAACCAAAACAATCAAAATGCTCATTGAACTAAGAAGAAAAGCTAGAAACTGGTGATATTATACTGTGGGATTATCTCAATAAGCAGGACCTGAATATCAAACCAGTAGTAGTAATTTTAAACAGTAGTAATTTCACTCTTTGTTCTTCATCACTTAATGATCTCAGTCTTGTGTTGAGCAGACAGAGATCAAACTTCTGCTGAAGACAGTCGACCGTCACTCTGCACCGCTGTTGTCAAAACATGTCAGGAGCTTAGACACTATAATTGACTGCTTGTTGAAAAGACCGTCATGTTCGGTTCATTTGTCAAATGATTTCAGGCCTGCTGGTGTACATTAATACACATTAGTCTAACAGACACACACTCGGCAGCCCAGATGTCCTCTCATCCACCGCTCTAATTGAGGATTTTTGGCGCAGAAAAAGCAGCCACAAGCAGACGTGGGGAGGTTCGAGACCTCTCAGTCAACTGTGTCCACTTAGCCTGATGAGTCTAAATGACTTTAACATCCCACCCCGCTTCAGATCGGCCAATAGATGTCAGTTTAACGTCATGACTCGGCCAATTGGCTACTTACCCGCGCTCTGACCCAGGAGTAATGATGATGTAGAGTTTAACTTTTCAGTCAATCTCTATTCACGGGCGTCCAAGTCAGGAGAGAGGTGAGGGGTTGAACTTTAGGGGTTCAGAGATAATATCGTCGTGGACATCTGGAAGTGAACACCGATGGTTTAATTATTAGCTGAATGATCAAAGATGATGGAGGATGGGTCAGCTGCGTATTCTGCTACAGTTTGAAATCTATTTGATTTTTTTATTGGGTTGGTTTTTCATTTCAATCGAAATAAGGATATAAAATTTAATATAATTTTCCTGCTCATCCTTAAAAGATGGAATATTTTATGATATTTGATAGATCTCCAGGGCAAGGAGGAGGAGTGAAATACACAAAGAGAAATATGACATACCATTTTAGACCTTGCTTCCCAGAGCCCAGAGGCTATCAAGAAACCCTTCAAAAACACCCTTTATTCAAGAAGTCTGCACTTTGTTAAGTTGGGAATTTAAACCCGACTTTAAACAGCAACCCTAATAGGGAACAGAAACTCTGGTTGGGAAAGTTACCTTGAAAAAATAATCAAAATCCTCAGGATATGAGGTTAAATGAACAATATATTCCAGTTCACAGATTGCTAGGTTGGATTATGAGTCGGGACCCAAAATGGGTCGCAGGCCCTCCTCTAGCCAGTCTCCACATGACAAGTTCACTTATTTGATTTAATGATCCTGGATCCTAGAGAAAAAAAAAGGCATTTTGGTTGTGGGCTGAAGTTTTAAAAACCTTCCCCCTCTCTGTACAGTCTGTATTATGTAGAGTAAGAAGAGTGGTGGGCTTTGAGCTTAACCTGCAACCACAAAGTGACTTCAAAAGGATCACAGCGCACTAATAGGTCAAAGCCTGATGTAATCTTAATGGGAAACAGACCAGACTAAACGAATGAAGAGAAACAGATGGATGGTGGTAGATTAAGTGTGACTGACCACAAACAGAGAGAGAAAGAGGGTGAGAGATGGAGGAATGAGAAAGTCTGAGGGGGAAGGTGGGAGGAGAAAAGGGGCAAAAACACAATGAGGTAAGGCTGCTGAGGAGGAGGAGGGGGGGGGGGGCAGTCAAGGAGAGGAAAAGAGAGACAGGAGTGAGGAAATTAAAAAAAAGGAAAGAAATAAGTGTTAGTTTTGTCTGAGGAGAGAGAAAGAGGAAGAGAAATGGGAAAAAAAAGAAGTGTGAGAGGGAGCAATAGACAAATGCATGACAGCGTATCCGACCCTTGCAGTAGGGAAGGTATCCGTCCACTGACCGCAGCCTCCAGGCCCGATGAAGTGTGACCGTCTGGTGGTCGGACTGGACCTGAAGATTTTCCGCTGTTGCAAAACACTTCCTGCCTGCTGTTTTCATGTAACGTGAGCGCTCACAGTTTGCTCCCCTGCCATTCTTTAAGTTGTACAATATGTTATTTCTATGTTCCTCCTCATGCCCACAGATTAGACTCCTGGCTCTGCAGGCCCTCCAGCCTTGGACGGACTCCACGTAAGCAAATAACCATTTGACTGTCCAACATGTGTTAGTCTTCAGATTGAGTGGTGCTCTCCACGGGGGGGAAGTCTGACAATGATCAGAGCTACAACCAAATCTGACAAGGTGATGTGTTGTTCCTGTGCTGTCTTTGAGGAGCTCTGCTGGATGATTTGTTGATGAGAAATTTAGCCAAACGGATAAATGAACCGGGGAGGAATTAAAACTACAGGACAAAAATAGAGACTTTTTTCTTCGTCAAGCTGCTCTTATCAATAAAAAGCACCATATTTAGCCTCTCACACACTTCACTTAGATAAATAAGCCAAACCAAACACTTATGAATCTTTTAAACTCTTAAATCTCTAAGTCCTATAGGAGCTCCATTAAATTTTCTCTGCTTTTGCTCATTTCAGTTCCATTCACAAACTGGGCTGCAGGGTCGGGTTTCTGCTCCTCGTCTGCCAGAGACCTGTCTGTGGCTGCTGTGGTATTCCACGCTGAATGAGTCATGTCTGGTGGTTATTATGGGCAGGGGTTTGGCTCCCCCCAGCTCTCACCCCGTCTAGTGGCAGCTGACAAAATTACATCTTTTTTGAGCCTCTTCCAGGCGAGCCGTCTGTAGGATCAGGTTCTCAGTTAACCAGGCAGGATGAGTTAAGGAAACATTTTTGGTTTGTGGTGTAAGACTTCAGCTAAGTTTACTTTATGTCCTATTTCTATCCAGGTCAAAATACAAGGAGGAAGCATTCTTCAATCCTGAAAATGAAGAGATACTGGAGGTTTTAAAAGTCTTAAAACAATAATGGAGGTTTTTGTCAAGACCTGGAGGGACTTTTGGAAAAGATACATTCAATTTGAAAAGATGACATATTATTAACCACAGCCTTGCAAACTCATCGTTACTGAACAAAACAAAATTCAATGCCAAGAAAAAGACCAGCACTCACACGAGAAAAGGAGTGTTTTGAAGAGAAGTCAGTGGATATTTCCCCAAGACTTTGATTTTGACAGCAGGAGTTTATGTTTTATGGTAAAACATTGATCAGTGCTTTAATCCCTTTGATATACTCAGATTTATCCTCTCACTGTGAAACAAATGAATGCACAGTTTGTCAGCTTACTCTAAAGGAAGAGGATCCCTTGGCGTCAGTGTGAGGAATGAGAGGTTTTATCTTTGAACAAACCACAATGTGTTACTGAGATTAGTTGTGTTCAGATTTAGAGTGTGCCTGGTTGTTCCCCCTAACATTAGTCTTTGTCCTAAGTTTGTTGTTGGTGAAGTTAAACACAAAAACTATCAGAAGAATTCAGCTCCTCTGTGATGTCAGACTTAAGACCTAATGGGATCTTTTTGGCTTTGGATTAGGCAGCAAGTACTCATTTGAGGAACTGCAGGCTTTCACACTCCAGCGCTGTCCTCGCTTTCGGTCCCAGAACATTGCTGCTGGGCTCAGTCCTTTAGTGCTGTTTCCTGTCAGAGCGTCAGATCATCAGGTGACAGCAGCAGTTTGTTCACTCAGAGTGACACGATTTTCTCTACCGATAATCTTTATCTCAGTCTCCTGTGGAGCAGAACAAATCATTTCCTGTTTGAGACTCAGAGAAAACATCTGAGTCTTCAGTATGTAAAGAAAAACAGTGGCAGTGTGTGTATGTGTGTGTGTATATGTGTGTATGTGTGTGTTAAGGTGCCTGTGATGGGTTTACCATGTGCTCAGTCCCTGTTTGGGCTGAATGAAGTCGGATATGAGAGAACCTGTCAGGTGTGGGCTACTGTCGGAAACCCTGCTCCTTTTTACTTCCTCCTCCTCCTCCTCTTCCTCCTCCTACTCTCCCCATTAAGACTCTGGAAGACCCGAGCTACATACTGCTTCATTTCGATAGTTTGTCACGTTTTATTTTTTGACACAGTATATTGGTAGGTCAAGTTGTTATTGTGCTGATACTAAAAAATAGTCCACATTGCTGTACATTTTTCAGTATCTGGTTTAGAAAACAATCTTCTCACCCAGGCAGACCAGTGGAGTTAATTTAAAATTTGTTATATTTAGACTCTTTGATGAACATTTCATGTGAGGTATGTCTGCTCTGATACAAAGAAACCTATCTCTCTCATTATCTCATTATGGCCTCACTCTAATGTCCATGTCCTACTGACAAGTGAGCAAAGGTGAGAAAGATTACCAAAGGGTTAACTTTTTTTGAACTGTCACTCCATTCATAAAGATATTTACTTTGATGACATTTCATATATATAATTCACATATCAATCAAAAATAATGTGAACAAATGTTAGACCCCCCACTGTTGCAAAGGAAAGGGTCTCCATAATAAGTCCATAAGTCAATGAAACATGTTAAATCCATAAAGATCAGGGCCCATATGCACTTCCAGCCATGAGCGGCAAAAACGGACTGTTTGTAATAATGGTCAAAAAAAAAAAAAAGTCCATTGGCGTGTGCATGAGCCAAGTTAACACCCCAATAGAGCATTACGATGGCCAAAGTGCAAAACCTCCTATCTGAAAAACTCACTTTTTGGAGAAAACTAAAACAAACTTTTGTTTTCATACAGGAAACTATTTTTTAAAATATACTCAATACATAATACACTTTTTTTGGACTATATTATTATACTATTGTGTTAACTCAACTATGTGTCAATCCAATACAGACTAAATATTTTTGCCTCACAAAGTGCAGATAGGAGGTTTTGCGCTTTGGCCATCGATTAGACTAATGGTGGCAGACCAAACCATCACATACAGACACCAACATCATGATAGAATAAATCCTTTGGAAAAGTATGACAATGTGTTTCTAAACAGTACATTTAGATTTAGGAGATGCAACATTTTTTCAATTAACTGATGAGAAAATGGAAGCAATCAAAGTCTCAAACTGGCAAGGCTCGCAGCCACCGGTTTTGAAAGTTGCTCAGTTTTTCACTTTTTGCTTTTCATCTGGATCCTTCCAGGATGTGTAAAATGTTGAGTTTCATCAAACAGCTCCTCACTGAGTTATTCAATGAGTTGCTTATTTTATTTTTAAGGTCTTCTACTGTGCATTTGGAAACACCACACACATTTACCCTGTTCAAGAGGTAATTGTGCCTGAGTACAGCACAATTTGTACAGTCGGTGTGGACGTGCCCTTAGTTTAACAGCTTACCAAATGTCAACCACAGTCCAAAAGTCATGGATATTGATGGGGTTCATGGGGCAGTGAAAGCTGGTGGATCATCAGGTTTAATCTGTAGAAAACTACATTCACTGGAGTTTTTTTGAGATAGACCAACAATTTCATGGGTAAGTTCAAGAGTTGGACAACAAAAGGAAAACAAAGAGACTTTTTTGTCTAAATGTCTTAAAAGAAAGTCAGTAAATTTATTAAGAGGATAAAACAGTTAAAGACTGTTTTCTTTTTGTTCTAGTTTGTTCAGTGACGGTGGCAGAGCTCAAGGCTGAGAAAAAAATATAACTGGTGAGAAGTCAATGTTAATGCACTTTAAACTGCCTTGTTTGTAATTATATATAAAATTCCAGCTTTGAGAATTTCTCTTGGATCCTCGATAAGCAGAAACACTTGCTTCATTTCACAGTCACACCCCACAGTGTCTTAGATTGAAGTGATTCATTTTCCTGGAGATAATTGTCTATGAAAATATCACAATGAGAGAATAAATTCTTGACCAGTTAGGACTTAGCCTTAAACACAAAATGATCCTTGTTTGTTTTGTGGAGGCAGATTTGTAACCCAAGTAGATAGAGTGGCAAGTGTTTTGATTACGACGCTCACGAAGCCTTATGTACTGTTTGTTGGGAAAAATTTAAAGAAAAGAGTGAACTCTTTAAAGGCCTTTGAAAATATCAGCAATTTTTTTCATAAAAAATAAGTTTCTACAGCCAGGAAGGCCAATGAGGAGGCTCAGAACTGGAAGCCCTTAAAAAACACTGAAAGCTTTGGGGTGGTATTAAGGGGGAGCAATCAGATTTGGATGGAGTCCAGTCCCACCCTGACTGTGCTCTGGCTACGCCTCTGGTTTAACGTCGTCCACATGGATCCAGCTCGGTCCAGGACTTTCCTGCAGTCCAACCCCAATCCTAACCTTAAACCCAACCCTATCATTAGTTTTTTCGGAGGGAAAATAGTCCACACACAAGTCATTTTCTGGTAATTGACTGTGAGTAGAGTTTAAATGGTCACAGAAACACACACACACATATGCAGCCTGCATGCACACACACTTATAAACACACTTGTACACACAGTGGTTGTGCAGCTGTGGCGTGTGTGATAATGAGACAATCCTTGGAGAGGCTCATCTGGACTGCGTTATATCATCTCTCTGGAAACGATCCATTGCTCTAAAATAGGACTGTTTGCTCCCAGTCAGCTGCAGCATGATGTCACCCAATATATTTCCTACAATCAAGGAAAAAAAGATATTTGATGACATGTGAATGTGCAAAGAACAGCGGTTTCCTTAAATATGGAGATTCTTGTGGTGCAGACTAATTTGGGGCCGTCTGCAGCTAATGTTTGTCTACACAGAGACTCGCCATAAACACAGAAACTTGTTGCTTGAGCTCTTGCACCTGTTGTCTCTTATTTTTACAAGTGGATAACAGCTAAAAAACTAGAACTCTATTTTTAATATGTGAGACACATCCATTACCGGTATTTTGACTCACTCCTACTATTTTTTAAACCTCAATAAATGGAAAGAGCCTCAAAGCGCTTAAAACACACTCTTTACATGAGAAATCTCCCTTTCTCGTACGTGTCCAGGTGCTCCACTTTTCTAATGAGTTTCACTGAGCTACTGACTTCATAGCACTCACTGAAGGTGTCCCCCCCTGCTGTGGCTTGTATTACTAACTCCACATCTGGACTCTGCAGCTTTACAGTACGTTTACAGTTTTACAGTGGAACCATATGCAGACAAATATATACTTAGACTCATAATTGATAACATCAGTGGAAGGATGTCCAAAAAGGGCCTTTTGTTTTTATACATCAGCTTCTTATCTGTCTTCTTTTTTTCCAAGTAGGACTCAGCTGGTTTGTGAGATTAAAAGTCAGAGTAATGAGGTTCTTCTGCCATTTCTTCAGGCTGAGAGGATGTGAGTGTATACACATGAGAGCATGACCGAGTCATTCTCGCCCTGAAAGAGTCTCACATCAGCCTGGTCTGGTCTGTTTCCCGAGCAATAGCTTTATTAAAGACTGCATCTGTATGTGATTCTGTGTGTGTGTGTGTGTGTGTGTGTGTGTGTGGTTTACTAGCCGGCTGTGGGGGTTCTCAGGGGACAGCCCTCTCCAGCTGCTGCTTTACAAGACTGTAACATCAAACACACACACATGCACACATTTAACACAAAGGTTGGACTTCACACATCTTTCACTTTAACCCTCCGCGTCCCTTAACAAGTTCATCAAATGAACTCGTCTGCTCACTTCTTCCATCCTCCACACACTCCTCATCTTTACTTTCTACCCGCTCTTCATTCCTCATTCTTTAAAAAAAACAACAAGTGTTCACAAAACACCAGAGCTAGTGATCAAACATCTCTTTTCTGCGATAATATTCTGTATTTGTTGGGGAGGACACTGCCAAAATAGCAGAACAAATCATCTTTAAACTCAAAGAGTAAAACCTGACCTTTGACCTCTTGGAGCAGGACAAGCAGAAAAAGTGTTTCTTCATCCCCCACTGCTGAATAACTGGAGTGATACTTTTAAAGAAGGATTATTTTTCACTCATCAAGCTCTGGACTGGGAAAGCCACTGCTCTACTGCACCACAGTAGTATGGTCATAAAATACAGTATGAAAGGTTTGGCTTTGACCTGACTATAAAACTGCTTTTACATTTTAATATTTATTTATATTACACCTTCACTTTAGCTTTCCAAAGTCAAACTTCAGAGAAGAAAATGGGCATTTGGAAGTTGTCTGAAAACCAGAGCATTGGAAATCTTTCAGTGATGACTCAGACACACAGCCTGGCACTGGAGGAGAGTGGGATTATTTGGGCATTAAATAAAGCTGCTAATGCTCATCAAGTACAAACAGTAAGTTCATTTAACCCATACCTGCCTCTGTGGAGCCTTGACTATGCCTGACTGAAAGAACTTGGTAACTGGAGCTGTCAGTGCACGTCAAGGTAAGGACAAAGTCTAAAAATTGAGTTGGAATCATCATAATTTATCCCACTAACCATATTTTTACTGTCACCTGCATGGTCATTAAAAGCTAACTCCTTTCTTATCAAGTGGAATCAGTTCAACATATTCTTGATTTTCAGACTTAGTGGCCAGTTTCTTTAGTAAATGAAAAGTACAATAACTTTTGCAGAGTTTATGAAATGTACCTTTAACGAGGTGTGTACTATGTCACCGTGTAGTGACATCATCAGGCAGCACCTATGCTGTTTCTTTGCTTTAGAGTCACATTGAGACAAACACCATGCTGGTTGGATAAATTATCTGCTCCTTTTTTTTTTTCTTTGCTCCACTACAAAAGGATGATTCATTTTTGAAACAATAGTAGCCGTACAACAACGAGCACTTTGTAAAATCCCAGCATTTGCATGAAGGTGAGAGAGTGAGTGAGAGAGAAGGTGAGTTTTGCAGAGCTGTTTTGTTTGAAACGTGACTACAAACTTTGTAAGTTTGTACCGCAGTTTAGTAGCTGGTAACATTTAGCACTACTCACAGCTCAGTGCCCTAAGACATACTGTTACCATGTAACGTGAAGAAATCCTGGTGAAATCCTGCCAGTGTTCATCTACCAAGCAGAAAAAAATATAACCTGGCTCTTCATTAGATTTTTTCTTTGGGTTGAACAGATCACTATCAAAAATCAATCAGGTCTAGTCCAACCAAGGAATTAAGCTAAGATTTAGCATTTGGAAGTAGCCCATTTTAACGCTGATAATCTGAGGATTATGAGACTTTTCACTTAGAGAGTCCTCACAGTTCCTCTAACTAAGGGATCACATAACTCTCCTCTTCACTGTCAAACCGGGCTCAGTTAATAGTAATAACGACACACGTCACTTTCTCTCACAATCTCACTCCCTCTGTCACACAAACTTCTTCACAAAGCTTCTTCCCAAACACAGAGCCACACTGGTTGTATGACTACATCTGAGAGCTGCAGTGCCTCAGATGACATCACAATAAAAACAAACCATGTAGCGACCCCAGAGCACCTTCAACTTCAACGAATAAATTTGCAGCATTGTTGGGTGAGTTTGTGAATTTTTAAGTTTGCTATAGTTTTATATTTGCTGTTTGTGCAGGTATTTTGACTTTAATCACCATAAATCATCCGCAGCATACCAATCAGAATTTTTTTAAAAACTTTTTTTAATGAATTCCCATTGTATCTGAATTTGCAGCTTCTTGTATCTGTGAATCTTTGGTCCTTGCATTGGATGTACTTTTTGTCTGCAGTATATCTCTACCAGAAGATGCTCTGTACCACCTCATTCACCTCTTCTTTCTGTCACCCTCCCCGTTTTGTTTCAATTTTTTCTCTGTCTTTCCTTCTCTGCCGTGATGTGAGCTCCCTGGCATTTGAAGCAGCCAGTCGTTACAGCATGGAATAAAACAGAGCCAAACAGAGCCTCAAGAGTTTGGAAGACCAAAGTGTGAACTGATTTATTTATTGTAACCTATCAGCAGTGGCGAAATGTAACTAAGTATATTTATTGAAGAACTATATTCAAAGCAGCAGTCTTCAAGGAGTCAAGTTTTGTGCTCAACCCCTGTGCTGATAAATGGAAACTGATATTTGATGATGCATTTTTTCCTCTGGTTTGACTTGAAATTCTGCAGTGACCTTCAAGGGTCTAACTGTGGGTACATTTTTTACAGTTCATGTACATAATACACACTGCAAAAACTAATATCTAGGCAAGCACATCTGCCTTATTCTCTCCTCTTATAGATTCCATGTGAGCCATATTCACCTGACAGGTCCAGAAAATTGACCAATTTTGAAATATCAAAAGATTTTTATCTACCATAAAAGTTAAACAAAGGAAAAAAAATGTATGCCAACAGGGTGAAAACAGTTTCTTTTCAGGTTTGTAAAATTAAAAGAATAATGTCCGAATGCAAGAAACTAAACAGATATATTTAATCAACCTCCCTGGAGAAGGGGGAAGGTGGCCCAGCAGTGGAGGCACGCAGAGGGTGTCTGGATTCCAAAGGAGGAGAGCTCATCTACCATCGAGCAGTTCAGGGTCATCGCACTCCTCAGTGTCGAGGGCAAGATATTCTTCAGTATTGTTGCCCGGCGCATGACGGAGTTCCTCCTGCGGAACAGTTATATCGACACCTCTGTGCAAAAGGGGGGAGTCCCGAAGGTTCCAGGATGCATCGAGCACACAGGAGTTGTGACCCAGCTGATCCGGGAGGCAAGGGAAGGCAAAGGAGACCTAANTGAAGCAGCCAGTCGTTACAGCATGGAATAAAACAGAGCCAAACAGAGCCTCAAGAGTTTGGAAGACCAAAGTGTGAACTGATTTATTTATTGTAACCTATCAGCAGTGGCGAAATGTAACTAAGTATATTTATTGAAGAACTATATTCAAAGCAGCAGTCTTCAAGGAGTCAAGTTTTGTGCTCAACCCCTGTGCTGATAAATGGAAACTGATATTTGATGATGCATTTTTTCCTCTGGTTTGACTTGAAATTCTGCAGTGACCTTCAAGGGTCTAACTGTGGGTACATTTCTTACAGTTCATGTACATAATACACACTGCGAAAACTAATATCTAGGCAAGCACATCTGCCTTATTCTCTCCTCTTATAGATTCCATGTGAGCCATATTCACCTGACAGGTCCAGAAAATTGACCAATTTTGAAATATCAAAAGATTTTTATCTACCATAAAAGTTAAACAAAGGAAAAAAAATGTATGCCAACAGGATGAAAACAGTTTCTTTTCAGGTTTGTAAAATTAAAAGAATAATGTCCGAATGCAAGAAACTAAACAGATATATTTAATCAACCTCCCTGATAGATCTTTACACTTGCAAGCATTTCAAGTATCATTTTGTCTTTTACAATCTTGAAATGAGATGATTTCATGTTTTTGTAGAGAAGATCTTACTATTTTTATGAGGGAGTGTAGGAGAACTTTTAATTTTTACCATTGCTTTTGTCATCTACAACTTTCATGTTGTGTACTAAAATACGATAGAGATGATGCTATACGTGACGTATCAAGGACTCTTAATGTCTTCAGATAAGCTGCTGATCAAACCACAATCTAAAGTTTCAAAGCTGCTAACATAAAGTTGGGGGTGGTGTATTTTAGCTGTTAGATAAATTTGGTTGAAATCCCTAAATCATAACACTTTTGCTAAATGATGGAGCTCATGATTTAATCCTCTCAAAGGGCCATTTACACAAAAAGTACTTCACTTTTCATACTTAATAATGGAGCCCTGGATGTTCTTAAAAGTTTTTCCAACACTTACTTTACAGTTTTAGGTTTAGTGTTTGTCCCAGTAAACTCATAATGTCAAACTGCTGCATGTTGCTCACAAAACGATTACGCTCAGGCAGAGCAGGACAGCCAGGGTAACCACATGAAGCCGTTTGGGGAAATCTCAAGAACCAAAAAAACAACATGAGAGGTAGGCAGAGATGGTGGCAGATGGAGGGAGGGGGGAAAGAGGGAGTGAGAGAGAGTTAAAGAGAAAGTAGAAAGTACAGAGTGAGAAAGAGAAAGGTGAGCTGCTGAGTGAGTCAGGTGGTCACACTCGTTCCTGCCACCTCATTAGTGGCGATGACATCACAGCTGATTTCTCTTTTAGGCTGCTACTATAACGCTCAAACGCTCCAGCGCTCCTCGGTTACAGGAGGGGGAGCTGCTACTGACCACAGTCTTTAACGGCAGAGTCTGGGGAGCAGCTTTTATGTCCTCTATAACTCAGAGCAAGTAAAAAGGAGGCTGGATCCGCTCGAACTGGAGAGGCCTTTTTTCAAACTGAGTGATCACAGCTCAGATTTTTTAATATCAGTTACTACACCACGTTGTGAATGGACTGTAGGCGGACTGCAGCTGTGACAAAGCCTTCGACTGTTTCCCATGAGAACAAGGCTTACCCTAATATCTGCAGAGTTCATATGCAACAAAGCAAATGTCTCACTGGTTAGCAGCAGGGCTTTCAAACTGGTCCTCAGTCGGCTTCAGTTCACCTTTGATCAGGGTTTCTTCATTATCCTTCTGTGTCTAACCTTCATTCAGGAGGAAACAGAGAAATAATATTCCATAAAAAAAGCAGCAGGCATTATTCAGGGATATGATTGGCTGTAGAAAAATGAATGTTGTCATGATTTTTAATATCCACTGACAATAACCAGACCTTTCACTGAAACTGGAATATAATACTGAGCGTGTCAGATTGTGGGAGAGTAGTCTGGTGATGTTATTGAAGTTTGCACGCAATTAAATTTATATAATTTACTGTGGGATAAAAATTAAGTACAGCTGTCAGCTGAAAACTGAGTTATTATCAAGTCAGGCTAGGACATACTAAGTGGAAAATTTAACTCTCATAGAAAGCTCATGCTTGAACCTCATTATGTACACACACACACACGCACACACACACACGCGCACACACACAGTAGCAGTGGATATTAATTAACTCTTTATTAATGCATTATCTAATTTGTTATTTGAAGTTAGGTAATGCATTATATTAATTATTAATACATTATTAAACTGTTAGTTTATGCCTAATAACGCATTGACAAATGTTTATTGAGGGACCCCTATTTTAAGTGTTCCCGCTCAGGCCATTTCTTGTGGAATGGGTTGAAGAGACCTTGTGTTGCTCCTCCAAATCTCAGGAGGGATGAATAATTGTTTTTTTCAAGAAACTTTCCTGTTGAGTTTGATGACTCATGGTTGACGTTTTTAACTTATGTCATTACTGTACAAAACACTTTGACTTAATGTGCTTTATCATCAGTTGCTCAAGATCACTGGCAAGTTGCTGCCAGGAAAACCTTTGGTGTGTAGGTGTGAATGTGTGATATCCTGTCATTCAAAAGCAGACATCATCTTGAACAAAAAGCCTTGAAGATTAAAGTGAAACTCAGACAAGCTGCAGCAGAAGAGAAACAAATTACAAGTGAACACCAGATAATGGATTTGAAACAGACCTCCATCCCTCAAAGTTTCTTTTATTGCCACAGTGTGTCAACAAATTCAGCTGAATTCAAACAAAGCGGGAGGGACGTCCTGGTGCAGCACGGCTCAGCGGCATGACGACAGCCGTCAGACACTCTCAGACAATTGAGATAAAAGTCGCACAGACTTTAATTTCCAGGCATTTGTTTCATTGTTTTACAGCGTTCTGAGGGATGTCGAATCAAACAATAGCTTTTTACTATGTGTTTGAACCCGCTGCTCCGCCAGAGTGTTTGTGAGAAACTCTATCATAAAACGGGATATGAATGGAAAAAAAGAGAGCCAGCACGGTTTCAGCTGATGTCTTCCAGTTGTGTGACCTCTCTTTCCTTCTCTCGTCTCTTTTCTTTTCTGTCTCTCAGCCTCTCTCTCCGTTTAATAAGGCCAGCTGTAGAGTCAGGCCCTCTCGGGAAACGCAGCAGAGTGTGGCTGGAGCTGGGGCTGAATGAGCCTGAAATTGGGGCTTTTTGTGGGGGTGCGAGTTGGGGGGGCGAGCACTTCCGACCATTTTTCCCCTTGTGATACACCACGCAGTCTGGAGCGCTGGCAGGCCGCCGCTGGCTCTCTCTCTTCTTATATTTTTTTTCTTTCTCTCTCCTTTCCTCTCTTCCCATTTTACTTTCCCCCCTCTATCTTTCACAGCTTCTTTCCACCCCCTCACCGTCCCTTTTCTTCCTGTCTTCTTCCTCCTCTGTCTTTCTCCTTCTGCTTGCTGGAAAGCAGACGGTTTTGTTTGGGAATGACCCTCTCCAGACGTCTGCTCAGTGGCACCATAACAAGTCTCTTCCTCTCCTTCTATCACTTTCAGCACAGGGAAAAAAGAAATGACTGTCCAAGGACCAGGATAAATAGCTCCGCTCCTCAGAGCCCCCCCCCCTCCCTGCTCTGGTACCATATCGGGTCCAGACCTGCTTCCGAGTTTTGACAGGTCCCTGACCCACGCCAGGGCGGTTCAGCTGGGCTGGGACTCTGTGAGTGTGTGTGAGTGTGTGTGATATGTGTTTGCTTCAGTGTGTAGTTGAGCAAGGCTAAGTTTGTGGGTGTTTTTCATCAGACTAGTGAATAATACATCTGAGCTGAGAGAAGAGTACCAAGCGAGAGGAGAAAGGGAGGAGGGAGCAGAGGGAGGAGAGGGGAGGGTAATGACTATCAGATGGTCCTCTACTACTGTGCTGCTGCTGCTGCCGGTGCTGCTGTCCTTAAAGGAGAACACCACTGGATTTATTAATACACATATGAGATTATTTATCTCTATAAATGTGAAGATATCATTTTGAAAAGAAATAAAAATCCTTGTTGAAAGGCAATCAGCGTGTTATCCTTTAGATTCCAGCACAAGTGACTGCAGACATTTAGCAAAACTGACTGGACAGTTTCACTCCTTGATTTAGTCCTGAGTTGTATTTTCTGTAAGAGGAAAATGTAAAAATGATTTAACAGTGCTTTTAGGATCAACTGTGATGAAATGACACAGAACTATGACCAAAAACTACATCTCTCTTGTGCACTAAAAGCTAAACCTCTAGTTTAAAATGTTTTTTAAGGTTTTTATTTTTGGTGTTGTACTGATTGGATCGATTGTCTCAAAAAAATTTGTAGCTATTTTAGTTCTAAAGTACAGAGGAGTGATCAGAGAGGAGAGGAGTACTTGACTTATCAAGTATTTGCATTATGCCAACAACAGCAGTCAATCAGAACAAATTTGAAAGTTAAAAATAAATAAGGCCCAAGAGGAGGAAAATAAATTGGCAAAAATGTCTTAAATGAGAGTTGACGGAGTAAGAGAGAATGGAGGATGGCAATGTGCAGAGGACTGCAGACTTAAATGGACTCAGGCTGAGGACTGAAGCTTCTGTTGACATGGGATCACCAACTTACCTCTAAACCCAACCAAAGTCCATGAAAATGCTGAAATACAGGACAAAGGTTATGTATTGCAAATTACTGGTGCCTGTTCAGACAAACATGTGATGTGGATTACTTTTGGAGAATAAACTTGAAGGTAGGGTCTGCAGGATTTTTCCAAAAACAAAAAAACTACTTTTACAGGAAGAATCCTGCTCACTTATCATCCATGGTCTTCCATATCTGTATATCAGTGTCTGTGTTTACCTCAGCCTCCTCCTCTGCCTGTATGTTGATGTTTTGGTTGTCTTGGGATGTTCCTGGGTGAAGAGTAGGTGTGATGATCCCAGCCAATTACGGCGTGCCCAGTGCACGCATGACTTTGACAGGGGGATAGTGGGGGGAGCTATCCTGACTGGCTGCAGCTTTAACATGGAAAAAGAATATCCAATTTTCCAGCAGGAAGTCAGGTGTACAGTTCTTGGGTTGCTTGGCAGGTGAGCGTGTTCATGTAACAACAGCTGTGAGCCATGATTGGAGGCAGTGAGCATGCACTGCTGCTGGTAACAAGTTACAGAGGAGGAGCCCAGATTGGACGAAAATTCTCACAGACCCCACCTTTAAGACATTATCTCGATAACATCCATATGGTTTCCAATTAGGACTAAAAAGCTCCAAAAAACCTGAAGATAGAAAAGCATCTTCAATAAGTATCAACCTCAGAGCACCCACATGAAGAGTCAAATTTGACGATGGGAAGGCAGTGAGATAGTTTACACTTTATTTATTGACATCCACCAACTAGCTCTGCTAGCTTAAAAGTGGTTCCAGTGTTAGCAAGAAAGCTTTGAAAACAGAATGTGAAAAACTCTGGAGTTGAACTTCTGATATTAAAAATGCACAGACATTCATCTCTGATGTCACCCAACTCTTTAATTTTTGTTTTATACCAGAAATAAATACACAAAAACACTCGCACTAAAAAACACAAAGCTAACTTGCAACTAACTTTGTTTTCTTGGTGTTCAACTGTTGTGGAGCTGCCTTCAAACTTTTCTGCCTTTAATCACTACTTGAGCTTAATCTTTTCACAAGTTTTATTAAGTTCAGGTAAAGCAGCTTCAGCAGACATTCAGCTCAACACAGAGGGATAAAAAAACTCAGAGTATTGTCATTATCAACACCAGAATTATTATTGCCCACTACGCAACTGGTCATAGCTGAGGTCTGCGTCTCGATATGCACTGTCTGCGTTTTACATCATAAATCTTTATTTAATGAGATGTAAGGCAAAAAGTTTTACCATCATTTCTCAAAGACCCTGTAACTGACAACCAGTGGTTATGATTATGTAAAAATTCAGAGTCTGCATTTAATCTTGGGTCAACACTTTATGTAGTTTTATGTAAATGCCCCCATTACTGTGCTGTAATGTAGCTATTTCCTTTATATAACATTCCTCTGGCAAACGCAGCCATGAGTGATTATGAAAAGGTTTAACGTCTGCCTTATACCCAGTTCAATGTTTCTGGCCTGAGGGCAAGATTTCAGAGAGAAATGGATACTGTGTGAGATTGGTCACTTACTCCTGGGAGATGCAAATCAGAGGGAGATCATGGTAATGCATGTAATGACGGACCACAGAGAGTGAGCCTGGTGGGGAAATACAGTGGAGACGAGGGGAGTCACAAATCCATACACAGTCTGTTTAAACAGTCATTAATCAAGAAATCTGGGTGTCTATCTATTTTCTTTCGTCTATTTGTATTAGTCAAAATTAAATACATACTTAAACGTGTGTCAGACTCTCTTTTTTCCTCAAGGTTTTAAAGGTAGGGTCTGCAGGACTTCTCATTGCTGTTTGTGAACACAACATCCAAACTGGGCTTTTCCTCTGTGGCTCTGTGTTAGTGGCAGCTCAAGCTCCCTGTATCTGACCGTAGCCACGTAAACACACTCACCAGCCCAGCGAGCACCTGCAGCACCACATTTCAATGTGTGAGAGACTCAGGAGCTGTACACCTGACTTTCTGCAGGTAAATGAGGTGAATGTTGTATCATTTATTTACCGTGTAACGGCAGGTACAGTACATAATATCATCAACAAGCTAAGTCATGTGCACAGGGCGTGGTTGGGGTCACCATGCCTACTCTCCACCCAGAAACGTGCAATTATAACATCAACATACAGGCAGAGGAAAGGGTCGAGGCTGACACAGACAAGGACACAGGATTATTCCTGTAAAAGTTGACATTTTATTTTTTAGGGAAATCCTGCAGACCCCACCTTTAAGAGAATTTCATCAAAAAGTAGCTTCAAACAAATGTGTTGACTTGATCTATTAACTCTACACCCAAGGTAAAGCATCACCATCATATTCTCATAAGTTTTCCGTTTACCTCTGATGACTTTAAGGGCTGCAATGATTGGTCAGTTTAAGAAAATAAAAGGATGATTAAAAGTCCTGCTTTCAACTAAAGTATTCTGGCTATAAATGGCCACTGATCGAAACGGGCTTGAGGACCAAAGCTTATTGTTTACCTCATGTTGTCATGATTTTTCCCTTTGCAAGAGCAATGAGCTGTTTGATTGCTTAGCAATGCTGGCTCTTCAAAGACAAAGTTTGCTTTTGTTGGGCAGCTCTTTTCTTTTCATCCCAGAACCATTACAGCTGATATTTCCAAAACGGAAACAACCAGGGCAGAACTCAGATCAGTTTTTGGTGCCTGGATCACAGGTAGAGTGACAGATGTGGTGTTTGAATGCGATCTATGATAAAGGTTACTCCAGAGGACCTCAGGCTCTGGATTGATGAAACAAATGTGCTTTTACAACTGACAGGATGTGATGTGGATCAAGAATGAGCCTCAGAGCCTCAAAGCTGACAGCCAAGAAACTGTTTTTGAGCACATTTGATATCCAGTGACCGGATGTGTCACATGAGATCTCAAGGAGAGTGGAAAAATGACTGTAGGAAAAACCACTTGTTTCCATGACCGTCTTGGTTCAGTTTATTTTTTCTGCAGTTGTTGTTATCTGCCAGGAGTTGGGGGAAATACATTATGAATTTGCATGTCTAGTATGGCACTGCAAAAATCATACACCAACCACAAAGCGTTAGCCCACACAGACTTGGCGATCCATGCAGGAGCAGACAAGTGTTGCCTGGTCTGAAGCCGCCCTCGGGCCAGAGCGCTGAGAGCCAGCCTGATGCTTTTTTCATGATTATAGAGAGAACCCTGATACTTTATCATTATAGTGGATAGAAAGTGGGTTGATCCCACCTGTAGCTGCCCCATTGCTCTGCCTCCTCCATCCACACTGCCCCGAGCTCTTCTTATATGTGCTACAGTCCAGCGCTGCAGCCAGCTCTGGCCTCAGTTCACACAGTCAACACCACAGAATAAACACCACCACGGTGATTGAAGGCTAGAGATAGATGCAGAGAGGAGGAAAGGAGAGAGAAATATGGACAGCAGAGGAAAAAAGTGATGAATGTCGAGTGTAACATTGTGTAACTGACGGATTATTCATTGTGCTATTAGTTTTCAGCAGCAGCTCTTGGTTGCCAATCTACACAAAAGAAGCATACCAGCAATGGCAGTCGGGTCTAAAGTTTTCAATAATGCACCACAGAGGATTACAGACTTCATAGTTGAGTTTTACATAGGCTGTCAACCTTTAAACTCTGCACAGTTGAAGCAGGAAATAAAATTTAAGGGTCAGTCAGTTCCTTGGAAATGAGTTAAGTTGCTCGATCAAAGCTCATAAAATCCAAAAAAACTTTAAATAAAAAAAGCAGATCAGAGTTTTTGCAGGGTTTTTTTGTGAAATCTGAGGTTTATTTTCCAAACTGCTGTAAAACCCCAGCACTTTGTGAAAGATTGTTAATATGCATCTTTTGTGATTCGTCCAAATCTCTGTTTGATAAAGAGATCTGTTTTATTATGTTCTGTCTTTCATTAACTCTCTCCCACTCTCCCGTCTCTTATCCCCACTCTGTATTTTCTCTCTCTGCTGTCTCCTCTCGTTTGTCTTCTCTTTTAGAGGAAGACGGATGATTAAAAGGAGTGTAAGTGAGTAAAGAAGCAGCTCTTTTTCCAAACACCAGAGCGTCCTCTTCATCTCTAAAAACTCTCCACCCTGAAAATCCCTCGAGGACAAACAGCCTGCGGGCCCTGCAGCGTCACAGCCTGTGCAGATAAAAGGACTCAGCTGTGGCTGAATGAACCGACTTTCTGGCTTCGACCACAAGCCTGAACTGTCCAGCTTCGTGGCTGCACGCCTCTCAGCCTGCTGTCCAGGGACAAACACGGCCCAGAGCAGGGAGGCGGAGGGAGGGAAAGCAGACACAGGGAGAAAGGGAAAGTCTCCCTTCAGCATTTAGGCTTCTCAGCTGCTCGCTGTCAACAATGTGGTTGGAGAGAAAACAACCGTTTCTGAAAAACGAAGTCTCAGTGACGACCCGCTTTACTATGAAAGCTTCGCACAGGAACAGAATAAAAGAAGGAGGGGCCAGATTCAAGATCCAATGAACTTTGAATGAGCACAGCTGAAAACAGAGTCCTAAAAATCATCATGATAATGTTATCCCCTTTTTCCATTTGAGAAATTAATACCAGGAATAAGTAGATCTTTTCAAGCTCTTGTTTCTAAGTCAAAATCAAAATAAGACTGACATCTGAAATAGAAAATAAGATTCCCAACAACATCTCCCATTGGTTTCATTAGAAAATACCTCTTTTATGACCAAGACAAGATCAACAAAGATAAATAGCGATAGGTAAAGCTTTGTTTACAGGTGTCACCAAATGGAGGCAGACAGCAAAACATTTCCTCACAGGAGCATAAACCATCTATCACAAAAAAAGATAAGAAATTGACACCAGAATAATTTTTTTAAATACAAAAAAAGACACCAAATTGTTTGCCACAATTGTGGAAGTGTACAAAACTTGACACTGAACATTTAATTCTTCATAAAAAAAGTTTTTAAAGTGATAAGGGTTTTTCTCTCTTATTTTTTGTACAATTTCATATAGACATCATAGAACACAAGAAAATAGGGAAATATAAAAGTGTTTGCTTTTGTGTCTGTTGCATTGAAACATGAAAAAAAATTAAAAACAAACAAATATTAGGAAATTGTTTGAAAAGCAAAGATGAGTAAGCATGTTTTGTGAGGTTTGGCTTAAGACACAGTGAATGTACAATTTTTTTTTTTTTTTAAGTTATTTTTTTGGCCTTTGTGCCTTTATTGGATAGAGGAGAACAGTGGATAGCATCAGAAAGGGGAGAGAGAGTGGGGAGTGACATGCGGGAAATGGGCCACAGGTCAGATTCAAACCTGGGCCGCCCGCTTGAGGGCAAACCTCATGGTGCGCAGCCATATCCACTAGGCCATCCGTGCCCCAATGAATGTACAATTTGAAGGAGTTTTGTTTCCTTGTGCTTGAAAGAAAGTCCCAATGTCAGTCTGATGTTTGATATCTGTTGCACCAGATGGTGAATTTAATCTGCTGCCTTCCCAGCTGGAGTAACAAACTGATTAGTTTACAATGTTAAGATTATTAATCTGTGTCTGGGGCCTTCAAAGATCTCCAAACCCTCAGGACAAATGTGGATGACAAGTTCTGTTCTAGGGTGGATTTCCCTTTAAACACACCAGCGTTCAGCCAAAACAAACGGCTGCTGATGGTTCGCCTCTTGCCTCCGGTCTCTCTGGCCTGCTTCTCGACAGCAGCCGAGGGACTCTCAGCACCCAGAGGGAGGAGCGGACAAGTCCTGCAGCCCTCCCACCAGCTATAAGACCCAAGGCAGACGGAAACACTCAGACAGCAGGCACACGTGGAGCAAAGAGGCAGAAAGAGAGAGAGAGAGAGAGAGATACAGAGTGGGGGACGTAAAGAGAAGCTGAGGCAGACCAAAGGAGAGAAGGAGAGTCAAACCTCTGCTACAGACTTGGAGCAGTTTGGGATGTAAGCAGACAGATTTAGAATCAAAGGAACGGGTCAGAACTTTTGAGAGGAGAAAAAAGAACAAGTAAAGAGCCATTTGGCTGCAACAGACCACTTTAGTTTGACTTCTGCTACCAAAGGATTTACAGGGAGAAGATCTGGCCTTTGGGATGTGAAGTGCTTTTGTACCAAACAGGAGAGAAACACTTAGACTGACTCGGAGCCTGCAAACACCTGAGACAGCAGCTTCAAAGACAGGTCACCTGTGACCACTGACTAAGGATCAACTTTCTGATCTGTTAAACTGATTCAGCATCTTCGGGCTGAATCACCTGATTTCATCAAGTGCTGAGCAGAGAAGAAGTTTGGAGTTAGGAAACTATTCTTTGCTTTAGCAGCACCTACAGAAAACTCCTGAAGACATTTCTGATAACAAAGTTTCGTATTGAGCATCTTGAGGATAGTCCAGCAGCGGTGAAGCATCTTTCTCGGTAAAGATGACATTTGCGATGCTACGTACGGCGCCTCCTGCAGGCCGCTTCTTGTATGGCGACATCGCCCTCCTTTCTGAAGATGATGAAGAGAACGGCAGCGAGGGATCAGGCTCCGAGGAGCGTTCCAACAACTCCTCCAACTCTGCAGCCTACCGCTTGTCCTCCTCATCGCCATCTGCCTTTCACATCAAGGTGAACAGGAAGAGGAAGCTGTGCGCGGGAATCGGAGGGGTAGATATGGAGGCCATGGTGGGGAGGCTGGGTCCACCGGGGTCCTCCCCCCCTGGTGAGGGTCGTCAGAGGACTGCGGCCAACGCTCGGGAGAGAGATCGAACTAACTCTGTCAACACGGCGTTTACGGCGTTGAGGACGCTGATCCCCACTGAGCCAGCGGACAGGTACGAAGATACAAGAGTTGAACTGTGACAGAGTTATCATCTTATACACAGATACAGTCCTAAAAGTATTACTAACTTTTCCAAATCTGGCAAACAAAATGAGTATCACCTGAATTAACTCTGAATAGCAGGAACCTCTAAAACATCAAAGGTGTTTTCGATGAGGGCCTCTACACCTCTAAACGAGTTCATATTGCACCCATTATGACAAACTTTGATACAACCAATGTTTTTTAATGTTTTGTACTTTATTAATGTGATACAACATCTTACCATCGTTTCCTTTTGATTTTGGTGAACAGGAAACTGTCAAAGATTGAGACGCTACGTTTGGCGAGCAGCTACATCAGCCACCTGGGAAACGTCCTGCTGCTGGGCGAGGGGCTTCATGACGGACAGCCATGCCACGCTCCCTCACCACCTTTCTTCCACGTCAACTCCTCCCCCAGCCGAGGGTCCGACCAATCAGCTCAGCCGAAACACATCTGTACTTTCTGCCTCAGCAACCAGAGGAAAATGGTGAGCAGAGCACGCAAATTATAAATCACCAGGCAAGAAAAAAAGTCATAAACCACCAACTTATAAATGTCATAGACCAAAGAATCGCCAAAACAAATATATTCAGTGACAGTAGGCACACAGGTAAATGGTTTTATACATTTGTTTCCCTCTGTGTGACCTTAGCAGATATAAAAGCAGAATAAACAAATGTAATGAGAACTTGGTCCAGATTTAAATAAAAAAAGCTGTTCGTTCTGCAGAGTGAAACCTCTTTGGGGAAAGTGTGCCGAGCTTTGAGGTCAATGTGGTGTTTAAAGCTGACCTGAGATCAGTGACTGTGCCTATAAACCTGATTGGCCCTGAGGGACATTAAAAGCAGAACCTCTTTAAAGTCCTCTTCTGGGGGTGAAGGACTTGGCGTTATTGTCCTGTTGGGGGTTCGTTTAGCCCGAGCAGGTGGCTTGAAAGTTGACGTTGCTTTCTGAAACCCTCTTGATATTTAGCGGAAAGAGGTGACTGTGAAGTCAGAGCCGCTGGATCAGGGAGGAGAGTCAAACAGCATGGAGAATTTTTTTACCATCACACCGGCAAGATGTTTAACCATAAACCAGACTGTGGTGTTTTGTTTTTCCTTTCTTTTAAAAATATGAATCCAAAGTTTACAAGAGTATTTACACAGCGAGTTAGATTTATGACGAAGTGACCATGAAGTCCTTCCAAAACCATGTGTATAATTTTAAGAATGTATTGACGTCAGTCTGAATATGAGATGGTTTTAATCATGAGAGCTGAGGAACAAACATCACTGACCAAGTTTGTTCCACTGAAATTGGACGACACAAGATAACTGAGTTAAGTTTTCTTACCATGAACACACAAAAAAGAGCTTGAGGCTGGCTATGATACAGACTCAGTTTCATACTGATTCCTTTATTAAAGATAAGGGAGAATCAAGGCCATGATTGAAAACTAAATGAAATTGTTTTAATGGATTTCATTATTGCCACAAGTGCACATCCAGATAGAAAGTGTTCCCATTTTTAGAGGAACGTTTTTCACTCAGTCGTACTTCAGACTGTTCATAATTCAGGAGGAGATGAAAGAGTTTACACACAGGATCAGAGACAGAGGGATTTGTCCAAAGAAGCAAAAACAAAACATAACAATGTTTCTTACAGATACTTTCAAACCAAACATTGAGATTGCCTTGAACGTTTTTTTCACAGAACTACAAAGTTGTCTTTGTTCTTACACACTCAACTTAAACCCAGGAGCAGGTTCAGTGCTTAATGCAGAACACACCATACACATCAGTCAAATTGTTCATTTCAAAGTAAACGGCTGGACTGCTTCTTCCTCCACTTCTCTGCTGTTTGAATTCACCCAAATAGACACGTCGTAAAAAAAGCTTCATCCAGAGTGAAGCTCAGCTCTGGTTTGATTGATTCCACACAGGAAATCAGCGTAATCAGAAACACTCTGCGCATGAGAAAGTCTTCAGCCTGATGAGAAATAGCAGAGAATGAATGATTCCTATCAGCTGACCAACTTCAAATTTATAAACCTCTAGTTCACTTCGACAAACACCAGCAGCCCATTCAGACGATGATAGAGAGGTGACGTCCTCTCAACTTTCCCCTCTTCAACCCAGCCGCTGCCCATTTAGCAGGATTTATGGGTAAGGAGCTGACATCTGGCAGACTCCCCCGTTACTCCAGCAGTGTGTGAAAGCTAATACCCTCCTCAGTGTCTAAACCCAGAGACCCTCTGGCTGGGGGGATAACCTGAGTCTCAGCAGTGTGAGTCCCTCCACCCTCCCTCTGAACCTCTGTGAGTGAAAACCTAGACGTCAACGGTGTCTGGGACCCAGACACCCTCAGCCTGGACACGTCTCCTTTCTCCTCTTCTCCTTCTCCTCACTTCTCCTCCTCACACACTCCTCATTCTGTTCCCTCGTCTCTCCATGTATCGATCAGCCGGGTGGAGGTCAGAGCTGTCAGTAGGAGCTGTGTAACACTATCTGCTGCTGTCAGCTCTCTGCTGCAGACACACGACTGACCTGTAAGTGCATGCTGGGTGGAAAACAATTTTGAAACTTTCTCATGTCAAAAACTTCACATGTAGATGCTTAACTTGACGTCAGTCACCTGATGCTGTTTCCCATTAGCCCAACAACAGAGAGCACTATTCACTGTTGTGTGGGCTGAAGAAGAAAATACTTTCACTGTGTTCATGAAACACATCAGGTTAACCAAACGGACAGGCGCCATATTTTCACTCTGCTAATATTGATACTCCTTATTCTACACTTATCGTAAACACAGATAATTAAGATAATGAAAGAAAAGATCAAAAGGTTTTAGTTTTGATCTCTCATTAATCAGATCCTTTTTGCACGTTTTTTTTTTTGCTCCCCCCTCAGTTATCATTATGATTGTGCATAAGACTGAAATCTCTTCAATCACAAATTATTCATGACAATTAAACTGTCAGGGTTTTTTAAAACTTATTCGAGTGTTTTATCAGGTACCACATTTCTGAAATCCTAACCATGGATACTACTGTGCCTATACACTGCATTTGCTGCACTTGAATTACATGTATGCCCACATCAATAAACTGCAAGACAATAAATAAATAAATAAATAAATAAATAATAAATATATCTTTGTAATACAATGAATGTGTAGGGAACCATTTGTGTTTCAAATGGTTCCACAAACTCGATCAACCTGTTGGACAAATGTTTTTATCATTGTTATTTCCATATGAAGGCTGCAGAGAGCAGAGGCGCCTTAGGAAACATTCAGTGCCAGACCGGCATGTTGACTGTTTGATGGCCTGTCTGTCTGATGTGTTGAAGACACAGGAGATTGTTCTTTCAGTGGTGGAGTGATGTGTTAATTTTGTGCCATGTAGGGCAGCAGTTTGGTGTTTGTTGAGTTGACTCAGAATTAGTGCCAGCATCCACTGACCCTTTGTTTTTCAAGGTTGTTGGACTGAATCATGAAAGTTTTCGAGTCACTCATAATTTATCTAACTTTTAGCCTGCTGTAGTTTTCTGTGGATTATTTGTATTCCAAAACTGTAGTACATCACCAGGCTCTTTGAAGAGAAAGGGTCTGGTCTGAGGCTCACCTGGCATATAAATGGTTAACTGTTGATTGGCAGCACCTGAGAAGATTTGATTTTCCTTGGAAAAGTGGCTGTTCAGAGGGTTTAAGTGGGCTAAAGGGCAGAGTCAGTGCTGTGATTACAGAGAGGAAACAATTGTGGAGGTAAAACGAGACTTTGCGCTCTCTTTGTATGTTTTTATGCTCATTGAGGTTCATCACAGCTGTCAGCTCTGCTTAGAGCCGCTGCTACAATTATGCTTATTTCCAGAGCTGGAGAGGGTGAAAGTGAGAAAAGTATATGCTCATTTCCTCTTATTATGTGTCCATACAGTATAACGGTTTCAAAACAAACAGTGTGTTAGTAATGACTACTGCACTGAGAGGGAGAATTACATATTCACCAGAACACTGATGGGATTTCATTATGTGAGACTATGCGAATTCATCAAGTTTTTTTTTCTGAATCACTAAATTTGGAGATGTATATATGCATCTTTTAAATGTTTCCGACCTGAAAATTTCCTCAGTCTGAGCCTGCAGCACAAGAGGTCGTTTTCTTGCCTGGTGTCGCTCAGGTTTGATGATATTCTGTTATCCTCCTTACTTTTCTCCTTCAACACACAGCGGGGCATTTCTGCTCAGTATCTTTTGATTAGAAGCCAAGTTATTCCTCCAACATTCATACTGTCAAAACTTTCAAAAAGTATTTACGTTTGGTGGATCAGCAGCAGTTTGACGGGGATGTGTTGAAGTGCAACCTGTGCTTCTGATACCAGTAGGAAAAATAAACTCCTGATGGATCCATCAGTGAATGAGATGTACAGGACAGAGGACTGAGGACTGAGGCCTGCTGAATTCCCCGTGCTGTCGGGTTGATTGATGCAGATATCCTGTGCAGGCCTCTGTGTGCTGATCGCTGCAACTGTCAGGTGCCTGAATGTTGGAAACTTGGACGATTTAATCATTGAGGTGTTATTATCTCCTGTGTTACTCGCTGGGACATTTCCATAAATTACCTAAAAATGTGTTGCACAGACAGCGCCTACACACACACACACACACACACACACACACACACACACACACAGAGCTCTACATCTGCATTTATATTTGCTGTCGGTCAGGACGGCACGTGAGAAGCTCTTTGGTGTCGCTGCCTGGAGCCAAGAATTTGTTTTGCACTCCTCTGATGTGAAACAACACGTCTTAAGTCTGCAGTTCGTGAAAAATTTTAAAGCTTCCTCTTATTACTCCGCCCTATTTCTTTTGGCAGGGCACATCAAGAAGGTCAATTCGATTCACTGACAAACGCAAACAGAGACGTCCATCCATCAGCCAATAACAACAATCAACATGAATTTTTTCCTCATTTATCTGGACGTGACACTTTCAAACATTTTCCAGAGGAGGAAATTTAAAGACACTCATTTTACAAATTATAGGCATATTTATATGTTTGGAAACTAAATAAAAATTCAGAAAAAATATGACTCAAATGATACTTATTGTGTGGTAGCTGTAAAAAGACTGTTGTTCTTTTGTGATGGTTTTATTTAGTCAAGTTTACAAGCATTTCAGGGCATAACCCTGATTTTATTCCAACTCCAGGAATGCTCTTTATATGGAATTTCTCAAAGTTTAAATAAGATGTGTAAATGTCGTTAAACAAAGCAGAAAGGATGACAGCAGCTAATATCACAAAGAGCTAATTTACAGCTCAGGCTGCAGTAAAAGTTTTACACGTGAGGATTTTTGTGTGCGGCTGGAAAGCGGAGTGAAAAGAGAGACAGAAGCACTGAAACGTCAGCATTCAAAGAGGCACAAATTTATCTGTTCTTCTGATTGAGTTTCATGTGTACATTTGCTCTCAGTAAGTGTGTGTTTCTGTGTGTTTGAGACAGAAACTTTGAGGTTATTTGATCTATGTGTGTTTGCTACTTTGGGACTGTATTTGACTGACACAGGGTGACATTTTTACACCACTTCTATGTACAGTACACACACTCACGGGCTTATGCACACACACTGGCGGGCTCTCAGTGTCTGGAAGTCATTGGTGGTGCAGAGCGGAGCAACAAATGAGCTAATTGTTCTGTAAATGATTTATCCTCTGCTGAGGCCTGTTCAGCCAGTGTTTAATTCGGCTGCTGCTATTAGAAACACATTGACGACAGGCTTTGATGGTGATGTTAAAGAAGGCTGGAAACCACTCTCTGAGAAACGCCCTCGCTGCTCACACACGTATGACACATGCAGGCGCACACTCTTAGGAATACAGAGCACCACACTCAGAGAGACTTTTATCAAAAGCATTTCACTCCCCCTCTCCTATTTTTCCTTCTCAGCCAGACAGCACTTCATTGCGTCTTTCTAGACACCCTTAAAAAAACCTCTTATATATGATTACTCACTTAAGGAGCCCCGGATCACGACGGAGCTTTCAACACTTCTAAAGTAATGGTGTGCAGGAAGTTGTGGAAACAGAGATGGAGAAGGAGCAAAAGAGAGGCAGAGAAATATCCTAGACTCAGCGGGATAATCAACTTAGCTATTTATCCTCCGGTTTGGACAGTTGGTTTTTAGACTGGGCTGAAGCTTCACTTCGCTTCTTTATAGAGATGAAATGGAGCGTGCACCTGAGGAGAGCTAAAATGCCCGGATAGTACATGTAGCAGCAAACTAATAGCTGTGGTTTCTACAGAAATTTGCTTATTAGTCTGTGTTCAGTGGAAAAACGCCTGACGTCACGTGTGTGCATGAAGCAAACGTTTTAAGGTCAGAGATGAAATCTAAATTACCCTCATTTGCTGATAATGCCGCGTGGTGCTGAGTGGAGTTAATGTTTTGAGTCTCATCAATAAGAGCTACATCTGTTTGCTTCTGGTTCAATCTATGCTAATGAGGTGCATCGAAGAGAGCACGTCTGCAGCAGTAGATCCTGAAATATATTCTTACACACGTTCTGGCTGTGAGTGTGTGTGACTCTGGCTCTGTGTATGACGTGAGGCTTTATGCATGGACCTGTCTGTATATTTTGAGCACAGATGGAAGCAGTTAAACTCTAATTTAACACCAACAGAAGAAGTCGGGTCAGATAACTAACAAAATCTATTAGCAAAACTATCATTCTGTTGTCATTTGGTCTTCAGGGAGGGGGCTGCTCGCGGAGCAAATTCAAACAAAAACACAGAAAGCTGAGCCCCTTTGAGAACAAACCTTAGAGAAAACTAAAACAGAGAAAAGCTGAAATTGGCTGTTTAAATAGCGCTGTTTCTTCAGTAAATATCCACCAAAGCTAATGACATATTGGCTGTTGCAGGGTGCACTTCTTAGCCCTGATGATAAAGTGATGTTTGGTGCTTAAAGCTGCAGAATGAAGTCATCTGAGACCGGTGTAGATGTAGTCAGCCTTGTTCTGGAGTCATTATGGATTATTATTAAAACGTGGGAACAATTAAACACATGTGTGGGCGGCTGGTGTGAGTTTGATCAGATTACTCAATCAAAGATAAGTCCTGTTTCAGAAGCCATCAAGATGCATATGAGCAAACCACAGTGAACATGAAGTTCATGTGTGATGAATCTAAGCCACGTCAACACGGACTGTGGCCTCTGTGGTTTGACGCTTCGCTTCATTCAGAAGTCTGAGGTGTTATTTACCACAGTCTTTGATATATGTCCATAATCTTCGAACTGATGATCATTTATGGGGGTAATTTCAGCCTCTACGACACACCAGAGAGATCAGACATTTTCACATATTTACACTCGATAAACTAAAGGGCTATTACCAGTTTTCATTTCACGGATGAATACCAATCTTCCTATACCATTGTCAGGGCCAGAAACCAAGTGGAATTATTTTTTCCAACCGGTTGTTCCTCTCTTTATGCAGCCAAGAACTAAATTAGATGTTTATATTTGACAGGATGGCTTAACACAGGAAAAAGGAGAGGGAGAGTGCATGGAAAATCATCGTTTATAGGTGAGGTGCTGAGCTGAGTTTCAGAAAAACAAAATCAAAGTTTCAATTTATTGAGCTGATAAGAAAATTTGTATTAACAGTATTTACATTAATGTTTAACTTGAATAAAAGAACAATATTGTTCCAGCGTGGTAATATCATCATGTTGTATCTAACGTAAACATCATCAGGTAATAAGATTAGTGTCAGACAAATCACCCCCCCGGGAGCTCGCTGGTATGTTTGAGTTTGTGTGTGAATGTGTGTGTGGGTGTTTTGAAGAAAGACAGAGAGAGAGAGAGAGAGAGAGAGAGAGAAGAGAAGTCATCTGAGCATGCCCGATTAGTCTTAAGGACATTGTTTTGACTACCAGGCCGACCTTAAAGCCCCCTCCGCCTGTTTTGACTGAACCAGCTACAGCTGTGCTTCCCGAGCTGCAGCTCAGCGCTCTCACTGCTTTCAGAGGAATTTTGATTTGTTTGGTAAATTTGTTAAATAGTTTAATTGTGAAGCTCGTTTTTTTCTTAGCGCAATTTTTATGATACACCCCCTTTTCTCTGACCTGCTTCTTGTATTGTGCGCTCAGCTCAGTGATAAATACCTTCAGTTTTCCAGGCTGCCTTTCCAACAAACAGCGGAAAGCGTGGCTGCACTTGTTGCATCCAGCTGTTGGTTTTAAAGTTTGTGTTGGCAGAAATAAAATAACAGCAGTACAGAAGTTGAGCCAAATGAAGAGGTATACGTGTCCAACAGAGCATTCGAAAAATAAGTAACATCAAGACACTGTAGTTTTTCAAATGTATCTTTTTTATTCATTTGACTGCAGAAGTCTATCGTCCTTTTAAAAGTTTTGTTTGATACCAAAAGCAAATGCAGAGAAAGTATTGGTGCTTACATTTTTTTGACTGTCATTTCAGGAGTAGAAAAAACAGTTCTCATTATAATTCAAAGACACTGGAGAAATTAATGCTGGCATGAAAAAAAAATGGCTATGAGGAGGTTTTTGTCCTCTGTCTTGTTTGTGTGGGTGATTTTAGTCAATTATTTTTGTTAAATGACAGTTTATCCTGTGTTGTTGTGCAACACAAGATCTGAATCTCTTTCTGTGATCCTAGGAGACAAAAACTTCTTCAGAGTTTCAATAGTCATCCCTTTTTTTCCTTCTCTTCTTGCCCTGTTATTTTTTTTTTCCGACAATTCATTTCCTTTTTAAAGATCATGCAGCGCAGAAACATGCAACAAACTTCTTGCCACAAAAAAAAATCAATTAGGCTTGAACTCTCATTTTTGCATTTCTTAGGGTCAATAGAAAAGATGCACCTAACTCTTCAAACAGCAGAAGCAAAGAGAAACGTTAAGCTGCAGTCATCCACAAGGCTCGTTCTTCTAAGAACAAATTTATTTGAATTCTTGCTCCACATTGAGATATTTGGCACAACTTAATCTAATAGCAAACACTTCCAATTAGTACATTTGTCCATCCTTTAAAGTGAAGAACCGACTTCACCTGCTATTAGTGAGGATTGGACAACTTTATTTACAAAAAAGCCTCTAACTAGCCCGGTCTCTCAAGGAGGACAGTAAACAATATCAACACATGGAAAATAAGATCTTAACTTAAAGTCTTTCATTGCTTATCTCTGATGTGTTTTAAGCATGAAGCTGTTGTATCAGTACCAAACACATCTGGAGCCAGACTCACATCGTCTGCATTCAAATAAATCAAACAACAGCTGTGATGATGCACATGTAGCCAGCAGAAAAAAAGGTTTAATTCTAAATAATAACAAAATAATACTGAAGGTCTTCTTTCTGTCCAGCTGGTTGAAGTATGGAAACAGATTGTTTATGTGTCTCACAAAAACTGTAATCAGTGGGAGGAATGAGTCCTGTCTAAACTGTATGATCTCATCCTCTCATTACTGCCTGATGTGCTTCCAAACACCTACCCACCTTTGTTGATGTCAGTCACATGGATTTTTCCAAACACCTACACCTTTTGCTGGGTCTAAGAGGAAATGTGGAACAGGTGTTAGGCTGATGAGAGGAAGGCGAGAGGGGGGCTGTGAGGGTGAGTTCAGACGATACCAGAGGGGGAGAAAAGGCAGCAGATGACTGCAGAGCACAGAAGCTGATCAACGCCAGCAACACCAAGTGCTTTTTGAAATTAAACTCACAGTTTTCATTTGGGGATTGAAATGGATAGTAGGTTTTGTTTTCTAATTATCCTGACCACAGTTCGGGTCATTAAAGCGCAGGATCTTTTGCAACCTTAGACTTTTATCAATCACTAACCATGACTAATAATAAGAAATATGAGCGTGCCCTGTGTTGCACATCACTCAGTGGTGTTTTTGATAAAATCTCTTGACTGTGGCTTGGAAACAGAGTAGTGGACGTGAGTGGAGCAGAGGTTAAGTGAGGAGGGAAAATGTGATGTTATTTTCCTGGCCAGATAGAGAAAGTCTCCCCACCCGCCAGGAAATCAAGTCTTCTGTGTCCTGATACCACAGATAAATGAGAGGCATTTCATCATGCAGGGCTGTCATTCATGGGCTCATGATGTCACTCTCTGGGCTTCAACACAATTAAACACTGATGCCTTAATTAATGCACAGACTTGATGCTGCTGTAGAGGGTGTGGATGTCAGTTTAAAGTCAGTCTGGTTTGATATTACTGCTTAAGTGCCCCTCACATGACACCAAATATGTTAAGTTGAAGCTGGTGAACTTAGATGTTCTCTCTCATGCACATAAAAACCAAAACTAAATGTAACACACTTTGATCGCAACTTTAAGCTACTTTTTCTATGGAACCTGGGTTAGATGGACATGACACTACTGACTGTGTCGGGTGACTTGAGGTGTTCTCTTAATGGATATTGGTCCAGGTTGCCAGAGTAAACCACCAAGCCCCTCTGAGGTGTCAGGGGCCAAAACTCCCCAGGGATATTCTGGCTCTTGCTGCCAATCCATCATCAGGTTTTGGTTTACAGACTTGAAGAACTGAATAGTAGGAGACTCATTGGTGCAGGTAGTGATAGGGTGGGTTTCTTTACTGATCACTCTTCTAAATGCAGATGATACAAAACTTAAAGTGGCTGTGAGGAGTTTTGTTGTACATTGATTTTGGCGCCCTCTGTGGACAAAGTTACAGTACATTAAAAAAGAGGACTTGAACACAACACAGCTCAATGACATCTTTACAACACCACAGGAAAGGGATGAGGGAAAAATTTTGAGGTGTATTCACTTTGAAAAGTTTTACCAACTCTAATCTGTAATGAATGACGAGACAGAGTTTTTGACCTGTACTGCAGCCAGCCACCAGGGGGAGCAGATTTTGTGGTGACCTCAGTTTGAGTCAAGCATCATGGTGTCCATGATTTTTACAGTCTCTGGTTTGCTCTTAATGAAAAAATGTGTCAGTCACTGTGAATATTTGCTAGACAAAAACTAAACATGACCCTTTTTAAGCATGCTGTGAATCCCCTGGTTTGAAGCAGACCCTGTTGTTGTGGTTTGTGGCAATAAGAATTGCGAGGTACAAAAGGCCAAATTGTTTTTGCTTCTGGTCTTGTTTGCTTGTAGGTCATTAAGTATTAACTTCAACAAACTTCTCGACCAGCTAACATCCTCCTCCTAGTATAAACTCCCTTTGTTGCCTCTTCACTGAGCTAAACTGTTTGTTAAAGTGTTTTAATGTTGAATCTTTGGTGACGTGAGATGTTTTCTGTCTTACAGAACAAAGACAGAGAGAGGAAGACAGCCATACGAAGTTAACAGCATGGATACAAACCAAATAAACTTCACTTTCAGTGATTTTACAACTTCTACCACTTGAAGACTCATCAGATTGGTGAACCTCGTGAGACTTTTAAGGACTTCTGACACACTCTGAGACTTTTCAAGGAACCTTAACTCCCTAATCTTTTTTTTTTTTTTTGTATGCAGGACTCTTTAGGATCTTTTTTAAGGGTGTTTTCAAATACATTTGAACAATTCTGAAAATGCAGCATACTTTTGAAGGACAGTAAAAGACTGCAACAAACACTTATATTAAGAGACTTTATTATTACTGTATCCCTCAAAGTGACTCTGATCAGAGTCTGAGAAACTTATGGCACATGATGAAGAAACCTATGAAACCTATGAAAGACGTATTTGTATTCATGTGTTACTGATGTGTAAACTGAAATATTAATGTATATTTATGTGATATAACATTATATGATAAAACTATGTAATTTAACCAGCAATAATGGAAGGTTTTAAGATGAAAATGTTGACACAATTTGAGGCGTCCAAAACAAAAACATGCTGGAACTTCTGTGGTAATGTTGTTTTGTTTTTGTTTTTTTTCTAATAATCACTTCCTAAAAATGTCATCATGCTGGAAAATAAGTCAAGATGACCAATAAATATTTTGTATATCTGGGATAAATCTTGTATTTTTTACTTCTAGTTTTAATTTTTTTTCCACATATTTTTCTTTAGCCATAGTATGTTTGCTAAAGTAAAGGAGAGATGTTTCTGGGAGTTTCAAGTGGTTCACCACAGACATCACCTGATATCAGTAATAGTTCCACAGTGACTACACCTGCTGCCCACATCAGCTCAGTTTCTGACTTCTGACCGTCCCTCTCTACGTCTCTCTGGCTCTTCTCTCTCACAAACTCATCCTTCTCTTCTGGGGCAGATCAGATCAGAGATCAGAGCTGACAGACAGACAGACAGACAGACGGTTTGAAGACGAGGCAGAGGAGAGGGCTTTGAGGAGCAGGGGAGAAGGGGGGGGGGGGGGGGGGGGGGGGGGGGGGGGGGGGGGGGGGGGGGGGGGGGGCGCAGAATTGAATCTGCAGGTACGGCTGCTTGGACATCTGCCTGCGTCCCCTCGCTGTCCTCTCCTTTACCTTTCCACATGCTCTTCTCCTCCGCTCCTCCTCTGCTCTTCCTCTCTTTTCCCTCGAGTGCCACTGGACCGAGTCTAGATGGTGATGGCTTTCCAGCGTGTTTCGTTACACACCATTTACCTTCTCCCTTCCTCCTGATATCTATCTATCTATCTATCTATCTATCTATCTATCTATCTATCTATCTATCTATCTATCTATCTATCCATCTATCTATCTATCCTTTTACTTGTCCTATTTCCATCCTCTGTCTGACTTTTTATTGTCTCTCTCAGTTTTTTCCCAATCTGTCCACATTATTTACGGAAAATAATCAGTGTGCTGGAAATGTGGATTTATCTCCACTTCCTTTATTTACAAAGAACACCTATTTTATAAATGCTGCTGATTTTTTTCTTTCCTTCTGACATACAGATTCCCCAAACCACAAGTTGTGATATAATCATTTGTCATTGGTTTAAAGAGACAGATAAATTACTGTTCCTGCAAAAACTTTCACATGTCGCTCCATGGAAAAAGAGATAAAATGTTAGATGTTGAAATGTTAGACTAAATCTTGGGGCTGATTTTGGGCTTGGTCATCCTCTTTGGACAAGAGTCACAAAACTGCACAGTTTTTTTTTAAATTCCACAGAAATTATCATCAGATTTCAGCTCTGTGAGTTGTGTTTGGAGAGACAAAGAGGGACAGCCTTTATTTGAAATCTTAACTATTAAACATTTTCATTATTTATCAGATGGTCGTGACATTGTTGTGTACAGTCGAGCACACATTATCCACATGACGATGGTTGTCATGTGGAACCAAATGGGGTGAAACAACCTGACTCTAAAGGGGAGCACAGACATAGTGATAATAGTTTTTGTTGGTGACTTTGGTGCATTTCTCCGATCAAAGTTAAAGTTCTCATACCTGTGAGTTCAACCTCCACAACATGTGGTCATTTGTGCACGTCAGCAGCAGTTTCTCATTCCTTACAACACCTTGCAAATGCTTTTTGGACATGCATCAATTGTTTTCAAGAGATTCCTGATGAAATTAAAGCTACAACTGTGGATGATGTTGTCCATCACAGCCTCACAATGGCTGAGGTCGTGATTGACAACATATCAGGAAAAAACAAGAGCTGAATTGCATGTAAAATGTAGCACAATGAATAAGTATCTGCCAGTGACCCTGACGATTGATTCAAGTTTCTGTGATGAATTGATATGTCCCCATTAAATGTCCTAAAAAGATGCCCAATTAGATTTTCAGGTGATTTAGGATTAAAATGTCAGGTTAAAGAAATTATTCCCTACATGAAATAGGACAAAAACACTTCTCTAAACCTAAAAAGTTCAGTGGTAAAAAGCATCTTTTAGTCTTTATCCTAGTTTGGCATTTTAACCTCTTTCCACCGTTTTTCGTTTTCCATTTTCCACCATCAAACTAAACTTAAATGAGCCGTTCTTTTATAAAAGGCTCACTCCTTTGCTGCTCCACTACTGTGTTTCCAAATTAATTTTTAACAATGCTAACAAGCTGTTTCTGCCACCAAGTTGCCAATTATGGAGCCTTTTCTCTCCTTCAACGTGACAAGTGCCTGGTGGAGAAAAACAACCGACAAAAAGTCAAACCTCACTTGATCACACTGCCAAAATACAGTTTTTAGTGGAAGTTGTGCTTAAAACAAAGCAGATTTATCGTGTGTGTGATTTAACAAACACCCAGGAACTAAAATCAAAGCTGAACACTTGCAGTTGCTCTTTAAGCAAACGTTACTCAGACTCATGTCATGTTTTCTTTAATTAAATATCTCACACAGGTGATGAAGGAGAAAAGGTGTAGATTTAAACTCAGGTTTAGAGGAAGAAATATAAAGTTTAACAGATGATATAAAAAGCAGGAATTGCTGTGAAATAATGACAAAGACTGTGCAAAATCCTCCCTGCAGAATCATTTATACCAAAGACAAAATGTTCTGGCACATTCTGCCTGAAATGCCCTTTAAACTCAAGTGCCAGAGCAAGTTTTTCCTCCCAAAACGTAACACCAGGAAACAAAAGCCTAAATCTCAGGGTACACTTTGAGGGTAAGTGGTCCCTGCTGCTCGCTGGTTCCTGAGACAAAGATTTAAAAAGCGCAGTGAGTCTTGTTTAAAAGATCTTAGTTCTATTATGAGCCAATGAGGCAGAGATTATCTTACTAAGATTTTTTTTTAGAGGAAGCAATAGAATTAAAAAAAATATGTGTGTGTGTCTAGTGTGTCCTAATGACTCTTGGTCCAGTTAGTCTGAGAGTCTGATCTCTCTAGCAGAACGTCTGTCTGAGCAGCAGAGAGCGCGGAAAAAGGAACCGGTTCCTCCCACACAGACCAGATCAGGTTCCCCCAACGCCTACACACACACACGCACACACACACACACACAGATGACCATTCCCACCCCACACACCACACATCCAATGAACTTACATATGCACAAATAGATGGACGTCTGCTTGCACGTGCTGTCACACACTCTCATGCACACACTCACACACACACTCACATGTGCAGGTCGTGCTAAGCAGGAGGATCTGTGATATAGCTTATATGTCTAATGATCTCTGTGTTTCACATTGATGAAAACAGATCAGCTGAGAGGGCAGACTGCTGCGGCATAGTTAAGTGGGCGGTTTTGGACCAAGGTGAACCGGAGGTTGGATGATGGACTGACTCTTATTATCAATAAAATAGTCTCAGACGATGATGCCCCCATGGAAACCTGGCGTGTGAATGCAGATAGTCAGAGTAATAGAAAGCAGCTTTTGTCCTGGCATGAGCAGGTGGTACCAGAGCCAGAGGGGCTGAAGGTAGAGGATGAAATTTGATAAAATGAAACTTAATATATGGAGTAAAGCTGAAGACTGGATGATGAAAAATAAAGCCTGAATACAGAAAACAATCTACTGTACGATCTACTGTACTCACCTGTGTCAGACAATAAAACATGACACTGAGGCTTCATGTGTGCTTGTAGGCTCAACGATTACAATAATTATATGGCCAATTGGTTTTCTTAATGCACAAGTGAATCCTGTCGGATATGGCTCATTGAGATAATAACATCAAGATTGGTACTTTGATTTTCTAGCTTGCAAATTTGTCATGAACAGCAGGTTATGTTACCTTTTCTTGCACCACCTTTCCTATGGTCCAAACTTCCACAGGACTACATGCTTTTGCTGTCCATGCAGGCTTTTTTAGTGTGAAGGAGTAGCATCCGTCTGCAGAGCTGGAGGCTGCAGGTTTGGGACAGTGGCCCTGGGGCTGAATTTTCCAGGGCTATTATAGTAAAATCAGTGTCTTATGACTGCTTCAGTGCAATAAAATTCTCCAAAATGTCTGGGATTTTCTCAACTTGATCGGTATACCATTGATATTTATAATAAGGCGCTGCACTAGGTCACTGGCAATATTCTGATGCACCAACCTGTCAAGATGTGAGGCATGCGTGAAGCATAAGTCAAAATTTGACATAAAATGTCATAATTGTTGGATGAAAAGTCAAAATTCTGACACGAAATGACACAATTTTGAAATAAAAGAAAAAAATGTGACAAAAAGTCAAAATTTTGAGATATAAAGTCAAAAATATGAGATAAAGTCCAAATTTGAGATATAAAGTCAAAATTGTAAGATACAGTCAAAATTTTGAGACATAAATGTGGAATATTAGGATAATAATGTCAAAGTAATGAGGGAAAAAAAATAGGTGGGGTTTTCTTTAAGCTCTCAACAATCCAAAGACAAGCTATCATCTGTCTTTTAGCTCTCTTTTATCTTCAGCTCCAGAGGAAACCGCTGTCACTAGTGACTTGAAATGACTGGTTTTCACTCTGCTTGGTTGCAGGGTCAGATGATTTACTGATGATTCTTGATGAAACTTTTTTTTCATATCATAAGAAAACCTGTACACCATTGACAAAGCGACACTTTTCACATAATCTTCAGCCAGCCTGTGGTTTTATGAAAGTTTGTTCCTCTGCTTTCTGTTTAGCTTAGAGAGTTTTGTTGAGCCCCATCGTTCATATTAACTCTGTTCCTTGTTAGCAGGAAACTGACTGTAACGCCTGTTAGTCCCAAATCAAACTCTTAACCACAGCTTTCACAAACAGGTATGTTTTGGGTTTTTGTCAAACAAGTGTCAAGAGTTCCTTTCCAAATCTCAGGAGCAGGAACGAGACATTTGTACTTTTTTTTTCAACTGTCAAAATGAGAGAGTCAGTGAAGGAGACAGGAGCACTTCCTGTTGTTTTTCCAACTCATCCATGTTTTTGAGCCCAGATGGTACCCAGCTGAATAAGGTCTATTAATTAAAGATGGATAGGTAGCAGTTTTTCCTGAAGCATGACCTCCTGTTGACTTTGGAGCAGAAGTTTCCTCTGGTGTCCTCTCCCGCTCTGTCGGCTTGTTGGCCAACTTCCTGCCTCAGCTCCAACTGTCTCAATAAAACATGGAGAACAAAGATATAAAAACGTGGAGGAAAGAGTGAAATGCACCTTTAGGAACATTAGTCTTTCAAACCCAACAGGGACATGGGCTACATAAAGACACACACACACATACACACACACACACACACACACACACACACACACACACACACACACACACACGGCAGGAGGCTAACTGCTCCAAGTGGGAGCTGTGCTGCTGAGGGCCGGATGAAAGGAAACACTAAAACTACAACGAGGGAAAGACAGGTGGCCAGTTTGGCAGCTCCACACACTCACACACACACACACACATACACACACATAGACGTACACAAACTGCTTCCTCTTCAAACCCCCTGTTGCGCACACCTGTGAAAGTGCCAAATCCTTGACTCTCCCTCTCTTCTCTCCAGACTTCTTTCTTCCTTCACCTCTCTTCTATCTCTCCCCTCTCTCCCCCATGATGAATCTCTCTCCCCTCTCTCTCTCCTCTGTGTAAACATTCCTGTTGTAAGCTTGCAGCCTGGCTCACCTTTAATTGCTTGTTAAAAAGACATTTCCTGCTCATGAGGATACCACCGTGAAAGCCTCAATAATTGTTAGTGACTGCGTGGGTCTGAATCTGTGTGTTTTTCCTACATGATTGTTGTCTTGCTCAATGTTTTGACTCCCGAAAACATCCAGAATGTATGAAGCCAGTTGTTTCTGCTCAGCTCTACTCGACAGACCTCATTTCGTCCACCAAACTTTGTGGTTTGGGGGATGAGGCCAGATAACCAAAGCTGCTGCTCGGTCTATCGAGCCAATGATTGTTTCCCCGTTGTGCTCCTCTATTGTTATTCCTCTGGTTTCCCCCCTTGTTAGGAGCAGAATTCTCACTGGGAGCTGTCTAGACTCTGTATTAATGTCTGTCTGGAAAAATAAACTGATGAGCAAAGACCAAATGACCAAGGAACCAAATCAACAAAGGCTCAGGGGACAGCTGGTTTCCCGTCTTGTGAACTGTTTTATTTAACGGCTCTATTATTTATTAATCTTTGAGTCTTTACTCAAAACATCTGAAAATATAGAAGAAATAATGAATCATCAGCTTAACATTTTATCACCACAGTCTTTAATGTTTAGGAATCAAAACAGAAAGGAGGGAATGTACTGTGGGCAGTGTTTAAAGGGAGTTGGTATTCCCTGGTTCGCCATTTCTAGTTTCTAACCCTGGGTGTACTGGGGCTTTTAAAGCCTGGTTTATACTTCTGTGTCCATCTGAGTGGTAGTATGAGCTACAGCTCATGCTAAACCTCATATCTAAACATCAGCCCACGCATCTAGCCTGATGTGCACCTCCATAAAAACATAACCATGTATCAAAACAATGCAGACCACAAGCCCAGTGATTGGTCCTCTGGGTAGCATCGTAACTTTCTTAACATACAATATTTCCTGTGGAGCTTCCTTCACTGGCTATGCCCCTATGAAGTCTACTTTCTTTTTTTCTTTATTATAACACAAGCATGTTTAACTGCTTTAACTTTCACTTAGCCTTGTACCAATTCCCATATTTTTATAGGTGTTGCTTGTCTTGTTTTTGTGAGAGTAATCCCATTTAAAACAAACTTTCTGGATTATGATACAGGTTATATACAGTTTTTTTTTTTGCAGATATTATGGGCTGGCGTCTTCTTATGTTTATCGATGGAAACCAGAATTATTTCTATCAACATTGTTCGCTCTGTGTCTACATTTATTGTTGATTTCTGCTTCTAATTCCAAACTATTGTAAGTAGTCCTTTCTTTTTTTGTATTTTTTCCACCCAAAAATGCATCAGTACACTTTGCCTTCAGAGTACACTGTGCTCTGGCTGAGCTGCTAAAGCGACCATAAACTGTCAGGAGTGCTGAATACTGTATTAATGAACTCAGTGGCAGGAGAAGAATGAGCTGATTGGTGAGGGCTGAGGTCACAGTCTTAATCAAACATGAGTGTTCTGTGTATGTAGTTCTTTAATTTTTGTATTTGCTTTCTTTATTTTTCATACATAATGTTGTATTAAGAGACACAGCCAAAGTTAAAGTCAGAGAAAGGTGACAAAGGTAGTGTAACCAAAGTCTGGTGAAACAAGAAAGAAAGAAAAATAAGCTGGAGTCACATTAAGAGCCGATGATTAATGGTTATAAATGTTAATTTTTCAGAGTGTTGATGTTGACACATGGCTGCTGTGACGTTGCTATGGTTTCACATGTGCAATCTGGACCAGGGTCTTGTGTTCAGAAATTAAAGGGCACCAGAGTTTCAGTCCAGAGCAGAGCCAGGCTGAGAACAGGTCCAGAAGAGTAAATGTACTGGTTGAGAAAGTATAATTAGGTGGAAAAACTTAATTCTCCACACACTAACCAAACTAAGCTACTGTGAATAGAAAGTACGAAAGCTTTTAGCAGAAAAATCAATAAATATTTAGAATACATTTGAATATTGTAAAGTGCAACAGCTTAGAGTCGTAAGGGGGAGGAAACAGAGCCAGACTGTAACTGGATCCAGCTCAGTGACCACCGGCTGACAATCAGTGGAGAAATATGAAATATTAGCAACCCAAAGAAAACAGAACATGTGGTAACTGCAGCCAATGTCAAGCTCTTCCTTTTTCCTGTTTCAGATCGTTCTCTGTTAGAATTGCTTGTTGATCAAAAGCAGACTGATCTGGACTGGCGATAGATGAATATTGAGATAAAGAGACACACCCTCAGCTGGGCTACATGTCTGAAGGCATGTGCTCACACAGGGGCTGCAAGTGTTTCATCCTTTTACACGCTCAGTGAATCAGGAGGAGAGTCAGGTTTTATTAGCCTCTAAGCAGGCGTGTACACATTCAGCGATGAACCGCCCTCCCCAAAGTGAAGCCACAAAGCGACCCAGACACATTTATGAGGCACAAAATACAAAATCAAACAGAAGAGAAAGGAGAAAACAGTCCCTCAAAACAAGAAAACAGAGTGAAAATGGGGGAGAGGTAGTGAATTAGGAGCAGGTACAGACTCCAGTGATCTCCTGGGTTAGAGATGAACCGGAGAGAAACTGGCGGAAGGTGAAAAAAGAAAGAATAAGAAGCCTTCAGCCAGTAGCAGCTTGCCAGAGCGTTGCTTTTCTTTGCCAGGTCCCTGCGCTCTCTGCTCTGTCCTCTCCAATAAGACCCCTGCTTTAATGCTGGAAAATTCCCTCAGAGCTGTCAATCACCCTCTTTAATAAAAACAAAGTATAACATTGCGGTCTCGCTTGCTCTCCGTCCCCCCTCGAGAATTAGTGCGCAAGGTTTTGTCTGCGGAACTGTGAAAATCTCCTCTGCTTTTATTAGCGAAGCCCTGGTTCGACCGAAAACTCTGGAAAAATTTGGCCACTCTCTGCTCTGCGTCGCCCATCTGGACTACATTAAAGCCAACCACCTGGACCCAAACCAAACCTGAAATGAAACTGGGGGTATTACAGAAAATAACTCTAGGATCTTGCCTGCACACACACAAGCACACACACTGATACATATCTTCCTTCTTTCACCCACACACATTTGTGCGTGCATTTCTGCTCCAGACGTGGTTCTTGCAGCTTTCTCTTTCTCTTGCTTTCTTTTCCTACTTAATCAGATTTCCTAAAGGAAAACTAGTCTTAACCAGCACGATGGGGTCTCATTCGCCCGTCTCTCTTTTTTTACGCACACACACTCTCTCTCTCTCAGTTGTTTGGTTTGCTGACTAGCTGATGGGCTAGTTGGGTGCTGACAGGTCGGCTCACACGGCTGACAGAATGAAGGATTGACTGGCTGATGGATGAGCGACAATTACCAAGCGACTGAGTGGCAGCTGGCAGCATACAGTATGTGTGAGATTAATGAGCTCTTTGTTTTACCTGCTGAACCGAACCAAAATCCTTCGAATGATCAGTTTAGGCCCTGAGCTGTCTGATCATAGACTGCATCCAGAAAAAATTCACAGTGCTTCAATTTTTCCACAGTTTGTAATGTCACAGCCTCGTCCTAAAATGAAATAAATTTTATTTCAGAAAACTTTACACACAAAACCTAATAATGACAATGTGAAACCGTTATTTTTGTTCATTTATTTTTTTGTTTTGTTTGATTTTTGCAAATTTTTCAGAATCAAACAAACAAACTAAGAAGTGAGTGTGAGCAGCTCTGGTCATGTTCAGAGCCAGAATCCTACTAACAGCTACTTTCTAACAGTGGGAAATTTTCATCTACTCATGCAGCTTACTTGAGTATTTTTGGGAAGTTTTAGTGCCATATGTGTGTTTACTGAAAAATATTTGAATTTTAAGACTCATACCTTAAGGTACTTTTGACGAACAGTTACACATTTAATACGAAAAATTAAAAATGCATTTCAATGCCTGTCTGATTCAAAGGTAGGGTCTGCAGGTTTTCTCTTAAAAGAAACTTAAAATATCAACTTGTACGAGAATAATCCTGCTCAATAATTATTTATGGGCCTCTATTCATCTGTTTTGGTTGACTCGGGACATTTCTCAGCAGAGAGTAGCCATGGTCAGCCTATCGAAAGATGTCAAGTGTACAGCTCTGGAGTCTCCCCCATGTGAACACAAGAAGCTGCAGGTGCTCGATGGGCTGGTGAGTGTGTTCACGTATTAGCTATTAGTTAGATCAGACGCAGTGGGCGTGTGCTGATGCTGGCACTGAGCCATGAAGGAGTGGCCCCGTTTGGATGATGTGTTTACAAATGGAAACGAAAATTCCTGCAGACCCTACCTTTAATTGACCTGCTGCAGCTGAAGATATGGAGAAAAACTATGGATTTTAGTGACATAAAGATTTTAGGTCTCATATGTACAAGAATATAGCTGATTCTGAGGTCACTTTGAAGACTCAAAAAACAAGGCAGTGACCTTTTTTGTTGAGTGACTGTGAGCTGGATGAATGAGAATCTACAAAGACATATTTTGAAGTCACAAAACCACAATCAGGTCTGTTTCAGGTAAAAACATTTACTTTTCTTTGTCAGTAGATACATCTTCATCTGACACAGAGGTCCTAAAAGAGCTGGAGATTATGTTGTTTTATTGTATCCAAACCTGAAAGAAAGCTTTATGATTTGTCAGAGATAACAGGTGAACAGTGAACAACAGGTGAAACCGTTTTTGGAAGTTTTTTAAAAACTGACTGTAGGGTAAAGTAAGGGACAAGCAGAGGATTCAGAGGCTTATAACCTTGAATGTTCAGACACACACTCACACACACACACACACACACACACACACACACACGCACACACACACAAGAGTTGCCAGCTGGTTGTATTCCAAAAGCACTCTCAGCCTCCTTAAATCACAGAGGTGAAGTGTTAGTAGAGGCAGAACAAAATGAAAAGAAAATAAACATGGCGGAGCAACGTTTACAGCCCAGAACTCGGTATCACTCCCCTCGGTGGAAAACACACCATAAATTACTGCAGATCAGTTTGTGGAATTTCAGAAAAAACGGCTTTGTGCTCCAACAAAAAATTGGACAGATGATTTATATCAGCATTAATTGTGCGTGTATGTGAGCGAGTGTGTTATTCAAGTGTGTGTGTGTGTGTGTGTGTGTGTGTGCCTGCTGGATGTCCTTGTGTGCATCCATTTGTTTATGTTCAGGATTTGTCTTGTGTGTACTGTATAAGAGAGAGACACAGACGAGCTTTTTGGCTGTGGAGAGTAGCAGTGCTGCGGTTTTCAACCATATGATCCCGCACATTTCTTGCTCTGTAGGCAGCTGGACGGCCTCCACCACTCATAACAACAACAATATGTTCCATATGAATCCCACTCCTCACCACTGTCAGCGCTGACTGCGAGCGCAACTCAAGCTGCACAGATTTGTAAAGTATATTTCCTCTGACTGGTACTGGTCTGGTCCTAATAAGGAAGGGACAAGACAAAATCATCAACGTCAAAGCCACTTTCTGCTCACTGCTGCAATACAAAGGAGCTTCAGACACTGAACGTCACACTCAGATATAAGCTGCTTAAGTTTTGTCATTAATAAACAATCAATGCTAATAATAATTCTGATAGATAATGCAGAGAATACAAAAAAAATTAGATATCTCAATATGATTCAGTTTTCTAGAAAGGTCAAATATACACTTCCTTTTAGCTATATGTTTGGTCTCCACTAGTGTTGAGATAAATTCACTGCCTGGCCAAAAAAAAAAAAAGTCACCACCAAATAAAGGTCACACATATTTCACTGGACTGACTTCAGCTTTGATTACAGACTGTTTTTCTGTCAACCCTTTGGAGCTATGTCACAAGATTTATTTCCATCCAGTGTTGCATTAATTTTTCACTAAGATCTTGAATTGATGACGGGAGAGTCTGACCACTGCACAAAGTCTTCTCTAGCACATCCCAAAGATTCTCAATGGGGTTAAGGTCTAGACTCTGTGGAGGATTATCCATGTGTGAAAAAGACATTTCATGCTCCCTAAACCACTCTTTCACAATTTGTGCCCCATGAATCCTGACATTATCATCTTGGATTATGCCCGTGCCATTAGGGAAAAAATCCATTGATGTAGTAACCCGGTCATTCAGTATATTCAGGTAGTCAGCTGACCTCATTATTTGGGCAAATATTGTTGCTGAACCTAAGCAACTGCAGCAACCCCAGATCATACCTCTGCCCCCACAGGCTCGTACAGTAGGCACTAGGTATGCTTGGTGCATCATTTAACCTGCGTCTCTTCTCGCTCTGATGCACCCATCACTCTGGAACAGGATAAATCTGGACTCATCAGATCACATGACCTTCTCCCATCTCTCCTCTGGTATGAAAAAGGTGACTAAGCTAAAAAGGAAATATTTTAGACCAGTAATTTATGGCATTTCTGCAACAATTTGATAGTTTCAGTAACTACATATGCAACATCTATATTATTGATCTGTACAACAAATCCTATGAGATGACAGATATGAGTCCTTGGTGTAAGTGGGAGGCAATTACACAAGACAAGCTGCACAAGTTTCACAGTTTTAAGTGTGAGGCCTGTTTCCATATTTCTTTGAGAGTTTATTTCAGCACAAAGTCAGAGGCCAGGGTTGAAAACCACTATCTGCCACTGTTATAAATAAAAAACTATTCTATTGAGGGAATCTCTTGTCCTTACAGTTTTTACAATATGAGCTGAACTGTCATCTGGCAGTCACTCAAATGGAAAAAGGGACATAAGTCACAGTCATGTGGTTGGAAATTGAACATACAGGACTGTCTGCACATTCTGAGCGCTTTAGTCTGCCTCACTCTGTCGTATTGGTCAATTTTACAGGATGGACTTGAGGCTTATTTCGGAAAAAGAAAATCTTTTTTTTTTTCTTTTCCTTGTTGCTGTTGTCAGTTCAGAGCTTTGGGACTTGAAAGAATGGCCCTGTAGAGGGGTTATATTTCTTTGTTTCAGTGTGGACCTGGCTTCTATGTTTTTGGTTTCTGCCAGTCCAGATTCCTCTGTGCTTGTGTGTGAGAGATAGATTTGCCATGGAAAATAACTTAAATGATTTTTTTGGTCTGGATTCTGTGCCAACAGGTAAGAAAGGCTCTGAGAGGCTGGGTATCTAATTTTAGAGTGAATTACTCAAAATGAAGGTTTCGAGGCTTCAAGACGTGGCCTTCAAGGTGCTTGAGTTACAGTGCTGATCACCAAATCACCAGGAAATCTTCCAAAAAATAAATGAATGACCATTGATCAGTGAGGTGCAGCTTTCAAAATGACCAAAAGGATATTTAAGCTTCAACCTTTTCATTTTCATTTCCTATAGTGTTTCCTTCGTAGAAAAATCTTTTGCAGTGTCATATTAAATACATTAAAATACTGATAAGATCCGGTACAAGGTCTGTTTTGATAAAATGGGAAAGTAAAAGTACTCCCTGTCATATCAGACTCAGGTTCATTCCTATCAAACCAAAGCAGAGAATGTTTCTAATTAATGAATTTCTTTGACAAATTCAAAGGCAGTCACATAAAAATGTCATGACCCTGTACTGAGACTGAATGTCCTCTAACCAGGTACTCTAATACTCTTCTCTACTGTAAGCTGCTCTTACTTTGGGACGATAAAGTAGGGAACAAAACTGTTTTGGAGTAAGAAGCAACATATACCAAACCAGCTGCAGAAAACTTGGAGTAAGGATACGCCCTGTGGATTTATGTGCCACAGATTTGTAGCCACTTCCACGAGCAGTTTACCCGGGCAGTCAGTGTAGGGTTTGTGGTCAGGGCGGAGGTCGAAGCGCACTGGGCATCCCTACAGAGGAGACTGAGAAGAGAAAGGAAAACCCCCAAGGGTTCACTAAACTGTGTGATTGTTTGTGTATTATTTGTGAAATGAGACTGTGGATGTTTGTGTGGTCTGTTTCTAAACTACGTCGTGTACCTGGTATTTGTAGTGGTTGATTTTATCTGTATAAGAGAGAAAATTCCCAACGCAATGAGACACAAACCAAAGGGAAAACAAAAGACAAGATAGCAAGGGCATCTTTAAGAGTATACATGTTGACATTTCTGTCCTCGTTCTCAATATCAGTTGGCATACTCTGATGCATAAACTAATCCCTGACCCTGTTGGGTTTACATTCTGCATTATTAACTGCTCACTACACTTTATCCCTTATATCTGTATGGCATTTTTTGGATAAGGATATAAGCAGTAACTGATGCAGCCAGCACTCACCCCAGTGTAGCGATGCTCTCACAAACTGCCTCTTCAGTCTGAGACAGCCCCTCTCACTTTTCTCCACAGAGGGAGGTCAGGACCAAGCAGCTCCTCAAGAAGCTGAGCTCCTAGGACAGGTAGTTCATGTTTTGCCACATTGTCAACACTTCAATTCAACACAGCAGGGGTGTAACAGATCGAATCCAAGTCCTGAACTCAGCCATTGAAGCTCAAACCTCATTCTTCTGTCAGGTTGAAGCTGGGTACGGCTTGGCTGAGATATCATTTAAGAAAGTCATGATAAGAACTTATTTGATTTACATCCAGCATAAATGTTGTATCCAAGTGATTGTTAATTAATATACTGAAGTTAAAAGGGCTAGACAGATCCATGATATAGCATTCACCAACTCAAGGTGCTCACCTAGATAAGATTGGCAAGAAACGAGCAGCCTCTGGTGTACATTTACTTGACATCTCATTCAAACTATTTTTCCAGGATTTTGCTACTTTTCTTCATAGCAGACCTCAAAAGATGATCATGCAGCCAGGACACACTCACACAGACACAAAAAAGGAAGCTGTGGTAAAAATGGAAAGGATTAGAGCTTTCAGATCTGTATTTCCCAGAAGACCTGCTGACTTTGAAACACAACAGAGCCCTGGACAGACTCAAATAACACGACAGACAGAAGGATGGAGGGGAGCGAGGTCACATGACAGGTAACCAGGCTAAAATCACATGAATGTGGGATTCCCCTCAAAGGGCCTGAAAATTAGACAATGGAGACAACATGGGGGATTCCTTTCACTACATGTCGAATTTTTTTTCTTTTTTCTTAATTCATGCATTTTTTTATTTCCTCTGGTGTTCATGTTGTCAGTGTAAAAACATTTCTAAGAGAGTAAAACACTCTCACACTTTCTTTGGACTTGATTAGAAGCGGATTATCCTCCAGCAGACAAAAAGAAAAAAATATATAACAACCTGGCAGACGCTAAGTGATGAGATTTATGTTATGTGCTTCAGCCACTTGTCTCTGCACGGACAATAAACCAACCTTCTCCTCTTTGGATGATGAGCGTCCTTGTGAGAGAGAAAAGATGTTCAGAAAGAAGAATAGGATCCTGCCAAAAGAAATAAAGATGGAGGAGACAGAGCGCTCCGTAGAAATGCAGAAGTTTTTAAAGGAACGGCAGACTAAGTTTTCTGCTCCTTAGAGAACTTCATCCTCTCGCTAAAAGAAAATGATAATATTTTGATAATCATAAATAAGGTGTAGTAGGTAACAAAACGATCCACTTCCTTTCCATGACAAACATAGTGGTTGCCTTAAATCCATATTTCTGGATAAATCTACTCTTAATCCGCCTGTAGAAAATCTGTTACAGCAACAGAAGGGAGGGCAATAGATTCTTGGCTATTAGCAGTTTCCTTTTCTTAACATTTGTGACTCACAGGACGTAAAAACATAGATTATTTGACTTTTGAGGATCATTTTAAGACATTCATCCCTACATAGCAGCAAAGCCAGAAGGTTTATTATGAAGCAAAATGCAGATTTATGAGACTTTGTTGAAGGTCTTTCAAGTTGATGTTTATTTACACGTGCTACCAGGAGACGTGCAAAACAAGAAAACTGTGGGGAGCAAAGAACGGAGGAAGTTAAAGATAAATCATCTCATAAGAGCACAAGGTCTGGCATCAGTGTGGCTTAATATAAGCCATATTGACAAGATGTAATGCTACATTTTTACTCATTACAATCAATTAAGTTCTTGTTTTTGGCTTTAAATGTCTTAAATTAATATATTTATGTGTGGCAATGTCAAGTCATTGTGGCTTACTAAATGTTATTGGAGTTTATTGCTAAGAAAGGGAAAATAAGCAAGATTTGAGATTTTTGCTACTTAAAGAAAGGTCAGACCTCTATTCAGAAAGGATTACATGATGTCCCCTTCTCTTCAATAAATAGTTATTTCACTTTCTCTGCACTTGCATTGGAGTTCTCTCAAAAAAAAAAAAAAGTGAATGCACACATCTTCTGTTCAGTAAGAAACAGACGTCTCCACTTTTTAATGTCACTTCTGGTTGTTCATATATTAAAATGTGATAAATTCATTAACCTTGCAGGTCTAAAACCATCCATGTTTTGTCTCATTCATCTTCACCTTTCAGCATCTGTTTCTTATTTTCTTGTTGCAAACATAAAATAAACTTTGTGGTGAGAGGAAACTGCATCCTTTAGATAAAGGTAAAAATACCTTGAAATCATTTTGTATAGCCAAAAAGTTCTGAATCCAAGTTGCTCTGGTACATAACACATGCTGTATGTTTTAGGGTGGCTCCCTGGGGATAAAAATGAAGATGAAGATGAAGACTTCCTTTGAAGTCATGTGTGTTTTCTGTGCAGAAGAGCAGCCTCCCCTGGTACCATGTGTTATCACATCACATTTGCTGATAACTTTCAGTCATGTCAATAATACCAGGAGCCTATGAGGTTTGTTTTCTTTATCATTTGACCGTAACTGTGAGGGAGAAAAGTTTACTGGGACTAGGAAGCCTCATTATGTCTCCTATATGCTTTGCACATTAAATAAGATACTGCAACACAACAAGTCTTGATTCTCAGTCATGACTTATCATACAGTAAGTACTTCAATGAAAAAAAACCTGCTTTCTTTGTAATGCATAAACTGAACAATGATGACGCAATGTGAGTCTCAAACCCAGATAAACAGAACTTGAATTCTTAGGTGACTCAAGATTTGGTGTCGACACTGGCTCATCCATATCGCGCTCTCCTCTGAGAACAGTGAACTTAAAAAGCCTCAGATCAGGGAAATCATGTTCAGTAATCATTTTTTTATTACCTGCAGGGTAAAGCATGACAGAAGAGGTGATAGGGACACAGAGCAAATATAAGCCACAGTCTTGGCAAGGACCAAACGATGAGTTTTAGACGTGCCGGTAGAAGTAATTTTCAACTTACTGGAAAACTAGACTGTTTCCCCCGATCTTGAATCTTTGCTTCAGGAAAGCTAGATTTAAGATAATTCCAGGTCTAATACAATCGAAGAAAGAAACTTTAAGGCCTAAAAAAAGATAAACCTTTTCTGTATCTCTAGCATGGGGAGACAGGTTGATGGGTGAAGCACCAGGGTCATAATCAGTTTGGCTTTTTTATTATACAAATCTACGTGTTTTTGTCCCCTGTCTTCAGTGATGTCTTTTATGAAGGAGGAAAAATAAATGAGAGCCATTTGCAGAACAAATCACTGAGGTTTCAGTCTGAGACACAACAAGCTGGAGAGGGAAAAAGAAGTGAAGGAAAGTTTGTTGTGGGAACAAATTGGCTGTGTGAGGGGAGTTTCTGTGAAGTGTTTGAGAGTTAAATATATGGCTCAGTGGCAGCTGCAGCTGACCGGTAGTTATGGAAACATAGTGAGCCATGAATGACCAGTTTTTTATCAGCGTGAAATGAGGCTGAGGCAGCAGCTTCTCCCTGACACAAAAGGCACACGTGAGCACAAACTGAGCAGTGAGGTCAGACGTCGTTTCAGGGAAACTTCTCATTTTTGGTGAGCTCCTTTCTGAGGTCAGTATTTTTGCTCTCGGAGCTCACTTTGTCATGGCTCAAGTGTCCCGCCAGTGGAATACGACCACACACAACACAAAACTCATATCACAGAGATGGATCTGGATTGAAAACAAGTCCTAACCTCTTAATCCCTTTTTCAATTAGATTTATGAAACAGCCGTAAAGCAGCTGAAGGTGTTGGTATAATTTATCACAACCTGTCACGTCTTTGGAGTCTTTTCATTCTGACTATTCTCTACATCACCAGCTTTCCTGCAAGGGAATGATGTGAAAGGAAAGAGTAGATAGTTTGATCTGGTTTGTCATGGTGCAATAAAAGGCAACATGATGCTCCATGTTCCTTATTTTGGTACAGGTAGATACTGCTCTTCTCTAAGACAAGCTATGGACTAAAAACAAATTTACTCTCATAAATCTATGACTTTATTCTCAGTTATTACTTTTATTACTTTATTATTACTCTTATTACCTTATTTTCATATTTTCTACTGTTTTAAGTTTGAGAGTAAGGCAAGAGTTTGTCTTCTTTTCTGTTTAAAATTATTGTGGTAAGTTAAGTGATAATATGGAGATGTTTTCTTTTTCTTTTTCTTTCTTTTTTTTAAATTTGGAGATCATTAGGAGTGATGAAGGAGATGGTCTTTTATGTTGCACTCTCTTTTATTCAGGCCAAGCGTAACACCTGATTACTTCAAAGTTTGGTAACTGGTTCTCACTGGTTCTCTCAAAAAAAAAAAACACTACCTATTAGCTTTTTTGTGTTGCTGCATAATAGACAGGTAACGTTCTTCAGCTGAAATCAGACTCTCTGCAGCAGTTTTGTTGCTGATGGAACACAACCAGGTGCAACACAATACCTGAACGGCAAACTGCAGAAAAGCTTTGATTTGATTTAAACCAGTTCAGGTTTCTGAGCCTCTCTATCCGTCTTGATGCTCAAGTTGCATCTGTTTGAAATAAAAGTGGATGCCACATTAGGGA